>CM059191.1:85589940-85994077 GCA_030323885.1 Branchipolynoe longqiensis | reverse complement strand
TTACATCCCTTTACATAAAACATCATACATACATACGTACATACATACATACATACGTACATACGTACATACGTACATACATGCATACATAACATACATACATAACATACATACATACATACATACATACATAACATACATACATACATACATACATACATACATACATACATACATACATACATACATACATACATACATACATACATACATACATACATACATACATACATACATACATACATACCTTTTATATGTGACGTCCTATACACAAATAGCCTGAAGTGAGACTACTAGTTATGTGTGGTCTCTGTGGCCTAGTGGTTAGAGTGTTGGACTTGTAATCTGAAGTTGTTTGGTGATGTGGGTTCAAACCCCATCCACAGCAGAACCTTTTTTACATTCATCAACAAAAAAATGTTTTTCATCTATATCTGTTTCTCATTGAATTATGCAATGTAATTGTACTAACATATATTTTACATTACACAAATATATTTCCTGATTGAACTACTCTAAAGAAGATTGAAAATACCCCAGTTTTACTCTCCCTTATCTCCACTCACCCAGCCATTTTTAAAACAACAGCTGCCAGCTATTCCCAGCCTCAGAACTGACCCACTTCTGGTGGTGAAGTGGGTCCCCTACTCTCCCCACACATACTTGGTTCATTTAAACATAAAAACTAAACAAAGTTGTGCTTGGAGAGCATTTGTCGGAGTACGCACAGTGTCCCAGCGAGCTATAGCTGGTCCCTTGGGATAGATGGATGATATTGATGATGATTATGACGATCGGAAATGCAAGTACCAATCCTGTCTGGCGTAGAACTGACCTAGTAGACTCGATATAGTGCTGTCTATTAATGAGTCCAATAAATTGGCTTGCAAACGTTTGTGTCGGTCGCTTTGTATCTCTGATCTGAGATAATAAAGAACACCATTGAAGATTTTGTTAAACAATCCCTACACAAACAAAACCAAAGGTGTATTTTAGTTTGTTTACGCAGAGGCTCTAGTTGGCACGCGCAATGGGGGACCTCCGACTTTTTAGTTCAAATTCCTGCCGTTCGCGTCTCCACTGAACGAGTGGGCCTATTCGACAAACTGTCACACTGCAAACCCAATGACTATGAGCAATCTTCATACAGAAGAAGTCAAATATCTCTAAAACCACAAGACCTACAGACAAAACTACTTGGTATACATATAGAAAACATACACGAAGTACATTATATTAAATTTATAAGGTTAGGGTTCTGTATTTCTATAATTTTGAATAAAATATACGTATTGCACTGCGCGTACCGGCAAACTCAAAGCATTGTCAATGACCGTGTAGGCCCACTAGTACCGATGCGCCACCAAGTGTCGGAAAATGAACTACGCCACATGTCCCCCATTAAAATAGCAGATTTGATTCGAACAAATCGCCGTCGTTGGCTCTCTTCTAGTTGACTTCCAATCAGTGCAATTGGCAGCCTCCAATGGTTGGGCCACTTTAAGAGATTGCTCGGTGGCATTTCGCACATATAACAGATTTTAAAAACGAGGAATGGGAGAGCCGCGCGTGACATAGGCAATGTCAAGGTGCCACGCCACGCCAAGAAGCCGCTTGGTGTCGCTGCGGTTGTCGGCCTATGAGTCAGCAACGCCGCACCTCGATTCCAGCGCCATGGCAGTGCATACACTGAGCGATCTGCGGTACGCTTCTATATGATTCCGGTGTTGCAGTTTCCGCAGCACACCAGTTTGCGAGGCACACATCCATTCAAATGCATTGACAATGGCCGTGAGTGATCTTCATACAGAAAAAGTCAAATATCTCTCAAATGACACCACCTACAAACAAACCGCTTGGCACACATACAGAAAACATATTCAAGAAAGAGATTATATTAAATTTATAACGTTAGGGTTCTTGATTTCTATTAATTTTGAATAAAACTAATGTTTTGCACTGCGCGTACAGTCAAACTTAAGGCCCTGTCAAATGGTCATGAGCAATCTGCATACAGAAAATACAGCAAAAGTGAAATATCTCTAAAATCACACCACCTAGAAACAAATCGCTTGGTACACATATAGAAAACATCTTTACCAAAAACATTATATTAAATTTATAACGTTAGTGATGATGCTGTTCGATTTTGATGCATGCGCAGAAGCGAGGTGTCCCTCGCAAACTGGTGTGCCGTGGAAACTGCAACATCGGTGTTGCAGTTTAAAAAGGACCCAGTTTAAAATGGGGCTTTTCACAATCCGCATGCGGATGCATTTCTGCCCAATTGAGACTGTACCCATGTTTAATAACTTGTTAATTGATAGTTAACTTGTTAGTGCAGAAGACGATATATACTATCAAGCATCAAAATAGTCACTACAATGATTAATGCAGGAATCCTTCTGTGTCTCGCCATACGTTTTCAGAGAGCTCCTACACAAGCCAGAAATTCAGATAGGATTTCAAGCTTGCCATTCGACTTTGACGCATGTGCATTGTGAAAAGCACCGTCTTAAACCTGGTCCTTTTTAACTGCAACACCGGGTATACGTTTTGCTGTGAATATTGTAGCAAGTAGTCTGTACTGACCCCGTAGGTAAGGAGCCACATGGTTATATCGAACTGTGATACAATTTCACAACCTTGCGAATGAGTTGTAATCCTAAAATAATGTAACTAAAATAATGTAATCCTAAAATAATGTAATCCTAAAATAATGTACCATATATCCTTTTTTTTATTGTAAGATGTGTATTTGAATTATTCTTTGAAAATAATGAATAGCTTTGTGTAAATAACTGTAGGCCTCCTAGTCAATAGCCGTGTTCACACGGGGAATGTAAATCGATTCGTAGAAAGCGACTTGCCTAGTTCGACGCACATTTCGCGTGTGAACGGGCGTCTGAGGTAGTTTACGTGAGTCGATTTCTGTGAATCGATTTATTTTGCCCGTGTGAACGCACTGAGGCGGATTAAGCACCTCCCACGTATGCGCAGTCGACACCTTAGTTTATTGACTTTCCGGTCGATCAAAAGCGCATATTATATAATTTGGTCTATGAACCTGCTAGAGGTGCACAGATATTGTTTTCATCATTTGTTTTCATCATATTAATTAAATTCATCTACCTACCCCTCCCAAATAAAATTAATACCTCTCCTACTATATGAGGTCCCTTGGATATATTTATGGAGCGAAACTAAACATAAATGAGTATGTGCGCAGTAAGCAGCGAAATATGCACATAGTTAACCCTATCATGTATTTCTTTTCAAACATATACTCCGATATCTGTTTATTCAGAAAATCTCAGAAATCGGTGGATGTATGCAAGGTCATGAAGACCACAATGCACCTCGTCACCTCGGTCTGACATTTCACTGCCTTTTAAGATTCTAATGGTCGACCACCATGTGGAGATTTCCGTTTGTTCCATTTCCTTTTAATGTTCTTTTAACCGCTGAAGCCTCGTCTAATAATATCATCTCCTTCTCGTCCCCTTGTTTACATACAAAACCTGATTGCTTCAGTTATAGCTCTAATTGATGCTGATGCCTCTCTCCATGTTTGGCGATGTGAGTAATCTGTTTCATTGTAAAATCTAGGTTAATGTGAATAATTACTTGGTTATTTAGCTTGGTGATATTTACGCACATGTGTGGCCACCCAATTCTGCACTCTAAAGGTCAATGCTCATTTTTGACAACAACGTATTTGGTGAATAGACGATGGTCAACACCAACGCGCCGCGCCCTCTGACGTCAGTGGCAGAAGTAATGCTCACTGTGCAGCTTGCTCTGCCAGAAAGGTCTTACACCACCCGAGCGACTTGGGTCACCTGAGTCGTCAAAATTTCAAATCGAACGCCGTGAGTAGAGTCGACAAATACAAGTGCCGTGTGCAAAACGACCCGACCCCAGTAACCCACCTCTTGGCTGGGGTGGCTCGGAACGATGACGTCACATTTGCACTGGTACCGTACTGCAGGATAACAGCAACCAGTACCAGTCATACATGTTTTTTTTGGTAATAATCTAGATTAATGAAATGGAAATATAACTAAACCAATTAATCAAAACATACTTTAAATCCTATTTTGCTGTAGTTATATTGGTTATTAAAAAAAAAAAAAGGTTTTGGATTAAGCCACCATTTTTCCACCCTGAACGTGGAGAAGCGTATTCGATTATTCGACCCGAGTCTGTAGGATGTGCGCATGTGCCAAAAAGTGGCTCGGGTGACCCGAGTTCATTAATCGAATACGCCCACAGAGGATTTCCATCAGCAGGCATACCTTTTGACGGCAGTGCCAAAAACAAATTATGTGGGTAGCGGCTCACTATGTAGGATGTCCTGTGAACAATATTTATAGAGAAATTCCACCACCAAGCTTACCGTATATATCCCAATAGAAGCATGTCACCCAATAGAAGCACATCTCCCATTTCAAGATTGAAAGCATGCAAAAATGTACGATCATATTCAGACCAAATGAACATAAAATAAGACAATCACACTTTATGTCAGAGGCACAACAAAAACAAATTAATATTTAATATCATATTCAGACTGAATTAATGTAAACTAAGACACTTTATTTCAGAGGCATGACAAAACCAAGTCCATGAAGTTCTTTAACTTTGAATAGACGCGCATCGATGTGTAAAAATATATGGATTTTCGGTTAAGAATTATATATTGGCAGAGAGCATTATTATTCTTGGACAACGGAGTGGGAACCATGTTATGTAAGCGAAAAGCAATAGAATCCGACTCCCATTGTAGATGATACTGAGTGATGTGAAATATATGTTATATATAATGCTGGAGTTAATGAAGAGATTTCCTATAAAAGAGACAGTACATGATTATTGAAATGTTTCTCTATGTGTTCATAAAGAATACAATTGGGGGAAAAGGACAATTTTGGTATATATATCTATATACATATCTGTAACTGTATACAACATCCTGTCCACCCATGACTACTGGACCGACCCACCTGCCTAATCTGCATATGTATAGAGTGCACCACCTGCAGCCGGTTTGAGTGACAGCCCCTACTGGGGTGGCCACCCACCCAGACTGTGGGTGGTGTCTGATTGGCTGGCTGGGGAATGTCCGGTCACCTGACTCCCTTGGCCTATCCTGACCACACATTAGTCTCAGATAAGTAATTATTCAAGATTCTGCTTCAAACACACTGAAGAGAAATCACTCTAATCCTAGCTCTTGAGTGAGACATACCTACTTTTGAGCAGGAACCCCAGACACTCTGTCTGATGCTATCTAAATTCACCTATTCAAATTGAGTGTATACACAGCCATAGGACTCCTGCCCCATGGGCTGGTGGCACTGCTTTCATTATACCGGCTAAAGTGATAATGAGACATAGTGTGGGCAGCATATGAGGAGTGAAGGTGCTAGGTCACATGTAACGGGGATGGACAGGAGTTGCTGCCAATAAAGCACAACTTATTCACTGTTCATCTGTGTGATTGGTTTTCCTTCCTCTTTCTAGACTTGGTTAAATCCATTTAGGCTGATTGCATCACAGGTGAAATGAAGGGGAATAGTTTTGTAGTTACATGGGGTGCTCAACGCGGCCGAGCACCTTCGTGTTTCCATACATGTGTCTATACTCGCGCAGTGCGGATCTATTGGGACATATACGGTATATTTTACACCAGTGCCAGGAACTAATGCTGTTGGTAGCAACTCATTGTGTAGCATTTCATGTGACATAAGTTCTATAGAGGATTTCCTCTACCAAGCCTACGTCTGGTGGCAGATGCAAGAACTAATTATGTGGGGCAGTACAGCATTACATGTGACAACGGTATTATAAAGTATTTCAACTGCCCCGCCTTCCCTCTCATGGTGGTTAAAAAGTGTTGTTGTGGGTAGTAGTCCACTCTGCAGGATGCTATGTAAGAAAGGTCTTATAAGTTATAGAGGATTTCCACCACCAAGATTACATTAGAAGGCTGTGGCAAGATTAATGTTGTGGAGAGTAGGCCACTGGGCAGTATGTTCTGGGGAAAATATTTTGTACGAGAATTCAATCACCAAACTTTCCTCTGATGATAGTGGCACTAATTATGTGGGTAGCAGCTAACCTTCCATCATGCCCTATGCTAACACTGTTAAAGAGACGGATGGCCGAATGAGTTAGAGCATCTGTCTCCCGTGTTGGTGGATCATGGGATGGTCGGTTTGAATCCTAGTCGAGTCAAACCAATGACTTAAAAATTGATACTTGTCACTTCCTAGCCAGACGCTGGGCATTTCTAGGATAGGGCCAGGAGCAGTGGAATGAGGAAGACCAGTCGTCGACTGAAATGTCCCCTGCTTAAACAACTAATGTACCAAGCAAACAAGAAACTAATAAAAAAACTAACAAAAACAACAACAAAAAATCGCTCTGATAGTACTGCTAAGAACTAATGTGTGTATTATTACGGGTGCATTATTTAGCAGAGTTACGGCTACTTGAATTGTTAATGTAATTGAATCAAATGATTAAGATTTTAGATTGAGGGGGAAGAACGAGAAAAGAAATTCACTCATCATTATTGTCTATGTTTGTTGAATCTCGATAATGTCAATCATCATGATACACTTCAAACAAACCAATGACTTATAAAATTGATACTAGTATTGTCACTTCATAGCCTGGCGTTCTGCATTAATAGGACAGTGCAAGGACTGGTTAGCTCAGTGTGAGGATAATGTTACTGAGTGGGATATCGGGTCATGGTGCCGGTGGCCGGATTTCCCAGTGGGGTGGCACTATAAAGTCACCATGAGTGCACACTGTCACAAGTTGGTACCCGTCCAGAAATATCCTTACATGTTGTAAGGATGTAAAACTCCAACAACCATATCAGAGTGTATTGGTGCTGGGAGACCATCCCCAAACTATTTGGCTTTAACTCAAATAGCCGATTCAATTTGTGATCTTTCATTGATACATGAATATTCATGTTAAGAAAACGACGTAAAATCATATGATCTTGTTAGTGTCAGGTCGCTTTATAGTGCCACCCCACTGGGAAATCAGGCCACTGGCACCACGACCCAATATCTCATAGACAGGTGGTCGTGGGTAGTGTGGTGACACCAGGAAGCCTAGGTGGTGTAATGGTTAGCACACTGGCCCAGAATGCAAAGAGATGTGGATTCGAGTCCTGCTCTAGACCAATATTTCCCATTTTCATCAGCCCCCATGACACTGGTTGCTGTGACCATGATCCTGTACAAGCTACGTGCTGTATAGTTGTTGAGCCTACCCTGTGTATGTATACTGATGTAAAAGTGCATTGCCTGTACGTATGTAATTGTAAGCATTAAACAAACTTACAATTCTAAGGGGATAAGTGTAGTAGTCTGCACTGACCTCTCAGGCAAGGAGCCACATAGACAGGTAGGCATGGGTAGTGTTGTGACATCCGGGAGAATAGGTGGTGTAATGGTTAGCACACTGGCCCGGAATGCGAAGAAATGTGGGTTCGAGTCCAGCTCTAGGCGCAATATTTCCCATTTTCATCACCCACATGACACTATTATTAATAATTATGTGATGCCATACAGAGAAGGAATGGGTGGATTCGAATAATGCATAGTCAATCACCTTTGAATTTACTTTAAAGCATAGTCGGGTTTGCATTACTTCCTATGTATTCAATAGGCCTATGCCTTGGCCTGCATCACCTAGGACAACCATTAAGTTTGAACAAAAACTTGAACAAAGATATGTGCAGATAATAGTTGGGTACGAAATAACTCTTGGAGAATAGATTCTTTCAAGCTATCCAAAGTGTGACTACCCATATAGAATCGTAATAATAATGAATAAATAAGTTGATAGCTTGAAATTTAAAAAGAGAATACTGCAAGCCCGAATAATATTAATACCGAGTTTGAATGAGGTAGGGGAGAGAGTGGGAAAGAGGGAGAGAGCATGAGAGGAAGAGAGAGACAAGGCCACCCGAAGCAGGTGTCAACCTTTGCAGACCTCACAGCGTGTGTGTGTGAGGCTGGCCAGGGATGGTGCACCGAGGACACAGTCATCCAGGGCAGCAGTCTCTTACATCCGGCCTCCCCGTCCTGCTGCACCTCTAAAGTGGGGCCAATTATAGAACCACTGTCTGAAAATAGCATTAGCCCCCCAGCCCAATACTGATATCAACGGCGCAGTTGGAGCTGGGAGCTGTTCCCAAGTTTACTTCATATGCAGGTTCTTATTGCGGTATTGGCGTTCTCTGTGGCAGATTGGTTAGAGTGTCTGACTTTTTTCTAGGTCAGACTCCTAATCAGGGCCCATATGTATGAGCCCGGGTTAGCAGTCGTAACCCTCCGTTGTGCGGATTTCACTGGTTAGCGCCGAAAACTGCGTATGTATGTGTCAGGGTTAAACTAACTCGGCGAGCGTAAAGTCGCCTTCACTAACCCCATGCGAAAGGAGGGTTAAAGGTGGGGTTAGGCACCGACTCGGGCCAAATCTATTCAATGCGACCATATGTAACAGAATTAGATACGCAATAAGTGAAATTTTATGAATTTAACACTAAATTCAAAGCATTGGCGGCGATATTAATAGTGTCGAATCGACGAATGTAAAGTAAACAAATTGCCGCCGCAGCATGGACGTCGATATCCATACTGTCCGCCGCCGCCACCGCCGAATCGGCATATTTAACAGAATTACATATGCAATAAGTGAAATTTTATCAATTTAACCCTAAATTCGAACCGATATTAACGCCGCTGCCGCATTGGCAGCGTTATTCATATTGTCCAATCGACGAATATAAAGTAAACAAATCGCTGCTGCCGTGGCCCCCTAAGTTGCTAAATAACTAATAGTTAGCTAACTCGGGCGTGCTTTGGACTCATACATCCCCCTTGACACATTTGTGGTACGGTTAAAAATTGGCTCATACATATGGACCCTGAGGGTCGGCGGCTCAGTTCCCCCATGCCCCCAGCTCTGCCAATTTGGATTTCCACCGCTGTGTATAACTTACAGCGTCATCAAAGGCCGGTTGCTCTCATACCATGTCTATGTGGTGTGGGAGGTTAAAAATCCCTTGGGACGGTAAAAGTGTAGGCTTGGGCTTTCTATCGACCAGCAGTGGAATGAGGAAGACCAGTCGTCTAAAGCCGTGTTTACACGGGCGAGTTAATTTGCGTCATATAAATCGCCTTGCCTAGTTCGCCTCACATTCGCCGTGTAAACGCGCCGCTGAAGCGTATTAGGGCTGATTCGATTCATATGATGAGCTTTTTGTAGATCGCCTCGCTAGATGGTTTATATGAATTGATTCTGCTGGTTCTCGGGCGGTGATAGAATAAAATAGTAGTGCTTGCCGGCTACAGATGGAGCAGTAACTAATCGCTGGTGCCCGGCAGTGTTAGGGCCCGATTAGGCCGAAATCTATTAAATGCGATCATATTTAACAGAATTACATCCTCAAATAATGAAATTTAATTAAATTAACCTTAAATTCCAAGCAATATTAACGTAGCAGCTACATCTGCGTCGAATCGATGTGTGTAAACTAAACAAATATAGCAGTGCTTGCCGGCTACAGGCAGAACTAAGGCTGCTGGTTCCCGGCGCCGAAAAACTTTCAAACTTGCTTTGTGTAAACGCGCCGCTACTTTCGCTTCATATGAATCGCTTTGTCTAATTCGCTTCACAATTGCCCGTGTAAACACGGCTTATGACTGAAATTTCCCCTGCTTAAACAACTAATGGACCAAAAAAAAAAATAAAAATTGTTGTCCAGTATTAAGCTAAGCCGCTGGAGAAAATCATTCAGAGAACGGCATGCAAGGAAGTGGGAGCACAGCGAAACATTGGCGTATCTTAAAGCTGCATAGTTCGTTAAAGCATCACATTTCGAGGAGTGTAACATGTTACGCAAGTATTATTGAAAGCTAAGGCTAGTTGATTCGTTGGTGAAACGGTCCGGTGGGACGTTGAAGCCGACGTGGTTTATGCAGCACTATGCTGCTTTGATGTTTTGTGCAGCCCGGCGCTGCTTTGATGTGTCCGGGGCAGCGCCCACCAGGCTCCAGCAGCACGGCTGGGCCTTGTCGCCTCCACGCGACACTGTATCTGCATTCATTCGGCAGGAAATTTGCTTGAGACGGACGTGTCAGCTACGCTACTACAGGAGCTTGCGCTGCCACGTAGGAGTGCCACGTCTAAGGCACTACACAAGTGGGAGGAAGATTGCGTGGGCAATCGAACTGGAGGGTGCACACTGCTAGCGGTGCACAATGGGTATCGATCTGTGTCAAGGCTGTGGGGACGAGCACGAGGCACCACGTGGTGCGAAATGCAAAGTTGTCAAGGCAAAGGTATCGAGACGTATGGTGAAAAGTGAACCGTTGGGGGAGGAAAACAGGGACGATACAGGAAGTGTGGAGGAGGCAGTCGATAAGATGCGATGCATGGCGATCGGCGGTGGGAATGAAAAAGATGATCCTGTGAGTAAACCGATCTGTGTGATAGATGTCGAGCCGGATGAAGAGGAGATAGAACTGCGGCGCAGACTGGCGCAAAGAGTGCGTGATAAACGCAAGGCGAGATTGAGGGCGGAACTAGAAAAGGACACTAGTTCAGAGGAAGACGAGATGTCGGAGAGCCGATCAAGGAAAAAGAGGAGGGAGAAGAAGAAGAAGAAGAGAAAGACGCGGAAGAGCAGTAGACGGCGACAGGAGACAGGAGACAACGATTCAAGCCCGAGCAGTGGTTCGTCGAGTTCCTCGACGGAATCTTCGGACACGGATAGCAGCACAGAACGCAGTAGGGAGCGCCGGAGGCGCCGGCGCAAGAAACGCAGTAAGTTTGCCCTGGATAAATATACAAAAGGGAGAAAAAATGTAAAAAACGTGAACTATAATGAACTTATGTACGCTGCGTGTGTGTGGGGCTCCAAGAGGGCAAAAAAGGCAGGCATGGATGTTGAGGCACTGATGGGTTATCTAGGACACTTAGCCTACATGTGCATGCATGCTACTACCAATAACTACTCGGATGAGGCGTATAGGGGCTATGACATGGCGATACGGGAGAAGGCGAAGGAGAAAGGGCTGCGGGCATTCAAAATGGGCGACAACGGTTTGTCCCTACTGCACTTTAATATGGACAATTCCAAATCATACAAGGAGGTGCGGAAGCCTAAGGGCAACCACAGTAAGGAAAGTGAAATCAGGGGAAGTGCGCAGCATAAGGTGAAAGGTGCGTGCTTCGCACACAACTACAACAAGGACGGCTGTACGCGTGAGAAATGCTCGTGGGATCATCACTGCTTAACGTGTCGCAGTAAGGCTCATGTGGCCGAAGCATGCCCGCAGAAGAAATATTGACTGTCGGAAGGCGGTTACAGTAAGGGCGGCATGAATGAGGAAGGCGCCGAGGTAGCTCGCGCCAGGAACGGGACGGCATCGGCCGGGGGGGGTTACATCGGTAATCCCCTTGAAGTTACCGCCATCGGGCGGCCTAAATGACTGTACAAACGGGGGATGCGAAATCGACGCGGCTAATCTAACCACAGGGATTAGCACAGGAAGCCACGACGGCGACCAAAGGGAAGCGGTGGTGATGGAAGGAAAAACAAAGGTAGAGGCCAGTGCTGCACACACACACCCGGGCAGGGATCTCGTGCTTGAGACTGCCGCCCGGGGAAGACAACAACAAAGGGACAGGCGCAAACAAAGGCCGGGGGGGGCGTGCGCGCATCTATGATAGCTCTGATGTATCGCACCCGGAGTTAGCTACCCGTAACGAGGACTGGTTCAGGGTAATTGGCCCGGAACCAGCCCGCATGGAGAGTGGTGAATTAGTATGCACCCTATGGGTAGTGGACAGGGAGTGTCGCTATAGCTGGACTGAACACTACATTGACATATTCAACGCTTGTATTAGGGGTTATTGTGACTGTGTGTACTGTATCGATGGGGCGCTGGCCCAATTAAAACCTTGTCGTATGTTCTCAGAATGCTTTTGTAGGGGCGATGTGGATCCTGATTGGGAATACGTGTTGCGGGGTGCCTGTTTCGGTTTCAGGGTAATCGATGAAGCGTGCGACAGCAGCTACAATAAAGCCAATTATGGCTCTATAACTAAGGGCGAGGTCGGTGGTAGCAATGTGTGGGAGGTTGCAATCTGAGCTTGATGAACAAATGTTGACTATTGTTGATAAACCATGTGTCTGTATTCATGGCCTAGGCGCGGTGCCTAAGGGGCATGACGATTTCAGAGCCATCGTGGACTGCTCTAGTCCAGAGGGCATATGTGTCAATGACCACACCGACGGCTGTCGGGCAAACTTTTGTTACAACTCGGTGGAATCAGTCACGGATATACTCCAGGTAGGGGACTATATAGCCACGGTTAGATATAAGTAATGCCTATAGGGCAGTGAGCATCCACCCTACATCCAGGGAGAAGCAGGGGCTGGCATGGGACTTCGGGGGAGGCACGGTCTACCTCCGTGATAACCGCTTATGCATGGGTCTGAGCAGCAGCCCATACGTATTCTCCAAAGTGAGCGATATGGTAGTTCGTTGTATGGTAAGAGAAGGCTACACCTGCTGCATTAACTACCTAGATGACTTCTGCGTGGTAGCACGCACGAGAGGGAGGAATGCAAGGCTGCCCAGCGGGTGCTGGTAAGTATACTGCGTAGGCTCGGGTTTTACGTTAGCTATAACAAAACTAGTGTGCCCAAGTCAGACGATACGGTTTTTTAGGCATTGACATAGATTCGGTATTGATGGAGTTAAGACTCCCTGCTGACAAACTAGGAAAGTTACAGACACTTCTGACCTGGTTCCTACGCAAACGGAAGGCATCAAAGAAAGAACTAGAAAGCCTGGCGGGGGTGCTGGCGCACTGCTGTAAGGTGATCCACGGTGGAAGAACCTTCTCCACGGCGTGTCTATGATCTAGTGGCATCAGTGAATAAAAGCACGCACAAGGTTAGGATAAACAACGAATTTAGGTTAGACCTGAAATGGTGGGTGGAGTTCGCCAGCTCCTTCAACGGGAAAGCCAAGATAATCAAACCATGCGACCCATGTATCTCAGTGTACAGTGACGCGTCGTTGGCAGGGTTCGGGGGCTACGCATGGGGAGGACTGGTTGGCTGGCGCCTTTAACACCAAGGGGGGAAGGCAGTTGGGTAAGTGGCTGGGTCACCACTATGCGGAAGCGAAGGACGGGGGCTGCAGGACGGAGAACATTAACGTGTTAGAATTATGGCCAATCCTGGTGGGGGTGCGTAGGTGGGGCCATCTCTGGGAAAACAGGACAGTGATATTCGTGACTGATAACACCCAGGTAAGGGCAGCTCTCAACTCTGGCAGAAGTAAGAATAAGACCACTATGACCTGGCTGAGACTGATATTCTGGTTGTCGATAAAACATAACTTCAATGTTCAATCAGTATACATAAATACACGAGACAACGTAATATGTGACAGCCTAAGCAGGCTGGACGCGTACAAAAACATTGCGCGCATACGAGACGCAGACTCAGCCAGGGCGATGTGCTGCCATGAACTTTTCTCATGTTGATTGCAGATTGGGGACGGCTAAGGCGGGAGTGTGCGCGATACGAGGACGCCTACCAAGCGGACTCGACGAAACTAACCAGATCTGTACAAATTAAAGCATATCTCGAGTTCTGTGAAATCTTTGCGGAGCAATTATCACCATATCCTTGCTCTACAGCTCAAACGTGTTTGTACATATCTTTCTTAGCGAGACGCCTGTGTTACAACTCAATCAGGCAATATCTGAGCGCCCTTAGCAATCACCTGAAAGATCTGGGCTTGGGGGCCGTCGATTATACTAGCCATAGACTAAAGAAGTGCTTGGCCGGGATCCGTCGGATCCTGGGTGACAGTCCAAGGCAGGCAGCGCCCTTACTACCAAAACAACTCCGGGTGATATTTAGCCTGATGCTGGATACGAAGGGGCACGTAGCGCTGAGGGCGGCTATGTTGGTCTCCTTCAGGGCTTTACTACGTAAGTGTCATGTATCAGAGTCCGATGCTTCACTAATAAGATCCGATTTCGCATTTTATGAATGGGGCATGATGGTGACGGTCCGGAAGTCAAAAACGATACAGTACAGAGAACGGGTCCATCTAATCCCGGTATCGAAAGTCGCAGATCGGGGCGCTGTGCGCAGTCTACTGGGTGAAAAAACACTTCCGGGATGTAGAAGCGGGGGGAAACGCCCACGCATTTAGGCTGCCCATGGGTGAGACCTCGGTATCAATGCCCTATTCGTTCTACTTAGCGGCAATAAGGATACTATGTGCACGGGCGGGTATGAATCCCAGTGAATTCTCCACTCACAGCTTGAGGCGGGGGTGGTGCCACCTTTCTACGACTATCTGGCGCCTCAGTGCTCGAAATAAAAGAAAGGGGCGATTGGAAATCGGACGCGGTGTTCGAGTACCTGAAGGCATCTCTACAAGAGAGACTATCAAGGGACCTGAGGGTGGCCACCATATTGGCCGGTAGATAATCATTAGCTGGTTTGGTGGGTTTGGGCCTTTTAGAGGTACCAGCCAGAGGAATGACTCATCCAACTACATATATATCAATGTCTTTGCCTTGTTTGCATATATGCCTTTGACTTGTTTGCTACGGCGCGTATTAATAATGAGGAGTGTAACATGTTACGCAAGTATTATTGAAAGCTAAGGCTAGTTGATTCGTTGGTGAAACGGTCCGGTGGGACGTTGAAGCCGACGTGGTTTATGCAGCACTATGCTGCTTTGATGTTTTGTGCAGCCCGGCGCTGCTTTGATGTGTCCGGGCAGCGCCCACCAGGCTCCAGCAGCACGGCTGGGCCTTGTCGCCTCCACGCGACACTGTATCTGCATTCATTCGGCAGGAAATTTGCTTCATAAATAAACGGAGGGGCCTTTTAGAGGTACCAGCCAGAGGAATGACTCATCCAACTACATATATATCAATGTCTTTGCCTTGTTTGCATATATGCCTTTGACTTGTTTGCTACGGCGCGTATTAATAATCAAAGCCAAAACAATTATCTAGATTTGATTCTGCATATCTAATTTAGATGCCCTTATTACGCATGTGTTGCCACACAGAAGGGAATGTAGGTTCAAGTTAATAAATCCTGTTACTGTAGAAGACTATGGTTTTAGACTTAATTTCATATGTTTGCATTTAAAATATCTAACGAAATTAGCCATTTTAAATAAAGGTTACTTCAAACTAAAGTAAGATAGATTATAACAATCAAATTAATATATCTAGCTCAGAAAAATATACAGAAACTCAAAACCATCGGACTATGCAACTGTAATCGATATAGGAGAGAGAGACTCCAAAAGAGCCCAAAGAAGAGATATGATAACGGGAGAGAATATAGTAGACGGGTGGGTGACTAAAATTCACGCAGCTCGCCAGGGAGTGAAGCCATATCCGCCAGGTGGGTGGCGATGGGTGGAATGGCGGGAACAGTGGCGGCCGATTAGGAAGTGGCAAGCGACCGAACCTGCGCGTGATGACTGATGTGGTATCCAGGGATGGCACTTGTTGTACCATGCCAATTCAAATGCGATTTGATAAATTGCTGACCATTGCTTTTTCCGCTTTTTCATTGTTGCTGGATTATTTCAAAGACCGATAGTACTAAGACGGTTAACTCAGCCTGTACTGTGTTATCAAAATGATCAAACCCACCACTTGGTGCGCTGGCTGTTCTCTTGGTTAAACAGGTTCTATATTATATGTATGAATGTATATATGAATGTGAAAGATGTGTGATGATGGCAATGGTGATGATGATGCTGATGATGATATGTATTTGTTCATAGCAATTTCATATTGATGTGCATTCGTACTTACATATCTCATGTATAATATAATTGTATTTGTTTACATGTGAAACACCAACCAGCAGCTGGGCTGATCAAACCCACCACAAGGTGGCACTGCGAAATTTTCATTACCTTGGGAGAGAGATAGGGAGTGACCCGTCTTAGTATTATACAGTCTTTGATTATATACATCTGCTCACAAAAATCCTGTGACCAACTGGCCTCTAGCACCTCTGCCACCAGGTATATACCCCCAAAGCTGACCAATGCACCACCATTAACACAGACTCAGGTGCATCCCAGGCAGCTCCAGCAGTACCAAACAATACCTTCTAGCACGTTCCCAGAATAATATTTGCATAAGATAACACACATGTTATAAATAAACTAAACAAGCAATATATGTACAAATATATGTACACATAGTATATCTAATATTATCTATACATATATTGTTAGCGCGCTCACGTTTTAGTGTATATTCAATAGAATAAATATAGATGTATTCAGTGTTTTTCTTTCTCGTTCAGCCTCTTTTGTGTGTGTCTGTCTTTGTGCAGCCATGAGCCACTAGTTTCCCACCAACCATGCAGTTGGAGCTCGGTCCCGATATCGATTGGTTCAGCGTACCTTGGGAAGGAAGTTACAGGGTTTAAGTTTCTAATTAGATACAGATTTACCTTTGCCTCACTAATCATTTGTGGCCAACAACAGAGTTAATTCTGGCATGACTGAGTGTTGATTTGGTTATTTGATTAATAGCTATGTTCTGTCTCTTACTTGTCCAAATCGATTTTATATGTTACTAATCTATGTCCTATTTAACTTATCTTTTATTCGTTCACATTTAATTGTCAGTATGAGGAGTGAACCAGTATGTGTTTCCCCAACATATTAATAATAACATGCACAATTATATTCATTGTTTACATTCAAGGCATATGTTTTCACTTGGCCCGTGCATACAATTAGATCGTGACTTGAGAAATGTGGACCCTTTTATTTTGGTGCCGATAATTGAAGCGACTGTCATCGTTTTTAAGAAGATCACACATTTTCCTACAAGTGTGATTTTGGTTTAACTCTGTCAACCTATATTGAGTTTCCTCCAGTCTCCTGTAGGAAGGGATTTTTTCCAATTGACCTTATATGCATCCATAAATGCTCAATAAGGACACCAGTAACCAATGTACATATAATATATAGAATTCAATCTAGATAGTTGTTTTGGTTTAATAGCTTAGAAAATGTGATGCTTTCATCGGACTATGTGACTTTAAAGTTGCATTGTCATTTTTCTGAGATAAATATATTAGATTGAGCAGTATAATGTACCTTACCCTAGTTTGAAGTAACTTTTATTTTAAATGGCTAACTTTTGAGATATTCGAAGTGCAAAACATGTCAAATTAGTTTTGGCATGCATGCCAATATTCTAAAACCATAGACTTCAGCAGAAACAGGTTCTATTAAATTGACTCAGTATTCGCTTCTATGCAGAAACAAATGTTCAATAAGTGCATCAATAACTAAGTTAGATATGTTGATTCAAATCTAGATAAATCTTTTGGTTTTGAAATGTTGCTGCTTCATCGGACTATGCGCCTTTAAGACACTCTGAGTCGTAACATCTTAGCTGAAAACTAGACCTAATCAAGCAATTTAACGAAAATACATGGTGGCTTTAGACACTGCTTTCTGTGGACGCCAACCACCATCTGGTCCGGGCAGGTGTGCCCTTTCTCAATTACCCCCCATTCATATTGGCAGTGTTGCCTCCCCGGTTATAATGGATGGCAATGATTCCCACCGCCAGGGGGAGAAGGCAGCATCATGGCGCTGTCATCTCGTCGTGAGAGAGAAACTCGATACAGCCATTGTTGTATAAAAAGTGATAGAACACGTTCCCTATCGCTACATATATCACAATTCATCTTACACTATCCAGTATATTCTCCTTAATGGTATATTCATTACATGGCATTTCACTGGAAATCCATCAAAATGACTGATATGTTGCTGTGTTGAAGTGGTGTAATTCACTGCCCGATTGTAAGTAAAAAATTTGGCACCATGCAAAGATGTGAGAAAAGGGTAACGGAGAATACGGCGAGTTCTAACTAAAGACGCAATGTACAACGCTATAGTAGGAAACCACCTGCATTAATGTATTCTCAATGCAGGAATCCACCTGCATTTATACATTTACAGCAGGATTCCACCAGCATGTAGGCATTCGCAAAGAAGGAGTCCACATGCTTGAAGACATTTTCACAGCAGGATTCTACCTGCATGTATGCATACTCACAGCAGGATTCCACCTGGATGTATAATGTTCAAAGCAGCATTTTGCATGCTAACTCACAGTAGGATTCCACCTGTATATAGACATTCACAAAGCGGTGTGTCACATTCATTCATGCATTCACACGGGACGATTTCCAACAGCATCCATGTATTCTCACACCAGGATTCCAGCTCCATTTATGCATTCTTGTAGCAGGATTCCAACAGCATGTATACATTCCCAAAGCATGCATACATTCCATATATACATAGTCTAGGCAATGGTCCTAGAGCAATATGCTATTCTAAAAGGTAATGAGATTATTACATCACTAACAGCAGACACAGTATATAATAATGTAGTATTCTGTACATAAGCTCCACTACCACGCGGTGGCAGCAGACACTATGCCACACACCTACACAGAACTGCGATAGGTGGTGGCACGCTAGCCACCGGGTGGGGCCCCGACTGGGCTGCCCTCTACTGTGTGTGGCTAGCACACCCCCACCCACCTATACAGGCGATGTGGGACATAGCGAGTTAAGGGGCAGGAGAGCAGATAGGTTTAGCAATAAACCAGTTCAAGCATACTGTCTCTGAATCTTGGCGTTCTTCCATGTGTGTGTGACAAGGTGCAAAAGACTGTGGAATGGCTTGTAAAATTCTCCGATTAAGTATGTATTGAGTATCGAGATGGCTAACTGGGAAACAATACTCCCTTTATAATGCTCACACTGGTGGAGGGAAGAAGTGCCCCTTTAAGCAGAATCCCTCCCCCTCATCTCGCCCAGCCACACGGTCACCTTCATGTTATGTGGTAATCCCACGATGGCTAGGTGGTGGCCAGGGGTGGGTGGGAGGGGGGTGAGTCCTTAAGTCAGCCAATGGTGAACTATGTTAGGGAGAGATCATGCGGGAGAGGAATGACTGGTGTGCATGAGTGTAATACTAATAGCCAATAAGGAGGTCTATAAAATCCACTGTTGTATGTATCTGTAAACATTATATAAGTGAATAAAACTAAGCATTCAGGATCATCTATTATCTACACTTCTGCTGGTGCTGAACTTGGACCGCGTGTTGTGTCATGTGTTGTATCTACTATGGGGTAAGCTCTAATATATCATTCATATAATACAGAGGAAAAAGGGGAACTATGAACCGTACGCATTACACCGGATATCATGGCAGTATAGCCTTGTCGAGCAGTACAGCCAATGACATGAGAGAACATAATGACAGTAACCATAACATCCACATACCACCTAACGAGATCGGCCATCAATAGCATTCAAAACCCCATATAAATACGGGGGCCCGCAACTACATAATTCCGGATTTCATAGGCTGACAATAGTCGAGATGAGGGAATTTTCACATCATAGGAGTATAAACTGTTATGCAAGCATAGCTATATTTGTTAAAGTGTCTATGCCAAATGTAGTTGGCATTCTGTGGCATTTACTGCTGGCCTGTGTGGTCCAGTGCTGCGGATCTGTGTTGTGGTCCTGCTTGGCCAGCTATATAGCGCTTGCCAGCATGACCCGTCCCACTCGCGTCACATTTTTCCTTTATAAGGTGGGTGTTTATCCAAGCCATGGCTGATAAAATACTACTGATCCATCTACCCTTCGTGATACTTTGTTCTATTTTCTAGTGCCTATTGATGACAGGCTGACAATGTGGTTGGAAGTTTGTTTTGTTTATTCGTTCGAGTTTTACATCCTGGCAACATCCAAAGGTCATATCAGGACGGGTACCGACTTGTGAAAGTGTGCACACATAATGACTTATGGTGATGCCCTTGTGGGACACCAGGCCGCCGGACACCATGAACCGATATCCCAAACAGTCACATTATCCTGACACTGTGCTAACCAGTCCTTGTCCTATCCTATAAAAGAGAAGGCAGTCGGGGCCATACTCTCAAGCTAGTAAAACCCAGAGCCATTTCAAAGTTAAGGCAACACATTTTCTCAAACAGGATCATAAATATATGGAACAGTCTCCCACAAAATGTTATTGATGCCAAGTCAATAAATTCATTCAAGAACAGATTAGAAAAAGCATGGGCTGATGATCCAGGGAAATTTGACCCCTTATTCACCACATGCTACTAATTATTCCTTGTGTTACATATTTACTTGCACTCAAGCAAAAATAAGAGACACATAAGTGTTCACACTTCCTGTCTACCATTCGCTATTTCGCTATTGGAAGTGGTATTGGTTATTCCACATTCATATACTAACCTACTGTTCCATTCACCTTTACAACAGTGATGTGACCTTAGATGTTGCCAGGCCGTAAAACGCCAACGACCAACCAACTGATCCGGTTTGATATTTAGTCAGATAGAAGAACTGTGCCAATATTGCGTAGCTTACACCAAGAACTCCCAAGTCCATCTCCGTGATTGTAAAGTGCACCTATTGAATGAATGACATTTGCTTGGATTTGTGCTAATATCTGAAACAATACGTATAAGGAATACACAACGACACAGTGTGTTAGATTCATCAGCAATTAAGTTACTTATTTCTGTTTTTATCAGAAGAATGACCTTCACCGCTATTTAATTAAGCTGCAACATTCAACCTGAAACTGCAAACAACCAAGGTAATGCATTTCCTTTGTTTCGATTTTTCCACTGTATTAGGTCAGCATACACATGTTATGTCGTTTTTGTTTTGTTTTGTTTTTGTTTTGGGTTTTTTTCTTGAAGATTTATACTGCCTATCATGGATAAGTCTGAATAGACTTCTTTTCACCATTAGACAGTTTGTCGATAGAAAGCCCAAGCCTACACTTTTACCGACCCAAGGGATTTGGGGAATTGAACCACTGACCTTCAGATTAGGAGTCAGTTTTAGCAGATCAAAGATGTGTTATAGTTATGAATATTGAAGTTAATTGACAATACAATAGATCTTTTCCATTGAGCATGCGCAGGGAGCTGGTATGCACTATTTTAGTTAATCTACTGATGTTATAAGGTAGGTTGATGGTGGAAATATATGCTATACAGCCTTTTTCCACAGAGCATATTGCATTCAGCTAAGATTCCATATACGCTGTATGTGATATGCGAATGTGAATGCGACAAAAAATGGAAAAGTATGTAAACGCTTAAATCGTGCTTCTATATGTCCAGTTGAGAATGCAAATGCAAATGCTATTGCGAATGTGAGGGCGGCAAAGTGGATCGCTCAATGGACTGATCGGTGCGAATGCGTTTATGTCGCATTCCCATTGCCATTCTCATACCGCATACCGCACATATGAAATGTTAGCTTTACCCAAAGCATTGATTCTTAATCCTGCCATCAGAGGGTAGGATGGTTGTGGAAATCTGCTACAATGCCTTTCTCTGTAGACCATACTACATAATGAGTTGCTACCCACAACAATAGTTCTTTGATGGATGTCAGAATGCATACTGGTGGTTAAAATCCTCTATTACTATTAGGCTTTTTTTCTACATAGCATGTTGTGCAGGGAGTTGCCTCTCAAAACATCGGTTCTTAGCACGACCTTCCGAGGGAAGCTTGGGGATGGAAATATCCTATAATACCTTTTTCCGAGGAATATAATGCACTCTCAGCTGTTATATACAACATTAATATATTTCATCTACTAAATGTCACCGGGTGGGTTAACGGTGGAAATCGTCTATTGGGAAAGCAATGGCAGTATTGTTGTAAATTCCCACCCCCAGTAAATTATTATTTACCTAGTAATATTTAACACCTAGGAAGTATACATATTACTCACACTGATACCTGAAAGGCAAGTACCATGATCTAAAATTACATTTCAGATAAAGCGGCTGTCACATTAGGGTTTTTTGCGGGAGCGTATGGCGGCGAAGGTGCGTTACGTCATAAGCTGTGTTTACACGGACAAATTTAAAACGATGTAGACAAATCAATTTATATGAAGCGATGTAGTAGCGCATTTACACGGACCGAGTTTGAAAGTGTGTCGGCGCCGGGAACCAGCAGTTAGTGGTGAGCCTGTAGCCGGCGAGTACTGCTATTTGTTTAGTCGCCACCTGGGAACCAGCTGAATCGCTTCATCTATACTACCTCGCGAGGTGGTTTACATGTACCGATTTATATGAATCGATTCAGCCCTAAACCGCCTCAGAGTCACGTTTACACAGAAAATGTGAATTGATCTAGGCACGTCGTTTTATATGAGGCATTTTAAATCGCCCGTGTAAACAGGGCTTTATACATCGGCATACGCCACCATATGCTGCCATACGCTATGCATACGCTATGTGTACGCTATGCATACGCCGTCATGTGCTGGCCTATGCCGGCTTATGCCGTTGTACGCCACCATACGCTTTCTCCCGTCCGTCCGTCCGAATTTTTTTGTGCATGCTCAAAAAACCTCGACCTACGGGAGAGTATGGTTCATACGCTACTTATACACTTCTCATATGCCGGCATATGCTCCTCGTATGCTAGGGGTACGCCGGCGTATGCTATGGATATGCCAGAGCACGCTACTTGTACGCTCTACTTGCGTCACGGGCGTATCTCTGACGTATATGCAGAACCTACGAGTTGTGTATGGGAGCGTATTCGTAGCGTATGCAAAGCCTATGAGTAGCGTATGGCGGCGTATGCCCGACCTATGGTCTCGGTATATAAAGGCGATGCACTATATACCCGAGCCACCGTGGCGACCGAGGAGATAACATAGGTCTCGCATACGCTTCACATACGCTCCTCATATGCTCCACATGCCAATCAAAACCGTCAAAAAATGTCACAGTACGCTCTCATACACTCCTCGTACGCTCCTCATAGATTACGCATACACTCAAAAACGCCCTAGAGGTCACCAAATGTCACGATACGTCGTCCCGCACAGTTTTTTCCCATTTTCGACATAGGTTTTCAATACACTCCCGCCATACGCCGTAATGTGACAGGGCCTTAAATGAAATATTAACTAACCTCCGTCGCCCACTACTTACCACCTACAATACGAATACCTATCTGAAGTAACTAATATCCATCAATGTTGGCTTATATGTCTTGTACATATTAGGCTAAATATAAGGAAGACTTTAAAATAACTTCACAACCTTGCTAAAGAGACGCACTCCTAAAGAATGGTATCTTTTATACTATTACTTATTGTACTATCTGCATTTTAATTATTCATTAAAAATCATGTATGTTATAAAAATAACTTCACCACTCATGGCTGGAAAACCAGTGCTACGGCATTGAGAAATGACACTCATATGAATCAAATTAATGTACCTCCTATTCAATTAAACCCCAAACATTAATACGCGTTATATATTATAATATGCTAATTGTATCCATTGCTGAGGCATAATCTCCATTAAGTTATTGTGCACACCAGAATTCATTATGAATGCCTACACTTCAAAGTTCTCCAAAGTTAACACTTAAAAATTAAAATGCCGCTTAAAACTAGTAGATTATAATCATAACATAATACTGTTCTCACAAATATATGGCGGAAACGCAACACCATCGGAATGTGCTACTTTAAATGCTGACGATGTATCTTCGGCAGGAAATGAGCATTTAGAAGATAAATTTACTTTTACAGATCACGCAGTCGGCTAATCACTCAAGGGGTATCCATTGCATTACATCAAGGACACCGAGAATTGCACGATAGCCTCCAACGGGGTGTCATGTGACTTCACAACGTGATCTCATAGAGGGCCGTTGCACCAAGTATACGCCGGCCTGGCATCTCACCATCAAAACACTGCCATTCTGAACTCTTAAATAGTCAAGAGTATTTCCTTACTTTTTTAACTCACACCAGAACCACAAGAAGTAGAATGTTCAGCTCCTCCTAAAAGCAACATATTTTGATTTCATGGAAATAATTGTTGCCTGACAAGTCAGTCCTGATCTTTCATGTCTCTTATTTCTTGGCAGTCCTACGTTTATGGACACAGATAAGGCCATTGCATACTACAGGGATGAAAGTGGTCTCCGGGAAGAAAAGCGGAAATGCAGATATTCTCCCATAGGTTTAGCATTGTCAGGGAATTGCTGAAAATTCCCGGAAGTCGGGTTTCATACATATTGGTATACGCTGATAGTGCTGCGGCATTTGAAGCATGTATTAGTAGTATACGCTGATAGTGCTGCGCCGTTTTAAGCATTTATTAGTAGTATACGCTGATAGTGTTGCGGCGTCTGCACCACATATTAGTATACACTGATGGTGCTGTGGCGTTTAAACAACGCATTAATCTACACGTATTAGTTATAGCAAAATGACAAATCCCGGAAATCTGCGAGATCACGGAGATCTTTCATCCCTGATACTACTCGATATTCCTAAGTACTTATCATAAGCAGAATTATCTAGTACATTATCTACTAAATTAACTGGTGTATGCTTTATTTCATAACAGCTTTTCTTCAGCAATCTCTTTCTGAAGCTTTTCAATTTGAATTTGTTGGTCTGTTTCTGTCACACGAATGGCATTTTCTTCTGGATGGGGCATGGTTTGGAAGGTATTAAGTGGGCCTAGGCCTTGGATGGGAGATACAACCCAAGAGGTGAATACTTTAAGAACTTAACAAATGTATCTGAGTCAGTCTCATGAAAACAGGCCAATTGGTGGACGGGGAAAGACAAAAATAATTGTCTTAATGGTATTTATTTTCCTTTTTCCTCAAACTACATGTCTTTGTGCCTGAACACCGTAAATTGGCCGATTATACACACACCTCCTATACCTATATGTTGCATATGTTTTGTGAACAAGAAAAATGGATTTAATAGAAATGTAATATGGGATGGTGAATGTAATGTAAATTCCGGTGTATGTCAGACTTGGTATTCTAGTTATTTCCGAAAATATAAAGGATACCCTTTCCTATCCCATAATATTGTATATAAGCTATGATTTGATTCATAACCTTAATGCCAAATTTGGTTTAAAAAATCTAAAAGTAAGTAGCATCTAGAGCACAGTTATTCCAGCATGTGTTGTCAAGATAGAATTCCAATGAGGCCATTATCTTCACATCTGTGGATGATATCCTGACCTGCTCTAGTAATCAACGCCGACACCCAGAACAGCGGCTAAAAAGGTTGTCGGCATTGCACATCATAAGTTGGCGGTGTCGCCCACAAAAAGGATTAAATAGAAATGTAATATGGGATTGTGTATGTAATGTCTGGTAAATGCACTGATAACCCACATTGTCGGCCCCACTTCAAGTTTTGTTTTACCCACTTCATGAAAATCACTTCCATGGGGTACACTTCCTGCAGGTCCAACTTTAAAACCTTGCCAACAAACCATTTCTTGTTGTAGACATTAGCCACAAATTGTCCTTTATTGGGAAGAATAACTTTCCTTTCTTTTCCTTTAGCGCTGCCCTCTTCATCCTTTTCCTTCTCACCATCATCATTTCCGTTGTTGTCCCATTTTGATATGTTCTCATCCCCATGACTCTCCACCTTTGACATGACTCCAAGTTTGTTTTCCTCCTGTTCATTCTCCTCGCCGTCACTTGCCTCGTCATCTGCATCCTTCTCTCCAATAGAGGTGACTCCATTGCCAGTTTCTCCAGAGATCTTGTCCTCCTCCTTCTTACATTTATTGATATTGCAGAGAGGACTTCATCCTTGTTGACAAAGAGAAAGAGACTTTCTGACTCTATTTTCTGGGCCCACAGAAACATCTCTTGAGCATCACCAATAGCTGCACCTGTTTGCACAGTACGATCTGCTGTGCACTTGATGCTACCACCCACTCCATCACAGGGGCCTTTGCCATGGCCTGATTCAGGAAAAGTCCAGTCAGCCTGGAAGCCAAACTCCTTCTCATGGTCTTGCAGGAATTTCACTATGCTCCTGTTCCTGTACTAACTCACTGGTGAGTTTGAGATGTCATGGACTTTTGGTATCCCCTTCTCATACACCATATCTTGGATTAACTGAAGTGTCTTCCTCAAGAAGGCCACCGTGGTGGAAGCAGAATGCTTTAAGACATCCGATATGCCCACAATTGATTTGCACTTTTTTCTCACCGTTGACATTGATAAAGTGCACCACCATCGGGTGAAGAGTGATTTGCCCAGTTATTGTAATAGAGGGCACTCGGTTCATCTTGATAGACACATGTATAATTTTCCACATAGTCCATTTGAAAAGTAACTTCACCAATGCTGAGATGCTCTTTTGCATAGGTGATCTGATTGAATTGTGTATGCATGTGCTTCACATACTCTCTCAGATTAAGCAACTCTACTTCAACTTTCCGGCGATAGACTTCCTTGGTAGAAGTCTGTGTAATTTTTCAGATCCTTCAAATTTGCCCCTTTGGAGTTGTAATGGTGCACGGTTCCCACCGTTCATACTTTACAACCGCTTGGTAAGACCTGCTATATGGGCCTTAATGGTATCATGAGATTGTTTCAGATATTCCATAGGGAACGATCATATTCTTGGCGGATTGGGGCAGTCAGGAGTCTGCCATTCTCATGCTTTATGCATAAACAATCCCTCCTCTTTCGAAACAGCACCCTCTTGAATTCTTTTGGTGCCTTCCGTCCAAAAGAACCTTGACTCAGCTTCTTATCAGTGCTCTTCGTGAATTTGCTATGAAGGTTTCTGATTGTTCCTCAAACACCGCTTCCCAGCATTGCGTTTACTTGGAAGCTCACAGCTGTTTCCTGGTTTCAGCAGAAATGTGGGTACCGCCTCCCTCAATTGCATATGCTCCATATGTCTGGTGTTGTTCCTTGCTGAATGTGATGTAAACAAGGTCTTTTGGTTTTCATTTAGTTTCTTGGCCAAAAAGGATGCGCAGTTGGGTTGTTTGTTGATACACTCTGGCTAAATACCTTCTTCTGGACCCCTTTGGGGACTTTCTTTATCTGTTGCACTATCATGTTCAGTGCAGTAAAATTGTCTACCAAGATAGGATGTTGTCTTGGCATCAAGTCCATTTTGCACAGTGTTGTTTGAGCCTCTAGCTATGGGGTAGACTTTGCTTGCAAAGTTTGCCTGGCCCTTTCCATCTTTGGCATCTCATACTTCCTGACCCACAACCTCAATTCTTCTAATTCCTTTTCCATCTGTGGAACCGTCTGGCGAAGGTGTCTTAGATTTTTTTCTTTATTTACCTTTCTTTTCTCTAATACGTTGTCTTGGATTCTAAAATTTAAAAAAATTGCTAATCAGAATAATTTGTTATTCAGCAATGTTTCGATAAGTAGTTTTAAACAAATTATTACTGAAAACTCCTGTTTATTCTTTTAACAATTTTTTAATCAGGTTAGATACAATATATATTACTTTTAACAATTACAATGAAATAAAACTTTAATCTGAAAAGGCCTTGTCATGTTGGCTCCGTGTTAAGAGGAACCAGCAACGTTTCTTGAGTTTCTTTCATCTTCAGCGTTTGAGACCGAGATAAAAGTAACAGTGAAGGACACGAGTAAAGAAAGAATTTTACTAAACATGATAATTAAATAAAATAACATTTAAATTGATTAGTTTAAAAGGCCACACAAACATGACTTTGTATAAGGAGAACTGCTTAATCAATCATTAGATCGTTGTCGCGTATTCAGTTAATTAAATTATTCAAATACGCACCGTCATCTGACTGGTGTTGCCAAGGCATGATCTCTCGTCCCTCTGTCCCTCCATCCCTCCTGCTCCTCCTCACTTGAGCAGGAGTCGGACGACTGTGACTCTGCTTCATCTGTGGGGGAAAAGGCTTAAGCAAATCAAATTGCAATGTATATCATTTTCAACTTTTCTTGAAAATGCATGTACGATTATGTCCAAAAGCTTCTTTAACAATAAAAAATTCCTATATCCCATACTTAATAATACATTCTGAAATTGTCCATATTGCTGAGGCAATATGGGTAATTCAGGATAGAGGCGGATGCCCTCCCCCCCCTTCCTACTCCCCTCCCCTGCCTCTCCCCCTACCCACCTAACTCCAGGTGGCGCCACTCTCACCCGCCTCGGTCCCCCTATCTCCCTTCACCTCCCCCCCCCCCCCCTTCAACCCTCCTGTACCTCCAGGCGGCGCCCCCATCGCCCTGCGCTGGTGCCGCCGCTGGTACCCTCCCCCCCCCCTTCACTTGTGCCCTCCCCAAACTCCTCCCACTTCTAGGCCAGACGCCCGACCACCAACACCTCTTTCTCACACCTCCTGGCTGCTCTCCACGACCTACCAAGCCTGCACTACTGCGACACCATGCCGGCACGCAAATCAGCCCGCCGGTCTACAACCACTGCCGCACCAGCCGATGACATCACACACACCCTGGCAGAGAGGACGACCACGATCCGTTGTGGTAAAACCCAAAACCGTAACGGACGAGACGAGTGACGACGGAATGTTGGCGGTGGCGCAGATATCGCTACTACGTCAATCGGTCACGGACTCCATGAAACAGCAAGTTGAACTGGCACGCACCATGTCGGAGCGGATTCACGCCCTTGAAGCCATTGGTACGAGCAAGCGTCCCAAGAGCAGCTCGCCTGACGACAGGCCCGTCAAGCGATGCAAGAGGCGAGACACCACGGACTCACCCCGATGGCTGCCCATGCCACGTGTCCGCTCACCACGAGGCAGCTCCCCACGCACACGCACACGATCACTGAGACCGACACCACGCACCGACCGCGCCCGCAAGGACAGGTACAACAGATCTGGGTCCCGAGAGCGACCCAGACACCCAAGGTCCTGCCACGCACCCCGAACGACCGCTACGTCCTCTAGCGAGGATGACTGCCAACAACGGGACATCATTGACGCCATCATCGGCGCCAACGGCGACGCACGACAAACCAAACGAGGTAGGGTCCAACTCCTTCCCCACACTTATGTGATAAGAGACGAGAAGAAAGGGAAGGTAGGCCCCGGCGAGAGCACGTGGCATGAGTACCTGGCGGCACTATCTCGCATGCGGAAAGATCCAAAGGTGCCGCGGTCATGGGTAAAGCCCATCCTGGAGCACCAGGATGAGATGTTTGACATGGCGGTGGACTGGAGATGGGACACCTGCCTGGCGTGGTCCGAGAAGGTTTTCGCCATGATGGACGACGAGCAAGCCATCAACGATCTACAACGGGCCGCCTGCCTGGCAGGGATCCGGAACGAAGAAGAAAAACGGGAGGCACGAGGCCAGCAGACGAGAACCGACGAACAACACACGACAGCGACGAAAAGCACACCCTATAGACGCCCCAAATTCAACCACGACACAGACGGCCGCCCCTGTCACAGGTGGAATTGGGGCACTGACTGTGGCTATACAGCCATGCATGGCACAGGCAGTGAGCGCTTGGTGTGTGAACAAATATAGGAAAGCCAACCCGCACAAGGAGCAAGACTGCAACAAGAAGCGCCAAAATGACCGAAAAGCCGCGGCACTGGAGACTGACGAGTCCCGAACGGATTTTCAGTAACGGGCCCCGGCGAGGCCGGAGAACGCGCCACCCACCCGATCACAGAGATGGATGCTGAAACCGCCACAGAAAACCGCCACAGAAACCGCCCATGCACCAGGACCCTGGACCAGGCGGCTACTATAACATCCAAACCGCCAGGATAGGCCCCCGATGCAACCCACTCGACGTGTAGTCAACCGCACACCACAGCCACGGACACTCCCACCCGTAGGACGGAGCAGCTCCCCACCACACCCACCCACCCCACGCCGACCTACTGCGCCCCCCCCACCCCCCCCCCCCCCCCCCGTGCGCACGAACGCTGGAACTGCCACAGGACACGCCTCACCGACCCTGCACTCTGGATACGATCATCATTTCAACCCGCCAGCATAGTTCATCAACCCACACAGTGGACCCTACCACATAGCCGCATGCGCCTCTGGCACCCGGCACGCACCCCATTCCGGAGAGATGGCCGATCGGACGGACCTATCTCCTTCCAAAACCAGCCACCACGCCACCACCCACAACCCGCCTCCCCTAACCCACATGGGAAGGGACGCGTGCCCTGACCCACCAACAGATTCTCCCGCCAAAGACGGAGCGGCTCACCACCCACAGACACATAGGCCAGCAACCGCTGCCACCCCCCTCGACCACATACACCGCCGCTCCCCTTCAGATGTCACCGCCGACAGCCCATTAGTCGCCACCGGCGACCATCACGCCGGCACTAACGACCACAGTAATGGCCATTACGGTGACCTCGCACCATCACGAGACACCTCAGAGGGCTCGAACCCGGGTCCAGGGCGGCGCCCGTAACGGCCGCCCCCACAGCGGACCGGCCCCACAGGATAAGCGAAAACCACTCAGCCTCAATACCGGATGCCAAACTCTGACCTCGACCTCTCTAACCGCCCCCTACCACTCCCTCAACCCCCCCCCCTTCCCACCAACCCTTTACAGCCCCCGACCATCACCCCGCCCTACCCCCCAACCCCACACCCTCAGCCCTCAAAACGCCTCCCCCTACCCAACCCCGCCCCCCCACCCCATTCCCACCACCACCACACACTCCACACACCCACCACCTCCACACCCACAGCCGCCAGCGTCCCCCCGGACGACCACGCACACTGCCTACCACACCAATGTCGTCGTCCGCTTACGATACTCCTAACCGTACGCCCACCATAGCACAAGCACCGCCATTATCAAGAACGACGACGCCGCCGAGGAGTCGGACGCCCTTCTCATATACCACGAGAGAGAGCGCGGGTCTGAGGACGTCGACGACATAACGGATGACCAGGAAGGCATTCCACTCCCCCACTCTTATATACCCACCCCTCACTACCCGCGTTTCCTATCAAAAAACCACCATCCACAGGATTCTGGCCCAGCCAATACGCCCCCCTCGGCATGGCGGCAACGAGGTGCTATACGGCATATATACGACCAGGTCAGGCTGAACGGCCCCCACTCCCTTAACCTCTCGTCGTCGCATGCTCAACCGGTCCCTTCTGAACTGAGGGAGCGGACCGGAGGAGGGACCGTATTGGACCGACTCCCAACTAGCAGCGAGCTTGCTCTCGACTTCCTCGGGGGGGGAGTTTGGGTGGCCAGGCTGACTACACGGCTGACCCTCCCCCCCTGATCCATCGACCGCAATCACCGCATGATCCAGAACGCCTCAAAATGAGATCAAGATAGTACGTCAGCCGACCGAGGCCGGACCAACGGCGCCGTGCTGGGCCCCCACCTTGCCCACCCGCCCTTCATACCTGGGCGCAGACGGGCCCCGGCATGATGACCCGGCGTCCGAAGAGAAAACACACCGACGAACGCCGGGTCATAGTCGACCTCAGTTACCCCAAGGGCGCGAGTGTGAATGCGCGCATCCGGTAAGGCCATTACCAGGGAAGGCCTGTCACCTATATCCTCCCCAATATCACCAACCTCACTGATGAGGTCACACGATTGGGCCGGGGAGCCTACATATGGACTATTGACCTTGCCCACGGTTACCGACAGCTGAGGACCTGCCCCTTGTCAGTTCCGCTCTTGGGCATCACCATCGACGACCAGACGTATTACAACATTGCTCCCCCCTTCGGCTGCCGGACCTCCTCCATGGCCTGTGCCCGCACCACTAACGCGGTGACACACCTCCTCCGGTGCAAGGGCCACTTCACGCTCTGCTACCTGGACGACTTCGTCGGGGCGGCCAGCACAGAACAGGAGGCCGTCGTTGCCTACCTCGACGCCATCCACCTCGCCGCCGACCTCGGACTGGCCCTATCGCCTCATAAATGCATCCCGCCCACACAGAAGACCGAGTGGCTGGGATTCGAGGTCGACACGGACGATATGACGGTACGAATCCCGACGGCCAAGCTTGACGAAGTCGTTGCCGAGTGCGCCAAATGGGTGCCGGGCAGCAGAGCATCCAGGAAGGACCTCCAGCGCCTCGTTGGCCGCCTCCAACACGTGGCCAAGTGCGTGCTAACCGCCAGGCGGTTCATGAATCGCATACTGGCGGCCCTAAGGAGCGCCCCATACACCGGCAAGCACGCAGTAACCCACGAGATGACCCACGACATCGACTGGTTTAAGGCATATGCCCACGCGTCCAACGGGGTCGTCCTTCTACGCCCCCCACCGAAGCACGACTGGATAATAGAGTGTGACTCCTCCCTCCTCGCAGGCGGCGCACACTCCTCAGCCGGCTACATCATCGAGGAGTACCAGCCCGGGTACCTGGCGGACGGCCACAACATCGCCCAGCTCGAGGCCATAAACCTTGTCGTGGCCCTACATGCTCTTACACCACCCAATCCTCAGGATTACGCTATTGTCGTCAATACCGACAACCAGGCCTCCCAAGTCGTCCTTGAATCGGGCGCTGGAAGGGACCCCACCCTATGTGCGATATGGAGGTTCCCTGCCCTCAACTCGTGTGAGGTCCGTGTCGTCCACAAGCCTGGAGCTGAGATAGCCTTCGCCGACGCCCTCAGCAGAGCCCCTTTCGATCCGGCCTCGAGGCAGAGGGCGGACCGGTTCGTGGACGACATGGACCTTGTCCGCATACGTGTCCACCATGACTCCTCCATTGTCGCCGACATTGACTAGCCTGGGAAGAGATACTAATTTGCCTCTCTCTCCCCAGGCACACAACAAGACCACCATGACGTATTCAAATCGTGATGAGAAGTGATTCTTACCATTTCTCTGGCTGATGCCTAAGTGCTCTCTACGACTCCCTACATTTGTACAAGCTCCTGGGCTACGAGTTTATCAAATATGTGTATACACATTTTGTGTTTGTATTTAATACTAATATCTTCACATATATATTCATTCTGTAGGCAATACTATAAAAATAATGAATAAATATGAACACATACCAAGCTTCTCTTTCTCCACCCGAGCCCGTTTCTGCAGCTTTCTGCTTGTGCTTGTATTTCACCCTCTTCTGATTCATGCTCACAGCCTGCTGGTACTGCTCTCTCTTTAGGGCTCTCTCCTTCTCTACCCATTCAGGGTCCTGCCACAGAAGCATGCAGCGTTCCCTCGCACCTAGCTTGTCTGCCTCCTTCTGCGCTTCTGTCGTTCCCATTGCTGCAATAAGATATAAAAAGATGTCCCATTGGGCATTGATGTCAATATCTTAATGATCGATGCCAACAACCAAACACTTGGATGTTGGCATCGATGCAGTGTGTGTGTCTGGCATACATTAGATCTATGTATTTCAATATTTATTTAATATAGTTCACTAATACTTGTAGCAGTTGTTTACCAAAATATGGCTCTGTAGTATATATTGTAGTGGGCATATGCCAATATCTTAATGATCATTGCCGACAACCAAACACATGGATGTCAGCATCGATGCAGTGTCTGGAATAGGCCCTCCATTAAATATATGTCCGGATGAACCTCGATCCAACGGACACCAATGCAACGGATTCCGGATCCAACGGACACAATCCGCTAGAGTGAATATCTGAACATTTGCGCACTTTAAGAGAACTAGTTATTTTCTGAACCCCAGCCTTCCACCAGCAATACTTCAGTAGCCACCACCAATGCTTTAGATTTCCTTGGCTTTGAGTCTGAAGACTCTTGACTCAGAGTAATGTCTACTCTGAGTCCCACTATACGATCACGGCAAAAGAAACTCATCTCTCCACCATGGTTTTGTACCCCCCGGAAAATGTTGTCGCTGCAATGGACAAACGGCTTTAATGGACAACTGCTCCCCCCTATTAGTCCGTTGGATCGAGGTTCATATGTATTTCAATATTGATTTAATATAGATCAATAATACTAGTAGCAGTTGTTTACCAAAATATCGCTGTAATATATTTTGTGGTGGGCATATGCCAATATCTTAATGATCGACGCCGACAACTAAACACTTGGATGTCAACATCGATGTAGGTTGTTGGTGTCGCAGAAAGTTTCAGAAATCACTGCAAGATGCAATGAATGACCAATGTAATGATCAAAACCCATATTGTTGCTCATACATGAAGAAATGTTAATAGTTGCTATTTAACTCATTTTGGGGCAGAACTTAGCATGCTACACATTTCTATAGTTGATGGGGCATGACATCGCATCCTAGCAGTCATGAAACTGTTTAATAATGTCAGAAATGTGTGAGAACAATCAGGAGTACTTACTATGTTGTTGCCCGAAAAGCGCTTGGGGATGGCTCAGCGATAAGAACAGCCTTAAATAATGCCGATTTAAGACGGCAGATGTCAGCATCGACATTTTGATGTCGGTGTCGACCATTGGAAGTCAGCGTTGAATGACATAATTATAGTTTTGCATTGACAAGAGGTGCTGGAAAGTTCTTAGATTTATACTGAATGTAAAATACAACAACGTTATTTGTTTCTATAATACTTTAATATGAAACAAAGAAATGCACTACACTTTAACAATTGTGATACAGACATCTGTTAAATTGACCAAAATCGCTCTTTGAGAATAGAGATCACTTAGACAAATATATTGATGAACCCATATTTGTGTACGGGTTTCCCTCAATGTGTACAGTCCATAGGATTGTATAAGGAAAATTCCATAAATGCAGCCCCTTCTTTTTAACACTACATGACCAAAATGGAAATGTTATCTTATTGTGTCTTCTTCTTGGGCAAGAGATAAGATTTTCTATTTCTAACATTTTAAAATATTTGTGACCATGGTTTTCACAGTGTTGCTCCTTACAACCTTTACCATGCAAGAAACTTTAATCCAGAGTATTTTGGAGATGCATTCCCACTCTGTTGTGTATTTTATTAAAACCACCAATTGGCCCATTTTCGTGAGGCAGACTCACCTACATATATATCAACGTACAGCGGGGTAACCTTGCTGTTTAGCACTGGCAATACAGGCATGTGACACACCGACATGGTCACGTGACCCACCGAAGCAGCAGCACTGAAAGCAGTCCCAGGCTCGATGGACATACATCAGTACCACAATCACCCAGTAAGCATCTGGACCACCCATGAACCAAGGCAAACCTTGGTTGGGACCTCAGCTCTCTTTATGGGACTCATTGGGAGCTCATTCCTCGAGCCTCGGCTATCTTTATGGGAGCTCATTCGTGGTGACCTCAGCTCTTTTGATGGGACCTCATTCGTGCAGTTCTAGTTGTCAAACAGTGGAGGACTGGACGAGAAGGGGAATGCAGATATATATATATATACATGTATGCTCGTTTATACGTATATACGCACACATATTTATAAATAATGAACACACATATATACAACCATATATAGTCATCCCATGTGTTTACGCCAATATGTGTACACATCTATTCAATATAGTATATACGTATTATGTGCATATATATACATCTGTTTATACATATATAAATATGTATATAATTATATATATATAGCCGACCCACGTCGGTACTTCCGGTACAAATTGGTGATACGCATGTATTATGTATCCGAGCTACACGTCACCCATGACCCACCCATACGGTCCTATAAATAAGTCGCTAATACCCTGCTTTAACCGGACCGACTCCGACAAGGCGGACAGCTGGTGACAAGGATTGCATGTCCATGCTTTCTATTTGGTCGAATGCTACTAGTTCCATATGAAGTTACTTGAATATAGTCCGATAGTGAATAATAAAATAGTTATGTACATGTGCAACAAAATAATAATGGTATGAATACTTGATATAATTGTAAACCATATATTTGTGACTGAATGGAAACACCGGCGGTGGTACCTCCAGTGGGAAAGACTATAACATCGATATGAACAGACTGCCAAAAGTCGGTCCCATTCCTGATATGACCTTGTGCCTTGCTAGGACATTGAACCACACTACAATCCAAAGAGTGCATATATATATATACGTCAGTGCCTGCTAAGATTGTCAATAACCTGAAAGGTCAGACACTGGTCATACTATAAGCCCAATGTATGTGTCGCAATCACTGATTGGGGAAGGTTAGTCGGTTAGTCACGTGACCACAATGGGTGTACCATAATGAGCTGGCATTAGAGGCCAAATATTGCCTAGATCAGCCAGAAGAGGATATATAAGTTAATCTGTAAGTATCTGGCATAAATAGGTCACAAATCCCCTCCACTAACCACCAAACTGTTCAGGTCTCCTCCCGCGCTTGATCCCGAGTTGGGAATGAAGACATGGGATGGGGCCCTTATAATACCTACCTATTTTTATATGATGGCTGCTCTTTCCTCCTCCCGCCCAATACAAGGCAGTAACCTTTTAAATCAACCTCTACCAATATTGGACCGCCTCCAGTGGTGCTCATAGCAAAGTTAAGTTTTCATATATGCGGTATGACAATGCGACAAAAACGCATTCGCACCGATTGGTCAACGCATTCGCATCTTAGCTTAATGCTGCAGCCAGTTGCAACCTTCAGTCACCTCTACTAACACTTTCATGCCATGGCTGAGGGTGAATGTATGAGAGCGGTACAGTGTACAAGCGTACCTGCTCTCAGTACATAACATACCCCGCCCCATGTGTGCGTGTGTAACCGCTTCACCCAGAGCAGACCAGCCATTCGACTACAAGAATAGCCTCCTGTCTTGCACAATCGGTTCAGTCAGCGCCAAGCATTAGCCTCGTTTCCATCCAGTGATTAGCATTATTTCCAACGTGTCCTTTCTCGCGTAGCATCACCGTATGCGCACCACCTTGGAACCATCACACCCCCCCCCCCTACCCCATCCTTCACACTCTATATACAGCCACCTCTACCCCTCACCCACCATCCAGAGCCATTCCCGCCCCTTATATATTATACATTTCATTAGACAAAGGGTTGGCCTAACATCCGGTGGCGACGGTGCGTTCTTCACCGGAAATGGTTGTGGGACAATAGGGTGGTGTTTGTAAGTTAGCGCGCTGAGTAATCGCACACTTCTAGACTTCCGGTCTCATTTCCTACCCTAACCCCATTGTAAGATAAAACCGCCTTATTGCATTCGATCAAAATATCAATAAATGTTGAATTTGGAAGGTCATACTAATAAGAATAGGATTCGGACTGACCAATTGCTGGCTTATATATCATTGGTATTTTGTGAACGTTTATCGAGATTTTATACAAAATTGCCAAAACGTAGTCTTTCATCCTTGCAGCATGAACCTCAATTCCACGTCCCGCCTACTAGATTAATACAAGATACATTACTCCCAGCCTAACCTTACCCTCTAACTAACGCATTGAAAAACACTCGCAGCCCTCATTTCTAGATTAATTGGTGGGTTTTTTACAACATATTTATGACAAACCATTGCTTTTACAGAGTGCAAAAGCATAGAATCAACTTTGTGTCAGTAGACACTTGAAACTTACAAGCATATAATGTGTGACCAAGTGAAATAGAATTTAGATAAAACTGAATGGTTGTTAATTGATCAAATGGGTTTAATAGACTATGACGTCGTATAGACAAGCTGCCCTAAAAAATGCGAACATGTTTTGTTGTTTTACTCAGTGAAAAGGTTGTGCATGCTGCCTGTAGTGTAAAACTGTTGGTGCAGGGCCAAAAGATCGCCAAAGCTTAATCAAATGTGTTTGAGTGTCAGTGGGGCCGGACACTCAGCAGGAGGGTCCGCCTTCAGCAGAAAAGTATGTGTAAGCCACAAATGGCCAATACGGTAGCGACTAGTAACAATGTATTTTTTATAAGTCTGATTTAATGTAAATGAATATAGGGTGATCTACATTTGCAACAATACAGTTTTGTGCGGCTTCTTCGCCAAGCTGCAGGCTCTCTCCCTGGTCCCTTTCTCCTCTGGTCCTCTTGGTCAACGCTCCTTTTTTCTTGTTTGTATCAGAATATTTCACATATAGTTGACTGGACGATTTCCTCTGGATGGAAGGACGGATGTTCGTGACAGACTTGGTTCACTGGAAATAAAAGCAGCGACTGCAGGGTCAGTTCAAAAGCAGTGTTAAACGGTAATGGGGACCTTTCAGTTTGCCTAACTCTCTCGTCAGATGGTGCACCATGACGGTCTCTGTAATGCTTTGGTTGGATAGAAGCAGTTCCTTCTACTATCAAGTGTGTTTAAATACGAGGGGGTATAGGTGGATGTGCAGGGGTGTGTGGTGGAGGTGGAGGGGTGTTGTGAGGATTTTGGTGTGGGGGGTGGGGGTGGGGGGTGGGGGATTTAGGGGTGTGTGGTAGGGGTCGAGGGGTGTGTGGTCAGTGTGTATGGTGGGGTGGATGTGGTTGGGGTGTAGGTGTGTATGGGGTATGTGTAGTAGGGGCGTATGTGTGTGTGGTGGAGGTGTAGGGGTGTGGTGAGGATTTGGTCTGGTGGGAGGGTGGATTTAGGGGTGTGTGGTGGGGGTGTAGGGGTGTGTGGTGAGTGGGTATGGTGAGGTGATTGTGGTTGGGGTGTAGGTGTGTGGTTGGGGCGTATTTTAAAATATTCTGATAAAACGCATTGGTGGGGAATGCAGATGGTCTATAATGGAATGTAAATGGTCTATTAAGGTAAATGGTATATAGTGCCAGGTGCATGAATGTATTTATGTAGTTGCTGGTGATCCTTTACTTATGGTCAATAGTCATTGTGTATTAGGTAGATAGTGTGAAAGAGGCTCTAGTGATAGTGTGTAATGGGCCTTTAGAGCTCTACTCACTACCCCCTCCCCCCCAACTGTTAGTCACGGATCACCACACACACAGCTCAGGCAGGTGGTGGCCAAGCAGCCACACCGCATGGTGGCGGTGGGCAGATCACAGTAGCCATGGTGACAAAAGAATGCTTACTGTTCATTGGTGGAACTATAAATGCTTGGTCCTCATTGGAGAATATGATGGTCAGGTGTAATGCCATACCAGATCCATGTACCACTATATAATAATAAACCTGAGGTTACAAGCTCTCACTCTACTTTCATTCTTTATATGCTTCCTTTCTGTTCTTGTCTGTATTGATTTCACTATAGCCTGCCTACACAACCCACAGATTCCGCCTGAGGACTTTACAGTATGCTTGTGTGGTGGTTGTGTTGTGGAGGTGTAGGGGTGTGGTGAGGATTTTGGTGTGTGGTGGGGTGTATGGGGATTTAGGGGTGTGGTGAGTGGGTATGGTGGCATGGGTGTGGTGAGGTGTATGGATGTGGTGGGGGATTAGGGATGTGGCGGGGGTGTAGTTGTGTGTGGTGGGGGTGTAGGTGCTTTGTGGTGGAGGTGTAGGGGTGTCTTGCAGAGCGGCACGTCACAATCTTTAGCATCCCTAAACCCCCACGACACACCTACACCCCCACAACAGCCCTAAATCCCCACGACACACACATATACCCCCTACACCCATAGTACCCCTTACATCCCCACCACACACCTAAATCCCCACCACACACTTACACCACACACCACACCTACACACACCTACACCCTCACCACACACACACCTACACCCTCACCACACAAATACACCTCAACCACACACCTACCACATCCCTAAACCCAAAACACACACCTACACCCCCACCACACCCCAAAACCCTCACAACACACCTACACACCCACACTGCGACCATACACATATGTACACCCCCAACACACACTTACACCACCAACACACACCTACACCCTTCTATCCAACTGTGATGGCCGACTTGGACCGGGAATGGGTGCTGCCACCAAGTTTATAGCGAGAGAAATGGCTAATGAAAGATCCCCATTAATTGGGATGTTAAATGTAAATAATCCGATTATGTTTAGATTCTACCCTACTTTTTAGATAAAGATATGAGGCTTGATCATTATATATATATTTTTTTCTAGATATCTCCACTGCTTCAGAGAAAGTTCAAGTTGATGTGTAATGATTGTAAATTTACACGCACCTTTCTGCATGCCCATTACATTTTGTTTAACTTTTCCGTCGAAAGCCTCTGTTGGAATGTTGTGTTGTTACTGTTATGCTATATAAAGGAATAGTAGTCAGAGCTAGTAATGTAACAGATAGCCAAACATTCAAGCAATTGGTCACAGTATTCGAATTGCATTTGATTCAGTGGGAGTGATTCACCCTCCATCCACTCAATTAGTCAGCCATAATTTCACACCTTATCTGCTATCAACCCTTGCTCGCCCCTCTCTACCCACTTCTCACCAAGCCAGCGTGTCTCTCTAGCCTGATCAGTCATCCACAACTGGTTCATCTAAGGCGATGGTATATGATGTCCTGTCTGTGGGAAAGTGCACATTAAAGACCACTTGATGCTTATCGGAAAGAGTAGCCAATGTGGCGGCAGTCGGTTTCCTCCAAAGAAATGTGCCAGAATGGCCATATGCTTGATATCCAATAGCCGATGATAACAATCAATGTGCTCTAGAGGCTTCGTTAAATAAAACAAGCTTTTTGGCTGTTGTCTCTCTGGCCTGAATAAAAATATGTGTACCTGTACTTCCGCTATGTGCTATACCTCCCAGATGGTTGTTAAGCATGCGTCTAATGAAGACTTCTCGGATGCCCGCCTCCTGGTGTTGAGACTGACCTCTTAGTGGGCAGGAGGCCCACCTATTTGGATAAGTTAGTAGAGGAGGCCTCCTCCCCTCCCTCCGGATGCTCGTCCCAGTCCTGCCCGACCAGCGACACCACCATTCCAGGAATCTGACGCACACTGCAAGTCAGCAATCAACCTGTTACCATTTGGGTTAAATATCTGGTCAGATGGTAGACATGTCAAGATCTGGAATTCAAGGCTATTTCAAGGCTCTTTTTGACAAGAATTCAGGCGAGTATTGGTGTTGGATTGTGTGTAGTATATGGCAAAGCACCTGGGGGATATGGAATTCCTGCTGAAGTATGGAAGCATGGAGGAGACAATATGTTCAATAGACTGCACCAACTAATCACCAATGCCTGGGAGGGTTCTGTACCCCAAGCGTGGAAGGATGCCAGCATTGTAACCATCTACAAGAAAGGTGATCTGATGAGCAGATAGGTTTACAAGCATGTCACTGGCTTCAAAGTCAATATTATTCAAAGTAAGGCTTGGGTTTCTTTCTGTGGAGAATGTTATTACAGTAAACTATTTCTTTTGAACCTTTCTAGTCTAATTTGAGCACAGTTAAGTAAATGCTTCGCTAACGCTCATTGGACCTACACAGTATATAATTCTCTCTTCTCTCGCTTTCTTATATGAAATGTGTTAATACTATAAGTAGGATTATCAGACTTACTGGTGACCCTTGACGTAGGCCGCCCACTGAGCAATGTAGGAGCCTGATTCCGCTGGAAGATAAAGTGTTATAAAATGGTATGTCCATCGGGATAGCTAAATTACATCATTATATATGGTTTGGACACTTACAAAACAAGTTTTATTACATGAGTTATTAAAGTTGCATAGTCTGATGGTTTTGAATTTCGGTATTTTTTCTGAGAATCGATCACTAGTATCTACTTTACATTAGTTCAAAGTTACTTTTATTTTAAATTGTAAACTTTTGAGATGTTTTGAGTGCAAACATGGACAACTCTGACACCATAGACTTCTGCCGTAACAGGATATGTTAAATCAACTCAGTATTGCCTTCTATTCAGAAACAAATGCTTAATAAGTGCATCAGTATCTAAGGTAGATATGTAATATCAAATCTAGATGATTGGTTTGGTTTTGAAAATTTGATATTTCATCGGACTATGCAGCTTTAAAGTTTAAGCAAAGGAAATTTCTCTCATGGACAGTTTGTCTCAAAACTACTAATCGATACATTTAAATTTAAACAGCATATTCTGAGGAAAGCCCATCATCTCCAAACGTGAAACAGTTATCTACATTTGACCTTACATATCCATCTTAGATACTGGTGCACTTAATAAGCATATCTTGCTGTATAGAATGGATTACTGAGTAAATATCATAGAATTATGGAAATAACCACTTTACTGTTCAATATATATGTATATAGGTAGGGGCCACAAATAACAAGGCAGCAAAAACTAGAGGATAAATGGATTGGCAACTTTTATATTTTCTCGACTGATGGCTCGGAATAAAAGGAAAAAACAGTGGGGCAAGTCAGGCACTCCGCCAGCGTATATATAGGTCAACGCAGGACTGCAGGACGGCCGGAGCAGGCTCGCAGCACATGGTGGAATAATAATAACATATCAATAGACCATTTGCAAAAAACATTCGTAATATATTTAAACAAGCATAATGTATTTCCCGGGCCCTATATTCGCAGTACTCAACACTATGAACTCATTGATTACTAAATCGACATCCATTAATCGGCCGTTTATTTGATTCTTTTACTGACTGAATGAAGCAATTAAGCACCTTAGTACTCTGGTCTTAGTACTTAAGTACCTTAGTACTCTGGAACTCGCCGAGAAGCAGGCCCAGGGTTTGGGCAGAGCATTCTGGTTTTGGCAGCCATAGCCCAGTGGCTAAAGCGCACATCCAGAAAAGCTGGTAGTTAGTTCAGACTTGATGATTTGCAAGTGTTGACTTAACTGATCAACAATCATCAAACTATACGGAACTACGCGGGGGACTAGTTCGAGAGCACGGATAGTTTGCAGCCAAGACATGGTCTACTGCACTGACTGCGGCGAGAGACACGACATCCATGAACTGGTGGCGGCTTCAACACTATGGTGCCATGACATCAAAGAGCTGACAACATCGGACTACCGCTCCTTCATTGAGCATCTCCACATAATGAGTTATCGAGCCAGAGATGACCATTATAAAGATTCGGCACACGTGGAATATGCTCTGGCAGTGCGGTAAAATGTGGGGACGGCAGGCTTCGCCGCATTCGCAAAAAAGAATGACGAGGAGAGCGTCCTGCACTACGGAGCTCATAACCAGAGAGGGACGAAGATCGGAGGGAAGGACACGGGGATGACAAGAAGATCGACGGGTAACCCAGGGTCCAGGGCCTGCTATGCATGGAATGGGGAGACAGGCTGCTCACGCACTGCAGAGGAGTGCTGCTTTGACCATAACTGTTCAAAGTGTGGGGCGAAATCGCCTAAGCGGTTTAAGTGTAAAGACTGACTTGCCACTATTAAGAGCAGCTGCGCACACACGGGTAGGAGAACGGCAGCATCGGACGCACCGAGTGCAATAGGCATCGACACCTCGGAGGGGCATCACGGGCCAAGGGAGGGTTCGGTAAGAAGAGTCAACACTGACGGGATTACGACTACGACCGCATCGGTGACGACGAGTAACCACATTGCAGACGGATATGTGGGTTTGGAGGACACTAAGGAGAAGTATGCAGGTATAGCAATACCTCAGGGAGTTGACGCCCCTGCCTTGCAGAGTTCTAAACCACTGCCTTGTGGTACAGGTCCTTGACAGAACCGAAGGCTAAGGGAGCAAACCCTAAACAGAAAACCATGTCACTGTGGCAGCATTAAGGGCGGTTGATGTATGGAACGCCCAACATCTCCCGACCAGCCACTGCAGGGACAAATAGATTTGCGCCTGTCTTGACATGTTCTTGCCGATGTGAAACCTCTATTTGCTCCCCGAGAGAGTGCCGCTGGTAACTTGCAAAAGCCAGCAGCACTTCAACACTTTTGCAGGCAGCTTTCATGAAATGTTGGAGAGCGGCAGTCAAGTAATGAAAGCAGTCTTTGTCGCATCGCGACCGACAGCATGATGATGATGATATTCGCATAACCCTTTATATGTCTTATAGGTAGGAGCTACAAATAACAAGGCACAAAAACGAGCGGGTAAATGGATTGGCAACTTCGACCAATGGCTAGGAATACCCAAAGACACTTAAAGAGTGTCCACCAAGCTATTCATATTGTGTCGGCCATCAGCTAGTAGTGTTTCTACTCTAATATGACTTACTATTTGCATAGCAATAGGAGTCTTCAAATAGGCAAAAATGGAATTACTCGACCAGTCACCCCTTACCCGGAGCTTCTCCAAGCTTGCTCCGCACAATGAGATACGTGCAACCACCCCTCCTTAGTGAATGTGATGAGATTTCCTCTGGATCAAAGCCAGCCCTCCCTGCAAAAGGTTTCAGCATTCCTTGGTAAATGTAAGTCAATGGTACAAAGTCATGAGTATCATCAGGAATTCGAAAAGCTGGTTTGTGTTGATCAGCCGGGATTTCGGCGAAATGTCACTTTACCCAATACACTGCACATAGTGATAGATTCGGGCAATTCGCAACCGGTATCTCAAGCCTACCCTGGCCAAATTGGCTCGTTTTCGAGTGGCTCACTCGAATAATCATACCTCATTTAACGAATCTGAAAGAACCTGGTAAGAATTCACCAAGCCAATCAGGCCCTTCTACAGGCCTAGTGATGAGGTCACCATATTTAATTAGCTATCTATTATAAGCACCTATGGCCACCCCACCCCCTCCCACCACCCCATGCGCTCCTTTGCCTGCTGCCAACAAACCAAGTTATCCACCGTACAAATTATTTGCCCAGCAAATTCAGAAATGTGTATCAGTCTGGTAGTATTGCTATAGACAGGGGGCCCTGTGGTACTGGGATGGCTCACTCCATATCTCTCCCATGTGATGTAAATTTTGCGGTGCCACCTTGTGGTGGGTTTGATCAACCCAGCTGCTGGTTGGTGTTTCACATGTAAACACATATGGTTATATCGTGCATGAGACGGGTAAGCGTGAATACACATCAATATGGGATTGCTATGAACAGGCACACATCCTCGTCACCATCATCACACATCTTTCACATTAGCCGGGGGAACAGCCAGCGCACCAAGTGGTGGGTTTGATCATTTTGATTACACAGTACAGGCTGAGTGAGCCGTCTTGGTATTATAGGGCCTTTGTATAAACATAGACACTAACAAAGTCTGTACTAGACTACTAAATGACTGAAACGTACAATCCTCCAAGCATTGTTTATCCCATCATTACTAACAACCTACTTACTCAAACTACTTCATGTTGTCAAAAAACACACCTGAGGTATTAACCTTTTAAGCATAACCCTATAAGCTAACCACACTCTATCTAACAGAATAAACAAACCATTCTACTAACACTCACTCCATCTCAAAATGTTAACTCCAACAACATGATAGTTTTGCAATTCACAACATAGTAGGCATACAAACCTATGAAGGGAAACTATGCACCTAACTTCTCCATAATGTAAAGGTCTAACCAATACAAATGTATGTATCAAGTGTGTAGGAATACAACATATAACTGCTAATTTTGTATGTGAATTGTCAAACTATACCATATGTAAGTCTTTGAATGTTTGATATTGTTATTTCAGCTGATTTGGGCTAGCTGCATATATTGCAAATAACTGTATTGTCACATGGCTGGAAGACCAGTGCCACGGCGCTGACAAAAGACTTTATTCAATGAATAAACTATATTTACAACCTGACACTTTCTTAATAGTGCCCTAAAGCTACACAAAACAGCTGCTTGCCAAGCTGTGTGCCCAACAGTACTCTTCAGACACGTGAACATTTTCCTAAGCAGGAGGAGTGGGGATACCTGATATGGTGCATCCCCCTTTACCTGCCTAATTCCTTTTAACGTAGTCTGGATGACAAAGTCTTTATATTTAATAGGCGATGAGTCATTTTGATGAAGAAAATAATTCAACCCGCTCAAATAATTAATTACCGATGTACATTTCAACGATCAAGATAGCCATGTGGCATACAGGACCAACTTGGTCAGATGGGCATGGTAAAGGGGAAAAATCGCCTGCACACTCCTCAATACACTCCATATACTTTTTAATCAGAACATCCCTGGTTGCAATTGTCCTGAATGAGCTCATTCGCTCATTCGGTGTCATTGCTGGACACTGCAGGCTCAAGGGATGAAGCCCTCCCCCCTGCCACTACCGTGGTGGAGGGGGGGGGGGGGGCGCGAGACCCTGTCGCGCATGACTCCACACCCCCCCCCCCACTGGTGGGGGCCTCGACCGACCTGTCCATATTGGCCTCACAATCACAATTATTGGCTCCACTGAAGTCACCCAGTATGTCAACCGTATTGGTCATTCCTGACTGTGCACTACCTGACGCGGCCCCATCAATTAACACCTCTGGCCGCATTGACTTGACAGCTCCTGGCAAGTCATTCACAATTCATGACTATTAGGTCAGTCCTTGCATTTCTGACGATGGTGCACTTTAGACCCACATTTCGAACAAAAATATCAAAATTTGTAGTTCTCCTCCAACTTTAAGCAACCAGTCTCCCTATTCCAGCGTAAACACACCCTCCTTTCATTCACCAAATTTGCAGCGTTGGTGGGCTTCCCACTGTACTCACCACAATTTGGTCGTTTAAACTTCATATTTGATGGGCCGTAGTATAACACACTTGCTTTACGGTGTTTGCTTTACCAAACGCAGCAAACCCGATTGTGTATAGCTTTGTCGTACTCAATATGCGCAGCATCCATGAAATCATAAGTCATATCGCATACGCTAATGAAGCCAATATGTTCTAGCAGCGCTTGGTGGTCCGCTAATGTCATGTAGTGTCATGCTGTCAATGTTCAATGCCCATTTAGCTGTTGCGTGGATAAGTTCATGGGGGTTAAGGTGGGCGCACTGTCTTCTGGCCATAAGTGAATGTGTGTAACAACCACTTACCCTTCCTTCTACTAGAAGAGCTACCACTTCGCAAGCTAGAGCTTTATGGGGGTGGCACCACCTTCCACATGACCGCCGGCTTGAGCGGCCATATGCAGAAGGGCCGCCATCTTCCTCCTCATCCAATATGGCTGGTGCTAATTCCTCCAGCACTTTGTGCTGCACTGCTGCTCCCAACTGCACATCTGCAGCTTACCAAACACGCTCCTCGCCCTCCTCGTCCTTCCGGGGCCTCTCACGCTTCTCCTCCAAACACTTCATGCACTTCTTCAACTCCATCCGTTCGATGTCTCTTACTTACTATGTCACGATCATGCTCCTTCAGAGCTATAACCGAAACTCCAGCTGCCAGGTCACCTGCCTCCTCTTGCTTTACTTCCTTGCTTGACATTTTTATAGCCGTCATCCGCCTGGTCATCCGGTCTTGGCCTTTCCCCTCCTTGTCCTGGGTACAACGCACACACCTCTCTGCCTCCCCCCACACTATGTTACTCCACAACTCAAACAGAAAGGCATATCAACATACCAAGAACTGAGTGTTGACGACTGGCCGCGATGGCTAGACACCACTAGTAGCACGCATCCAAATGCAGTGCAGTGCGCCGGACCGTGAAGGAAAAAACAGGTAAGTGGGGCGAGTCAGGCACTTAGCCGGCGTATATATAGGCAAACCCAGGACCGTAGCACGGCCGGAGCAGGCTCGCAGCACAAGAAGGAATAATAATAACATATTGTAGTAGTCTGCACTGACCTCTCAGGCAAGTGACCACATAGACACGTAGGCATGGGTAGTGTGTTGATATCAGGGAGCCTAGGTGGTGTAATGGTTAGCACATTGGCCTGGAATGCAAAGTCCCGCTCTAGGTGCAATATTTTCCATTTTCATCACCCCCACTACACTGGTTTCCGTGACCATGATCCTGTACAAGCTATGCGCTGTATGGTTGTTGAACCTACCCAGTGTATGTATGTGTAAGGGCATTCATTGCATGTATGTATGTAATTGTAAGCATTAAATGACCATTTAAAAGACTTACAATTTCAGGGGGACGAGTGTAGTAGTCTGCACTGACAGGTAGGCATGGGTAGTGTTGATATCAGGGAGCCTAGGTGGTGTAATGGTTAGCACACTGGCCCGAAATACAAAGAGATGTGGGTTCGAGTCCTGTTCTAGGTGCAATATTTCTCATTTTCATCACCCCAACTACAATATCAATAGACCATTTGCAATAAACATTTGTAATATATTTAAACAAGCATTGTGTATTTTCCGCTCCCTACATTTGCATAACCCTTTATACGTCTTATATATCCACGCTCATACAACCTTGAAACGACTTCTTCTCCGATACCTATATATATATAATGTTATTATATAATTTATATATCTATATGTATATAAACATGTATATATATATATACAGCAAAGGATATTTCAATTGCAGACAAATGGTTTTCCTCATTCCACTGTTCCTTCTACCCTAGTAATGTCGAGTACCAGGCTAGGTTATGATATGAATACATTTATTAAGGCAATTTCGTTGAGTATCACTGGAACCACTAGATATATATATATATTTATATATATATATCAGGCATGTGATTGGGTGCAGGAAAAACACCCTGGAAATTGTCTTAGCTTATCGCGGGGACACACAGCATCTCACTGAGTCGTGAGAGGGATGCAAATAGTGTAATTCGGCTGCCAGAAAAAACGGAATTCCAGTTAAAACCGGAGAAATTACATGCCTGATAGCAATCAAGCAATAGTTCAGTCCTCTAGTCGAGGGTTGGATGCAATGGTTCTCCACTTGTCCGGATGGTGTGCTGTTCTGATAGACTGTGAATAATTCAAGCCTGTCCACTGTGAAATATTTGTAAACCATGATGTTCTTGGTCTCCCTCTCCCTCTGCTGCCATTCACCTTCCCTTCCAACAATGTATGGTATATTGAACTCTGACGAATGATGTGGCCAAAATAAATAAGTTTCTTTGTCTGTATAGTGGCAAACAAGCTTTTCTTATTTTTAATTTTTCTAAGAACTTCTTTGTTGGTGATGTTTGTCCATGATATTGTCATCATCCTGATATATATATATATATATACTAGATATATATATATACTTGATATATATAAATTTGTATGTACATAAACCTGACTTAAATAACGACCAGATGGGCCAATGCATCGGTGCTGACACAAGAACATCTTCAGTAGAATAACAACAAAAACAAAGATGGCTGAGAGAGTCTATGGCCCTGATTCATGGTTCAGAGGTTACAGGCATCTTACCCTTCGCCAAGGGGACTGGACTTGCTGCATCGGCGGGAGGAAGCAGAGGGCGCTTTTCCTTTTCGACGGTGTCCTGGGTCATTCGCATTTGCTTCTCCCCCCATTGTTGCAGGGTCAGTCCCATTCGGTCTGTGGGAAGTAGACCATGTTAGTCAACAAGCAGGTAGTACGGGCTTCGTCCCCCCCTCCCCGTCACACCTCATTCCCGATCCTCCCACGCCCCAGCTCGGCTAGCATCAACAATGTACAACAAGATGTGCCCATCAGTGCTTTCCAGTGAACTACAGCAAGGTCCCCTAGCCCATCCTGACTGCTGTACCATTAAAACAAGGGGACAGGTTCCCCAGCCCACACTGGCTCCTGTACCATCAAAGACTTTGTACAACAATTATAGTGTATTATCTATAGTGCACAGACCTAATTACTTATGCTGACATCATATAAAATTTGTGATTATGTCTAAATAAGAAAACTACTCTTACACCTAATCAAAGACAATTCAACTTGTTTGCCGCGGGATGGCGCCACTGCATGACTATCTCCCAAATTTCTATGTGAAAGCGCTGAGTGGCGCGTCTTGACGTACATCCTAAACAGCATCCTAAACATCTACGTTCATATCAGGACGAGACAACTTGTGATTGCACGATCATGGCGACTTTATAGTGCTGCTTCACTGGAGCCCGAACCAAATGACCATGACACGATATCCCACTGAGCCAAATTATCCTGATAATGTGATAACCAGTCCTCGTTCGATCCTAGTAACTCCGAGCGCTAGGTGGTTGCAGAGACCAATTGTCTAAGACATTGGAAAGATTCGGCCAGGACTCCAACCACCAACCTTCCGCACGGGAAGTCGGCGCTCTTACCGATGATTCGCCCACCGCGTCTGATTCAATTTAATTAAGCCTATGATGTCCATCATTTGAACATTCATACCGAAATTAATATGTCACCTATTTAGTTCAAATACCTAAGGTAACCCTCTAAAATTAAAGTTACTTCAAACTAAAGTAGATTCACAACGATAAATCCAATATATTTATCTAAAATATTATGGCAGAAACTCAAAACCATCTGATTATGCAATTTAAAGATTTGATATCAGTCGTCTCAACATGAGCTCCTGCACCTGGTGGCAGAGGGTACGCCGTCTACTATCACAATTGCACTGTGTCAGGTGGTAGCACACTAGCCGGTGTTCAGTCCCCAGTGTGCACTGCCTATATTGTGTCCAGCTAGTGGCTCCCCATACTGTGTGAGGATGCCTGCCACCTGGCTGGGAAGAGAGGGCGCATCACTTGATACTGTTACTCCACAGTGGGCAGAGATCTGGGCCCGTATTCATGTGCTGGGCCTGTATGCACCAATCAGGGTTAGGGCCTTAACCGCGGCTAAGATATCCCCACAAGGCTAAATGTGAAAATTCGGTATGCACCAATCGGAGTTAGCGCTAACCGCCGACCGTAGCCTCGGCTAAGCTACCCTGACTTCAAGTCAGGTTTAACTGCTAGCCGGTGCGGTTAGTGTGCGTGTGTGGGTCTCAATCTATTCAATGCGATCATATTTGACAGAATTAAATACGCAATAAGTGAAATTTGATCAATTTAACCCTAAATCCGAAGCGTTATTAAGGCTACCGCCGCATTGGCGGCGATATTAATATTAATATTTTTGAATCGACGAACGTAAAGTAAACAAATCGCCGCCGCCGCCGCATCGACGTCACTTTCCATACTGGCGACGGCGTTGCTTTGTTTACTGTACGTTCGTCGATTCGAAAATATAACTATTAATATCGCCGCCAATGCGGCGGTAGCCTTAATAATGCTTCGAATTTAGGGTTAAATTGATAAAATGTCACTTATTGCGTATGTAATTTTGTTAAATATGATAGCATTTAATATATTTGAGCCTAATATATGGGTACAAACGCAGAGGGAATTCCCAAATATATCCGTACTGTCGACGTCAAGTAAAAATGGCCACCGCCGAATCGGCGGGAATTTCTTACACCCAAATCTATTAAATTCAGTCATATTTGACAGATTTACATACGGAATAAGTGAAATTTGGTCAAATTAACCCTAAATGTGAACCGATATTAACGCTGCCGCCGAATTGGCGGCGTTATTCATATCGTCGACTGGAGGGAATTCCCGAATCTATAAATAAACTCACGGTTAGCTATCCGCAGCGGCTAAAACATTGGTGCATAGCGATTCACACATCTCTCCAACCCGCCGCTACCCCGAGGTAGCTATCCGTGGCTAGCGCCTTAGCTCAGGCTAAGCCTACCCCCGATTCGTGCATACGGGCCCAGGTGCCAGGGCCTTAACCACGGGTACAGTAGCCCCACACGGCTAACGGTGGAAAATCCGTATTCATGTGCCTGTGCCATCGCAAGCCGCCGACCATAGCCTAGGCTAAGGTTCCCCACTTTCAAATCAGGGGTAACTGCAGGCCGCGCCGGTTAGTGTGCCGGCTGTCCATATATTAGAGCCAAATCTATTCAATAATATCATATTTAACAGAACTACATACGCAATAAGTGAAATTTAATCAAATTAACCCTAAATTCGAACCAATATTAACGCTGCCACTGCATCGGCGGAGAGATTAATATTGTCGAATCAACGAATGTAAACTAAACAAATCGCCGCCGCCGCTTCGACGTCGATATCCATACTGTCACATATCAACAAAACACATGGGCCGTAATCGATTAACACGACCCGGGCGACTCGGGTCACCTGAGTCGTCTGAATTTCAAATCGAACACCGTGAGTGGAGTCGACAAAAACACGTGCCGTGTGCAAAACGACCCGACGCCAGTAACCCACCTCCTGGCTGGGGTTTGCTAGGAATGATGACGTCACACCTGAGCTGGTACCTGTAGGTACCACTGCAAGTCCTAATCATTGTTTTAATGCTTTTTTTTTAATAACCCAGATTGTCAGCTTATACGATCCTAAAATACTTTATATCCTATTTTGCTGTACTTATATTGGTTATCAAAACAAATAATTAGGTTTTAGATTAAGCCACCATTTTTACCGCCCCGAGCATGCAGAAGCTTATTCGGTTATTCGACCCGAGTCTGCAGGATGTGCGCATGCGCCAAAAAGTGGCTCGGGTGACCAGAGTCGATTAATCGATTATGCCCATGTGTTACTGGTGAGCCTGTTCCCGGCGAGCACCGCTATTTGTTTTGTGTACATTCGTCGATTCGACAATATTAAAGTTGCATAGTCCGATGGCTTTGAGTTTCTGTCATTTTCTGAGATAAATACATTAAATTGATCACTATAAGGTACTTTACTTTAGGTTGAAGTAACTTTTAGTTTAAATGACTAACTTTGGAACTATTTGAAGTGACAACATGGCAAATTAATGTTGGCAAGCTTGCCAAAACTCTGACACCATAGGGTTATGCAGTAACAGGTTCTATTAAACTGACTCCCTATGCCATTCTATGTGACAACAAATACTTAATAACTGCACCAGTATCTAAGATAAATATGTAGAATCAAATCTAGGTAAGTGGTTTGGTTTTTGAAAATTTGATGCTTCATCGGACTATCCAACTTTAATATTGCCGCCAATGTGGTGGCAGCGTTAATATCGGTTCGCTTTTAGGGTTAATTTGATCAAATATCACGTTTAGAGTATGTAATTCTGTCAAATATGATAGCATTGAATAGATTTGGGCCTAATATATTGCCGCCGATGCGGCGGTGGCGGCGATGGAAGGCTGCTGGTTTCCGGCCGCCGAATCGGCTGCGATATTGTCAAATAGCGGTGCTCGCCATGAACATGCGCAGAGGGATTTCCCAATTCTATAAATAACTACACGGTTAGCTATCCGCACCGGCTGCAACATCGGTGAATATGACTTGACCTAATTAACCGGGCCCGTCCTAGCCGTGGATAGCTACCCGAGAGCTAGCATGTAGCACCGGCTACGCCTGGCACCAGCACATGAATACGGGCCCAGGTAATGAATGTGGGAAGCATACGTTTCTACTTTGTTGTTGTTCTTCCGCATGCGCCTTCAAATACAGACCAGGGGGATCCGGCCATACACGGCCTGCCACAATAGCTTTATTGTGAAAAACGAAATGTAAAAAAAAAAAAAGCTATATTTTTAAAGAAAATAACAAATTGTGGAAGTCAGTTGAAAAGGTGTGCTACTGCTAGATATTCGATGCCTGGTATATTTATCGGATTTACGGGGGGGGGGGGGGCATCCCAATTTGACATAGAATTCCAAGACTTTCCAGGACTTTCCAACACCTTCCAGGACATCTTTGAGACGTTTATTGAATAAAAGTACCCTGAAACATGGCCGTATTCATATTCGCTTCACTGTGTACGATGTGAAGTGCAAATAAGCATAGAATTTAGAAAATAACAACGGAAGTATGTATAGTTTTAATTTACAAACTAAGAGGCAGTTTAAGAAACCTATCCGCATTTGTTGAATACAAAACATTAGTGATTAAGAATGTAAGCACTTAGCACACCAGCTATTCATAATAGACGCTTTAAAAACAAATAGTCGTGACAAATTTCCATTTTTCCAGGATTTTCCTGGATCTATAGATAAATTCCAGGAATTTCCAGGCTAGGATTCCTGATTTATCAAATTCCATGACCTTCCATGTTTTCAAGGATCCATACAAACCCTGGTGTTTGTACTGCGTGATTGTTACTTACGGGAAGTGTACTGAAGCCAATCAACCAACAGCATGAATGTGTTTAACAGCAGCAGCAGTAGAATGCACAGCAGTAGAGCTCGAGTGAGAGCAGTCTTGTACTGCCCTTCTGCAAGCACAGAGCAGTGCAATCGCTATATTATTTAACTTCTACGTTACAGAGACGAGCCAAGGCACAGTCTGGATGAGAAGTTTTCTGGCTGGCACCTACAAAAAGGCCCTACCCTTTATTTCAAATCAAAATTTGAACGACTCTTGGCGAGCAGCAGCGCGAAAGCGGTGTGTGCGTGCCTCTGCGCTGCTGGGACTTATTCAGTGGCGTCATAGCCATTGCAGAGCTGCAGACATTTGAAAATGGGAAAAAGAAATGATTTTCTCGTGATTTTGACCATTACATAGGGGGAAATAAAGTGGCCCATTTACCATGAAACGATCCATATATATGCATTTACATAAATATATAAGTGTGGAAAAAGACCGATTTTCCGTAATGTTTCAAATTTGTATGGGGATAATGGCATAATTTACTAAGGCGGAAACATCATTCGGTTCTAGTGGATTTTTCTTTTTCTTTATTTTTCATCATGGGTAATTATCGAGTTATTCAGTCAATCAACCGGAACCACATATCATCAAGTCACTTCCCTGCTGAGTCAATGGTATGGCCAGGTGGGAATCAAACTCTCAGACAATTATGAGAGCGTTTGAATCCCGGCCGCGACAAGGTCCCGGGGGACGTAGATGTGTACAGCTGACGAGGACCAGGCCCCAAACTCCATGATGTGCTGTAATGAGCCTCCCACCGCTGCGATGGCTTGGGCCCCGCCCCTTCATAGGCTGTATAGGATGTACGCTCCGGGGTTATGGTGGCCCAGGGCGGCGATTTTGTATTGTGCTCAGCTAAACTTGTCTGTGTGACTCAGACATCAAACACCATAACCAATAATTGTGAGACCCATTTGGAAATTTGAAGTCACCCAATCCACCTTGAGGACTATTATGATGGCTATATGTAGGGACAATCATGTGTTAGCTTGTATTAGTGTGCTTGCACAGAACTATCTGTTGATTAAACTATATGCTGGTGACTGTGTGTGTCATGGTGAATAGAAGAAGTTTCACAATATCGTCTGCAACGGTTCATATAAAGAGCGCAGTCTGTAAAGTTATTTTAACATTAAGTCGGACTGTTTTTTTTATTTTAAAGAGGGCACTCTATCGAAGAGTTATTTTAGACATGCAGACTGTTTTATTCATTTTAAGGAAGCAGTCTATAGAAGAGGTATTTTAGACATGCAGACTGTTTTATTCATTTTAAAGATGGCAGTCGATGGAAGAGTTATTTTAAACTTAAGCCGGACTGTTTTATTCATTTAACGCCAGACTGTTTTATTCATTTTAAAAAGGGCAGTCTATAGAAGAGTTATTTGAAACTTAAGCCAGGCTTTTTCACTCATTTTAACGAGGACACTCTATATAAGATTTATTTTAGATATAAGTCATACTGTTATATTCCTTTTAAAGAGGGCAGTCTATAGAAGAGTTATTTTAATATTAAGCCGGACCGTTTTAATAATTTTAAAGAGTGCAGTCTATACATAAACAATGCCAAGCACGCTGTCGGTACAACTTGCAGTGATTCATGACCTGCTATAACTAAAACACTTTGCATTCTTCCCTGCATATTACGTTGAAAGAAGGGTGAATTTTGCTCGGCCGAATCATATCAGTATCATCATGGCAGAAAACAGTTACACAGCAGATAGCTCTATATATATATGCATGCAATAATAACAGTAAACAGCTAACACATGTTGACCATAATTTTCAAATGGGCCTCAAATTTTCAGTTTCGACAAATTTTAAATCACTTTGTTTTCCCACACAGACTCTTACAAATGTCATATAAGTATTCTAAAGGTGCCTTTCGAGTATATTGTAATATAACGATAAGCAGATAACTACCAGAGGTGGAGACCAGAATGTAGCTGACCACGGAGTAGGCGAAGGAGCTGGCGGTGAAGATTGTGCAGCAAATAATGGTTGCAATGTAGAACCTGCAGTGCAAGAAGAGGAAATGCGGAGCACATCATGCAAAGACTGGCATAGGGAACTGATGCTGTAAACTTAAAGCAGAAGGCACAGGGACATGTCAGGCTATAAGAAGATTCCATCTACACTAAAACCTCTCTAAATCGACCGACCATTAGTCCGACTTTAAATGGTCAATTTACGGAGGTGGTCTGCTTTGGGATATTTTTTTATCGATACAATTTTATCGCTCGGACGATCGTTTGGGACCCAAATAAAACGATCTGTGGAGGTGGTATGTTAGTGGTCGATCTGTGCAGGTGGTCGGTTAGAGAGGTTTTACTGTACTCCTCATCATCAGTCATCTGCTGAAGGAGCCAATATTAAGTCATCTACTACTACAACATCAGATCTGCACTTGGCGCCAACTACCCGCGCACGCTTCAACGACCCCTTTCCTCACTCATTGTAGGCTTCCCTGCTGAAAATATGTGTATATATATATATATATATATACATGTATGTATAGTCCCATATATACATTGTGTATGCATATGTGATGTATAAGTATTATACAAATATACAGGGGTGGAAGGGAACTATAGTTATTATTGCCCATTATTATTAATTTAAAAACTACCGCCCCCCCACCCCCAATCACATGACCGATGACCGCTGCAGTCCGATTTGTCCCGAATCGACGTCTCACATAGTTACTTGCGCCTTAGAAGTTAGAATTCATATATAAGGGCATGTATATTATTTGCATCTACCAGCAGTGTCATGTACTAGGATTGATCTGAGATGAACCCTACTATGACTAGGATGAGTATAACCAGAAATGATATACTGTTGGGTGATAATGAGACACAATTAAAGCTTCACTTACTCATAATTACGCTCGCCAATGCAGGCACCCATAATTTCGCAGTGGTGATCGAATTCATCAATGCACTTGTTACACAGGCTACAATGCCTTGTTCCATGCAGGCTGAAAGAAAGAGAAACCTTTGGATAATTCGGGGTTCTTTCTCTTGTTTACATGTAAATTACTGCATGAGGATGGCGTGCAGCTCAGGAGGAATATCATCTATGCAGCAGTTCACTAGAAAATAAAAGTAACTGTTTTCCAAGAGTCTGACACTGAAACCCAGTAGGCCACTAATCAGGCCGTTGGCCTTGTTTTGATGGGAATGAAGCACACTGAATTGATCCAGAACACTGATGCAGTGTGCATGCCAGATACGAGCGGCGCACTCTGTGGGCGTAATCGATTAATCAACTCGGGTCACCCAAGCCACTTTTTGGCGCATGCCCACATCCTACCGACTGGGGTTGAATAAACGAATACGCTCGGGGTGGAAGAAATGGTGGCTTAATCTAAAACTTAATATTTTTTTTCAATAACCGATATAAGTACAGCAAAATAGGATTTAAAGTATTTTATGATTGTAGAAGCTGACAATCTGGGTTATTAAGAAAAAGGCATTAAAACAACACATAGGACTTGTACTGGTATCTGTTATCCTCCATGTGACATCATCGCTCCTAGCAAACCCCAGCCCAGAGGTGGGTTACTGGGGTCGGGTCATTTTGCACACGGCACGTGTATTTCTCGACTCCACTGGCAGTGTTCGATTTTAAATTTTGATGACTCAAGTGACCCGAGTTGCCCGGGTCGCGTTAATCGATTACGGCCTGTGGTAGCACCCACAGAGTGGTCAGTGTGTAGTGCACTGGTAGAGCAGCAGTGGTCACGGCTGTCTGCATACAAGTGTGAGTGAGGTTACTATAGTTACTAATTGTCGATGTTGCTCGCAACATGGGTAATTGAACAAGCTGGAGTCGGATTCTTATTCAAACGCCCGGTGGCACCGCCTATACTCAAACTTCAACATTAAATATGTATATCGACGCCTAACGGGTCTTTTGGAACTACGCCGAGTAACCACGCAGAAATGGCGAATGTGCATATGTAAATTAAACATGACGTCAATAGACAAAATCTGTTACAAAGTTATGGGAATTTGGCATTCTACTCTGCTATCCCGCCCACCCCACAATAAAAGACTAGAACTATAGGGCTTAAGCATCTCGGGGCCTTCTCACATTATACTCACGCATGTACGATTACAATTCTAGTGCATTAAAAAGTCCAAATATATACCATTCATCCGAGTCTGCGTAGTTCAATTAGGTCACAGTGTGAATGACTGGAGTAAAAACTGTGTAGTTGGGGTGTGATAGGGTGGGAGGAGGGGGGCGGGGTTGAGAGAGTGGGGCTAATGAAACAAATACAGGTAGCCGTATTTCATCTTATAGAAAAAATTATGAAGTATTTGCAAGGAAAATTTCACTGCACATCTGCATTAGAAACAAATACATGGTAAGAACGCAAGCAAGTTTTGTGCTCAGGAACAATGTGCTTATTGGTTAAAACTAAGTAAGCTTAATGGTTCCGGTGTAGCAGGAAATCACAAACCCTGTAAATCGCAAAACCCCACTTGTGATTTCCTCGGAAATAGCAATCCCCCATGCCATATAAGGCCATGGGGGTTTGAAATTTCCTAGGAAATCACATATCCCCCCTGGAAATCACAAACCCCCCACGTTTGGCAGTCTTTAACCTAATGAAAAAACTTTTAACTTACAGATTAATTTACAGATCCTCTTCTGGCTGATCTAGACCCTAATGAGCCTCTAATGCAAGTTTGTTATGGCTTTGCTATAGTCCAGTTCGTAATTCCGACTGCACATGCATTGAAAACGACCTTTATTCACAGATGTCGCCACTGTGTCCATTCTAAAGGCCAGGTAAAGAGGTGCAGCAATATCCTGTATTATCACTCAGTTTCAGGATCAGCAATGTATACAATGTCATTAGCAAAATAACCTTTTTAGTTCCAACTTCAGTCAATGCATACAGTAAATAGAACCATTTTAATGTTCCAAATTCTTATTTATCCATTCTTTAAACCATTATTGACTAGTGTGTTAGTTGAATATTACAAAATACTACAAGCCTGGGGGGTTTCTGATTTCCTAGGAAATCGTAAATCCCAGGGTGTGCAATTTCCAGGGATTTGCGATTTCCTGCTACACCGGTCTATAGTCAAGGACAGTTTCGGAGAGTCATCAACCCCAACTTCCAGTGCGTAAACACACCAGGCTGCAGATTCACCGGAGGACGGTAACTCGGAACGCCCGTATTGACACAACTTGCAACAACACAATTAGAATAATGTGCTAGTCTGTACATGAGCTCCACAACCACGCTCTTGCTCCAGGGACTATGCTGTCTACTGTTGCAGTTCTTCTGCATCAGGTGGCACCACACTAGCCGGCGGACAGTGCCCTGAGTGGACTGCCCTGTACTGCATGTGGCTAGCATACCCCACCAATGAGAGGTGACCTGTGACCTTGATTGTTAGGGGGCGAGTCACCTGGCTAGGTGACGCCCAGGTTGGCGAAGCTGTGCAATAAAATGTAGGAAGAGAGCGCTGTGTCTTCTTTGTCCTTCAGACATACTACCCTGCAAGAGCGGCCAAGTAGGAACCGGCCGTACATGGGCATATCACAATAACACTTCAATTGAGTAGCGCAGTAAACTTGGTTGGTTCATTTGTTGTGGCTTTATATCCCAAGGTCATATCAGGATGGGAAGCTGGAAGAGTAAGAGGGTGAACGAAGGGTTACAATAAGACGAGAATCATCAACAATAAGTGGTAGTAGTCACTGGTACTCACTATATATATTTTCACACCAGCCCCAAGGGCATTAGTTTAGTAGGGTCCATAATAACTGTTAATTGTGTATAATATTAAAAGAAGTCTTTGTTGTGACATAGATTACTAGGTAGTGCGGGGGAGTTCATAAACATGTTAATAGCATGTTTATAAACATTGTTATATAGATAGTGTGGTGTGAGCGTGATTGGGATGGAGGGGGACGTAAACAGTGAGATGTAGGAGTGATCGGGGAAGAAATAACTGACAACTTTGATAAAAAGTGTGATCACAACACTGAGTGCAGAATTTACACATTTATATAACCTAATAATCAGTACAGGCATCTTCCCTGATGACTGGAAAGTGGCCACAGTGACGCCCATACCTAAAGTCAACATCCCACAAATCTGTAGTGTACTATGCCCAATATTGATCCTCCCACTGCCTGGCAAGATCATAGAACAAATAATACATGACCGAATTAAGACATTCTTTGAGTCCTCTAACTATTTGACCTACCAGCAAAATGGCTTCAGGAAAAATAGGTCCACCACTGGGGAACTGGCATCTCTACTGGATGAAATTTTGTCAAAGATAGACAAGGGTGATCTTACTATCGCAGTCTTCCTTGATTTCAAGAAGGCATTTGATACGATCGACCACAAAATCCTCATGCATAAAATAGAACGAGCTGGGCTAGGCAATAGAGCACATAGCTTCCTCACAAATTACCTCAGCAATAGGAAACAATACACAAAACTAAGTGACACCAACTCAACCACTCGAGAAATAAAAACAGGAGTTCCACAGGGCTCCAATCTGGGACCCCTACTGTTTCTAATATTTATAAATGACCTACCTCTAGTTTCCAACAAAGCATCTTTCACATTATTTGCCGATGATGCAGCACTAACAATACATAACAATGACCTTGCCATAGCCGCAACCAAGGCTGGAATGGCGCTGAATGGAGTGAACACATGGTGCCATGAGAATAAACTAACACTAAATGGCACTAAAACTGAGTACATAATCTATGGAACCAAAGCCAGGAAGGTGCGGGCCGGGCCAATACAACTGCAGATGGGTGGCTTAGTGCTCCGTGAAGTGAACTCCTATAAGTACCTAGCCACAACTCTCGATGGGACTCTAAGTGGTACCCAACAGCTGGCAAGACTTAACGAAACAGTGGCACTAAAAATGAACACATTCAGAAAAATAAGGACATATGGAAATGAGAATACTGCGCTGCAGCTGTACAAGTCAACAATATTACCTATTATAGACTACAATGATATCATCTATGGATTATTAATGAAGCAGCAAGAGACCAAATTACAAAGAACCCAAAACAGAGCCCTACTAAGGCAAGATACTAAGTGTGGTTGAAATGCATAGCAGAGCAGGGCTGGACACTCTGGATGTATGTAGGAACCTACACCTAATGACGTTGATGTATAAATGTGCAAGTGATGACAAATACATAGATCGCACAACCAGGGTAACGAGAAGGGGGACATCGACTCTGCTCTTGGTGCCCAACCCTAATACAAATAAGTTAATCAGAGCTCCGATTTACAAAGGAAGTGTCATGTGGAATGAGCTCCCAACCAAAACCAGAGAAGCGGGTTCGATCCTTGCCTTTAAAAATGCATACAGAGCTCACCTGGTTATTCAGGCCCAAAACGTGGCACTGCAAATATATAATACGACCTGCTGAACAACCCATTGACTTCACCCTCTCTCATGCCTGCTCTCTCCCTGCGTGTCTGCACCCCCCTGCCCATGGACCCCACCCCCCATCCACATTTGACAAACAACTATTATAACTCAATGACTCGAGACCCACTACCCCTACTTTAGACCCATTACCACCACTGAATAACTACATCTTCAACCAGCAATGCACACAATATAAACCACTATACATGCACAACATGGCACTATTTAAAGACTAACCATTATTAAAACCAAATCTAACTGATATACAAACACAGCTTATGATTTAACCACTAGTGTATATTACTGCACACTCTATCTTGATGCATATACCTTGCACTATGTTGAGTACCTATGCTGTACACTATGCAGCATAGGCTGCTCCCCCACTTTCTTTTATGTTCAAAATGGGTTGTGCTGCACACAATGCAACACATTCCACTTCCACTATGTACAGATGAAATGCAACCACTCCAACGGCTGGAAGACCAGTGCCCCGGCGCTGACAAAATATGTATTCAGGCCCCGTATGCACGAATCGGGGTTAGTGCCTTAACCGCGGCTAAGGTATCCCCGCAGGGCTAAATGCGAAAATTTGGTATGCACCAATCGGAGTTAGGGCTAACCGCCGACCGTAGCCTCGGCTATGCTAAACCATTTTCAAATCAGGTTTTACGTCAAGCCGGGGCGGTTAGTGTGCATGTATGGATGTCAATCTATTCAATGCGATCATATTTAACAGAATTACATACGCAATAAGTGACATTTTATCAATTTAACCCTAAATGCGAAGCATTATTAAGGCTACCGCCGTATTGGCGGCGATATTACTAGTTATATTTTCGAATCGACGAAGGTACAGTCAACAAACCACCGCCACCGCCAGTATGGAAAGCGACATCGATGCTGCGGCGGCGGCGATTTGTTTACTTTACGTTCGTCGATTCGAAAATATAACTATTAATATCGCCGCCAATGCGGCGGTAGCCTTAATAACGCTTCGAATTTAGGGTTAAATTGATCAAATTTCACTTATTGCGTATGTAATTCTGTTAACTATGATCGCATTCAATAGATTTGAGCCAAATATATGGGTAGAAACGCAGAGGGAATTCCCAAATCTATAAATAAACTCACGGTTAGCTATCCGCAGCGGCTAAAACATTGGTGCATACCGATTCACACATTTCTCAAAGCCCCCGCTACCCTGAGGTAGCTATCCGTGGCTAGAGCCTTAACTCCGGCTAAGTCTAACCCCGATTGGTGCATACGGCCCCAGATGAATAAATATATTTACCAAACAAAAAAAAGTGTGCAGCGTATTCTATGGACGTCAGATTAGATCAGAATACCGCACATGATGAGCATTACATAAAGGATACACTTGGTACAGCATTAGTAGGGTGTCTTAGGGTTAACATCATTGAAGTGCATGTAGTGTTAGGGTTAGCGTCAATGAAGTGTGTGTAGTGTTAGGGTTAGCAACATTTCAATTAAGTAGGTATAGTGTTAGCGTTCGTACCAATTAGTGAGTGTAGTTTTAGGATTAGCATTAATGAAGTGGGTGTAGTGTTAGGGTTAGTACCAATGTGAGAGTGTATTTTAGATATGCCCACGATTTATTTATCTTAATCCAAATACTATGCAATATATATAACTTTAAAATCACTGTTATTTATGACGGGCTTTGTGAGCAAAATCAAAGCCAAAATTATAAATGCTGATACATCAAAACGTTCACTCACTAATCGTGACCGTCTATGCATTTTAATTGTACACATCTCTTCAGTAATTCAAAAGTGAGTCGAGGACTTTCTGGCCGGTCATGCCCTGTGTGTATTGAACAATGGTTTGTACACATATTTGCATCCCGGCTACTGGGCATACTCTGCCATTGACCTCAGCATTGTAGAACCTGAGCTTATGCTGGATTTTTCGTGGAGGGTATGGGATGACCTCTGCGGGAGCAACCATTTCCCAATTATTCTTAATTGTGAGGGAGAGAGAGGAGTTCTAGGCTGCGTCAAGCTGACTGACCCACCTTGCCTTTAGTGTTCCTGCTGTCCCCCCCTCCCCCCCACGGTGGGCTGTGGTCGTTAAAGTCACCCATAATTAAATAGGGGGACGGTAACTGGTCCACAAGGGCACCCAATTCTTGTGAGGTGAGAATGGAGCTCGGAGGAATATAAATAGGACAGAGTTATAGTCTTATGCAGCGTCAGACAGACAGCTACAGCCTGTAGTGTTGTGTCTAACGCCACTGGCGTACATACAATGTCACTTCTAAACAGGACGGAGGACACGCTAGTGGCTTGGTCTCCATCCGGTGCAAACTTGTTCAAATTGATGTAGCCCTTAAGACTACAACTCTCAGAAGCTTGTAGGTGAATTTATTGTACACAAACAACAAGAGGGTTGAGGTTGCAGCACAGAAGAAATAACTCCTAAATGCTGCCCTTGAAGCCTCTGTAATTCCATTCAATTAGAGAACCACCTCTCACTGTCATTTTGGAGCAGTGACAGGTGTTCTCTCCCTCCTCTTAGGTTTGCGGGAGAGACTGTGGCCTTGACTAGTCGAGGCCTCAGCCATCTATCTCTATATCTTCCAGCACCTGGAATTTGTTTTGTGTTAGGGACAGAGACCCCTTTGGGACTCTGCAGACCTGGTGAAGGTGTGTTACCTTCAACCATCCTCCGAGCTGCTGGATAGCTCAGCCCATTCTCTGTCTTTGCGAATTGAATTGTCTTTTTTCTTTTATCCAAACAGGACAGTCGTTTGATGTGCCATTTGGTCACCCAGGCAATTGACACATTTTGTTTGGTTATGACACTCAGTACCATCATGACCCTTCTGGCCGCATTGGAAACATGTCGTTTCGTTACGACATTAATCCTTGCCATGACCGAATTTCTGGCATCGGAAACAGCGGAGCAGATTTGGTATGAACAAATCCACTGCAATGCTGAGGTATCCAATTTGCAGATCCTTGGGTGGAACTGGTGTATCAAATGTGAGGATATACGTCCCTGTTTTTATGGACTTGTTGTCGAACGTTCAATAGACCTTGGGATTTGAGTTAAAGAGGAGTGTCTTGCCATACTCACGTGTGCACTCCGCACTTGTTGCAGAACCCGGTGACGCCTTCCTGTCCCTTGCGGGAGATGGGTTCTACGCCTGGGTGCCTGATGATGCAGATAATGGCAAAGAGAGCAGTGACACCAAGAAGAATATTGTTGGCGGCAAGCCAGAAGAGCATTATCACGTCGACCAGCACCACGGCGACAACACCGTTGGTGACTAAGACTACGAAGAGGAGCAGGAGCAGCAAGGGCATCTGAATAGCCGTAGGTGGTTGAAGGGTGCCGTCAGGCCGGCGCATTCTCACCCGGCTCAAGGGCGACTTCTCCCCGGAGCCCAAGCCTATACAGGCTTTGAGCTGTAAGGTTGGAGAGTGATGAGATGAATCAGTACAGGGGACTGGCTAATCGGGGATAGGCACTATGTGTAGGTAATCAAGCTTGGGTGCTAGTTGTGTGAAACTAATTAAGGTTGGGCATTGTCAAGTTCTAATCAAAGTTGGGTATTATGTGAAGTTAATTAAGGTTGGGCATTGTTGTGTAATCAAGTTTGGGCGTTGTGTATCTATTCAATTTCAAGGATTGGTAATAAGCTAACCAAGGTTGGACAGTAGGCCTGTATATTTCTAAACATATTTGGTTGTGTGTCTATTCAAGGTTGTGTACTGCGTGAAACTAATCGAGGTTGGACATTGTGCATGTCAAATCCAGGTTGGGTATTATGGGAAGCTAATCAAGGTTGGCTATTGTGTGATGCTAATACTAGGCTTACTCCATCCTGCCACAAATAGGTGTAGTTGACAGGATACATCTGTCAAGTGTGTCTGGCCAGCTTCATTCTCTATCTGTTATTGTTTGGATATTAACGTGGGAGCAAATCTGGAAAAGAACATTTGTGATCCACTGTTCCTCGGCTCCCCCTACATATATTTTAATTGTAGAAATAATAATTAACAATTCCTCAGTGCTACATACCGCATGGTACAATAGTAAATACAGAAGCAAATATGGTGAAACACATATAAGTGAGAAGTGGAAGACTACAAAAAGAGACGATCGTCAACCAGAACAAGCTAGTATTGTCAAACAAATGTTTAATTTAAAAATTCTAAATGTTTGGTATTTTAATACGTAAGTGAGGCTAACTAACTACATTCCGAACTTGGCCTAAGTGCACGCTATTTTTGAGAAAAGTGGAGATTAAAGGGGAAATAATGTAGGCATGATTATTGTCAACTAATATTCAGAAAATATCCAAGTTTGTGAGAAATTAACGGCTACAAAGATGTTGGGGTAAGAAAAACTATAATGTGGCAGAGAAGTGTAATTGACCATCGATATGGAAGGCATTTGTGCAGGAAATAGTACCCAAATAAGAAGAAATATGACAAAATATATAGCTCGTGAGAAATGTTGACCAAAGACCATAGAAACAAATCACGCGACAATCGCGGCTTGAAAAGAAAATGATCAATCGCTCAAGTGGCTCGCCCAAAAAAAATGTTGGGTAAAAATAGCATCGTTGTAGTTAACTTTCACAGATATTAACTGACATGGTGCTAAACGGATTCACCAGGTACAGCTACATCATATTGCCATTCTGAACAACGCAGCACAACTATGTATAAACAAATATTAAAATTCTAATTTGCTAGTTTAAATAAAAGTAGTCTGTACTCACCGCCATGGTGGCGCTTTTATTACCCAATTACTCGTAACCAATGACTACACCATTGTGTCGCTTCGCGTCAAAAACATAGTTCGTAAGAAAACGGCCTGCATTACGTGATTTTAATACCTTTTGCAAAGTCACCTGATTTGATATCATCTACACAAATGCAGAGTTATAGCAGTGCGTATCTTAAATGGACGTTAGTTATAATACTTGGTGTATTTGCAAATAATACGCAGTCGGACAATGGTCTAGCCTGGTCCCGTGGAATTTGTTTCAACAAGGTCGCCACTGTGCTTGTTTCAAAGGACAGGCAGAGAGGTGCCTGAGTTTTCTTATTATCACCCACTTTTTTTGGCGCCAATCAGAACAATGTCATTAGCAAAATGGACATTTAAGTGCCTTTTTGCATGCACAGAGAAAATAATTTATTATGCAATACATATTACTTGGGTAATCTTTTGTCCGAGATATATGAATTCGGATACTTGTTTTATGTTTGTGCCATCTTTAGCCATGTTCACACGGGCAAAATATAAAGCGAGTTAGACAAGGCGAATCATATGAATCGATTTAGTTTGAAAGTGTTTCGCGTTCACACGGGCAGTGCTTTGAATCGGTTTAAGGCGGAAGTGGATATGTGCGCATGAGCAAGTCCAGACTAACCAGCGCCATTTTGGGTTCGATGACGCTGGCACCAGAGAGTGTGGGTTCGACCTAGATATGTAATGACTGAATCGTATTGGTTTGGAACGGTCAAAACTTCTGCTGGGCAGTGAAACCCTAAAAATAAATGATGAAAAAAATATATGTGCACCTCTAGCGGATTCATAGACCAAATTATAGTATATAGTTTGACGTGCTTAGTCCGCATCACGTAAGTCGGTTGCGTTCACACGGGCGATATAAGTCAAATCATAAAATTTGCTTCATATAAACCACCTACAGAGGTGGTATAGATGAAGCGATCTAGTTGATTCGAATCAGCCCTAAACCGACTCAGACGCGCGTTCACACGCCAAATCTGAGCCGAACTAGGCAAGTCGATTCATATGATTCGAATTAACTGCCCCGTGTGAACAGGGCTTATGGTTATATTGATATTTGGTTTATCTGTCTTTTTACTTATAACCATTGTTTTGTTCTTCCTGGCATTCATCTTCATGTTGAATAGTATTCCAGCTTTATTGATTCTATTCACTATATCTTGTAGGTTTTTCTCACTGTCTGCTAGTATTACACTATCATCGGCATATCTAAGATTGTTGACGTTCATGCCACCTATTGTCACTCCCTTGCAATCTTCAATGTGTCTGAAAATCATCTCTGTGTACAGGTTAAATAGACATGGGAGATGTGAGGAAGAAATTAAAAGAAGGATAACAATAGCCCGAACAACATTCTCCAAAATGTATAGAGTGTTAACATCAAGTAAGATATTAATACAAACAAGGAAGCATATTCTTCAGTGTTATGTGTGGTCTACTCTAATGTATGGGCTGAGACATGGACAATCTCTAAGAAAATGTACAAACATTTAGCAGCATTTGAGATGTGGCCTTATCGAAGGATGATAAAAATATCATGGACAAAGAAGATCACCAACAAAGAAGTTCTCAGAAAAATTAAAAATAAGAAAAGCTTGTTTGCCACTATACAGACAAAGAAACTCATTTATTTTGGCCACATCATTCATCAGAGTTCAATATACCGTACATTGTTGGAAGGGAAGGTGAATGGCAGCAGAGGGAGAGGGAGACCAAGAACATCATGGTTTACAAATATTTCACAGTGGACAAGCTTGAATTATTCACAGTCTATCAGAACAGCACACCATCGGGACAAGTGGAGAACCATTGCATCCAACCCTCGACTAGATGACGGAACTATTGATTGATTGATTAGTTGGGTATGTTGCAAATATCTCAATGAATTATTCTAGATCCTGATTTCATTCAGAAAATATTGGGAAAGTGATATTTAATGTGATGATCTCAGTTCAAATTTTATAATTTGATTTCTTCTTGAAAAAAACAAACACCAATCCATTTCACATGCAGTGTCATCCTGTATTACAAATCCTATATATTGTTTAAACAATGGCATAGACACTCTAACATGTTGAGATCTTATTTTCTAAATGTTGTTGGATGAAATAAGTTATGTTAGTTTTAGCAAATTCATATCAATGAGTGATATTAGGAGTAGTTCTCATAGGCATAACTGCAGTGGTTTCTGTTGTTACTGTCACAACACTGTCTTCAGGACAGGTTCCTAAGCAACCCATTAGAACAAGTGTTGGGAAGCTGGGTTCATATATCCACATCATTTTGCAATCTAATATGATAAATAAATTATATAAGATGATAATTATGAATGTGCATCGACCACAACTCCTAATTTAAGCATATATTTGTGCAGTGGTCATAGATAATCCCAAAAACGTTTGAATCATTTTGAACACTACTCTATTTACAAAAGTATCAGTTCAGCAATTTGCCACTAGGTGCCGCCAGCGACCTCTGTGCAGGACTCATGTGGAGGCACAGATGAAAACTGGAACCCGACAACAATGGTCCCGCTCTGAACCAATCAGCTGCCAGTATGTGGCGCATGTAGCGAAGGTGGCGGATGAAAAGTGAGCAGGTTCTAGTTCCGATCGTATCCGCTAGGTGGCGTCGAAGTGCATCCAAAGCCACATGTAATATTACTGGATGCCTCGGCCGTCAGAGCACCAGATATACCACAAACTATTCCTATGTGCGTTCTGACAACTGTATGTCAGTTCACACCTGATGCCCTTCTCAAACAAACTCATACAGAAGAAAGGGAAGACAAGTGGCGTTCTCTGTGGCGTAGTGGTTAGAGTGTCTCACTTTTTTCTAGGTCAGACTCCTAATCTGAGGGTCTGCGGTTCGATTCCCCGTGCCCCTAGCTCTGCCAATTTGGATTTCCACTGCTGTGTATAACTTACAGCGTCATCAAAGGCCGGTTGCTCTCATACCATGTCTATGTGGTGTGGGAGGTTAAAAATCCCTTGGGTCGGTAAAAGTGTAGGCTCGGGCTTTCTATCGACCAGCAGTGGAATGAGGAAGACCAGTCGTCTATGACTGAAATTTCCCCTGCTTAAACAACTAATGGACCAAAAAAAAAAAAGTCATGCAAGATTGCTAGTGAAGAAGTTGTGCTTTATTAGGTTAACTCCCGGTTCATCTGCTAGTGACCTATCACCCTGGCCCCTTACCTTCTGTCCACAGAGAGTCTCATTACCTCTTTAGTATGTCTAGAGCTGTGTTCACATGGGAAAAGTTTAAAGCAACTTAGACACGGCGAATAATATGAATCGATTTAGAGGCCCGTTCACACGCACCAAGTTTAAAAGTGTTTGAAAGTGTGTCGCGTTCACAGGGGCAGTGCTTGAGTCAGTTTAAGGCGGAAGTGGATATCTGAGCATGACCGTTTGGACCAACAACAATGGCGAACAGATAGGGCGTAATCGATTAATCAACTCGGGTCACCCGAGCCACTTATTGGCGCATCCGCACATCCTACAAACTCGGGTCGAATAATCGAATACGCTTCTCCGCACTCGGGTGGACAATTTTTTCTTTTATTTTAATAACCGATAAAACTACAGCAAAATAGGATTTTATAGTATTTTATGATGGCCTAGTTTAGCTATATTTCCATTTCATTAATCCAAGTTATTCTTTAAAAAAACCATATATGACTGGTACTGGTAGCTCTTATCCTGCAGGACGATACCAGCGCAAATGTGACGTCATCCACTTGCGTTCACACGGGCGATATAAGTCGAATCATAAAATTTGGTTCATATAAACCACCTACACAAGTGGTTTATAAAATCTGAATAATATGATTCGAATCAGCCCTAAACCACCTCCGCCGCGCTTTCACATGCAAAATGTGAGCCGAACTAGGCAAGGCGATTTATATGAGTTGAATTAACTGCCCCGTGTGAACAGGGCTTATGAATCAGTGCATACAGCCCATTGAACCGGAGTCTCATGGTTGTTGCACACAGCTCAGTTTGTGTATATGAAAGGTGGAGCATCAGGGAGAGTGTGTGGCTTCCTGCCCAAGAGAGAGTCTGTCTCACTCAAGAGTCAGGAGTAGAGTGTGCTGCCCAATGTGTCTGTAGCAGTGTCTAGAATAATCAATATCAAAGTTAGGCTACTGTGGTCAGGTGGGGCAAGGGGATGCAGGGGACTGGGCCTCCCTCAGCCAGCCAATCAGGCACCCTCCACAGCTTGGGAGGCCTCCCCCCATATGGGCAGCAGTCACTCAACCCCGCTGGAGGTGGTGTCCATAATGTATGCAGTGTGGCTGGTGTGCTTGCCCATCGGCCCTGTGGTATCAGGTAGTTGCAGACAGTTACAATAAATATATATATTAAAAATATCCTTTTCCTCCACTTGCACCCTTCCTGGTGCATAGAGTGAACATTTCACCAAACATTCACTGTCTCTTATATAGGATCATCTCAAGACAATCTCGGTAACTATGTATTAACATATATTTCCCATCGCTTAATATGTCACACAGCGAGTGGGGCACCCATTGCTTTTCTATTACATAACCTTGGTCCCCACTCTGTCGCCTGAGGATAATAATGCTCTCTGCCAATATTTAATTCCGAACCGAAAATCCTTATATTTTTACACACAGTTGCAACATCTGGGAAAAGAAAGGCTAAGGGACCAGGCTACCAGACGACTGCGATATCTGGGAAAACAGAGAAGGGTCCACAGCGAGGAAAGGAGGAAAAACGGGTGACAACTGAAAGGAGGAAAAACGGGTGACAACTCACTTGCTGTCCGGGCCGCACTTCGTCCACACCTCTCTCTATCACCTCTCTGCCGGCCTGGCACCTCCTTGATATGTCTGAAAAGAGTTCCAGGAGGGGGTGCCCGCCGGCATGTTCACTTTCTACTCTTACTCTGTCCGTGTCTATGGCTCGCCGGATGGTCACCATAGGGCAGATAGGCACGGTCCTTTGACTCAACTCTCCTCATTTCTCTTTCCTAGATTCTGCCCATTCGATTTCTCCCAGGCACACTTCTTCCCCTAACCAGGGTTGTTGTGTTCTTCGGTGGGGCCCTTGACCTATTACGATTTCTCTGTCTGGTTCTTGTTGCTGGAACGACCGCTGCTCCCACCTTTGCCCGCCTTCCTCGAACCCCTGCTGACCGGATACAAGTGCTACACTACACTACACACACCATACAGCTCTACTACATACCGGCACGGAGAGATCCGCTGCCACCCGGCGCCCCGGCGTCACTACGTCGTGAAGGATGTCCCAGCCTTCATAACACTTCCTCTACGAAGACCACTTCCCCTACAGAAGACAAGTCTTTAAACCAAAGATTGGGCCGATTTATCGGAGCCTCTCTATAATGTTGCAGTTCTGCAACCGGTAACCGTCGTAAGGTTACAAACACCCCATGAATGAAATGAATGGGTGACAACTGTCCCATATTGAGCATACCCTTGCAAGTTGATTTTCCCATTCAGTTATCTACTGATGTATCGTGCAATTTAAATATAGGTACATTGCAACCATAATTCAAACACTTTAATCCATTTATTTGTGCCGAACATATATAAATCAGTGATTATGTCTGAATAAGAAACTATTACTGTTGCATCTAACTTCAGTCAGAGAGCGTGTATATAAACAGATGAGAGGGACAACTCCCATACTAGACCGTGTAACAGCTGCCGACTGTGGCGCTCCAAGTGGTGGTTGTTGAACAGTATATGACACAGCTGTCAAACTCAAGGCATTGTCAATGGCCGTGAGCAATGTTCGTACAGAAAAAGTGAAATATCTCTAAAAGTACACCACATAGAAACAAACTGTTTGGAACACATATAGAAAACATATTTAACGATGAGACTATATTAAATTCATATGGCTAGGGTTCTGTATTTCTATTAATTTTGAATAAAATACACGTTTTGCACTACACGTACGGCAAACTCAAGGCATTGTCAATGGCAGTGAGCAATCTTCATACAGAAAAAGTGAAATATCTCTAAAACCACATGACCTAGACACAAACCGCTTCGAAGAAATATAGAAAACATGTTTACCAAAAGGATTATATTAAATTGATAAGGTTAGGCTTCTGTATTTCTATTAATTATGAATAAAAACAAATGTTTTGCACTACACATACCGTCAAACTCAAAGCTTGTTCAACACTAACCGCCAGGAACGCCACTGTAGCCTGTGTTACCGATTTTTGCGGGAGTTGTCCCTCTCATCTGTTTATATACGCGCTCTCTGCTTCAGTGGAGGTTTAGCCTGGTCCCCTGGCCTTTGCCAGGCAGAGGTCCAGTAGTTTTCAGCTATTATCACTCAGTGTCAAAGTTGTCAACCAAAACAATGTTGTTCTAGAAATATGTTTGGAGAATGCCAGTTTTGAAAACTGCACACACAAATCAGATAGGTTTTCACCAACAATGCACTATATGGGCTTATTGTTAATCTGTTAATGTATCATTTTTGTGGCCGAATTAGATTGTGGGTGAGGACAAGCATATTAGTGGGCGGCATTCTTCCTGATCTGACACTATGTAAAAGTACAACGTCTGAACACTTTGACTTCTGGATACTGAATGGTTTATTCGCGTCCAGGGCTCACTGAAGCGCCGGCTAAACTTTCCATGACGTCATCTCATTTCCATACATACTCCTTTGTCTCACTCACTGTCTGGATGGAACATTATGCATCTTATTAGCATATATTACAGATATGTCTAGACGTCTATTACGCATATATTACACATATTGCTGGAGGATAGTCATTTGATATTGATTATCTGGGCATAGCTGTGTGGATGTTATTTCCTCTGTTGTATGTAGACATTAGTACACTGGGTATGCTGCTATGACTAGTACTAGTGGATCAAAGTTGCATATATGAAAGTTGTTATATTCTGCTGGAGGTTTCAGAGGAAGATATTAGGTCAATCGTTATGATATACCTTATATTTTAGATTGAAGGAGCGTTTGGCATCAGGGGCTAATGTCAGAGCTATATGAACTAGAAACCTTCAAATTACTTTCAGTGTAGGCCTACGCACCCGAAACGTTGCAAATCATACATGTTATCAATAACATATTCTATTAAATTGATGTAGTGTTACCTTCTATCAACAACCAAATGTACATTAGTATTTAAGTTGGATATGTTGGATCAAACCTAAGTCATTGCGTTGGTTTCCAAATGTTGATGTTTTCATTGGACTATGCTGCTTAGTAGTCCGACAACATTACATCAATTTGAAGGGAAAGTTGACAAATTTAGATTATATATATATATATATATATGACAAATTTGATGATGCACAAGTCCAGTTAATAGGACATGTTAGTTGTTACTGATGAACCCTATGGCATCAGGATATCTAGGCCCATGTAAAATCAATGTAGCATATTTCCACTTGAAATATATGCAAAGTAGCCACTTATAATAAAAGTTCCTTCGAATTAAAGGAATGTAGATAATAACGATCAATCTAATAGTAATAATATATTGATATTTATTTATTTTTAAATAAGACTATACAACGGTAAAGTGTAGCGAATATTGCGTTGTGTGAACCTGACCAGACATGACTTATTAGCACGGTGCGTGGGCCCGGTGTGAGTGGGTGTGAAGAGTGGCAGAGTATTATGTCGGTGCGAAGAACATCGTGACTCAGCACTTATGCGGGGGCATGGTTTGTTTACCACACACAGTGTGACCTCTAACCTTTAGGCCGGAGTTTCCGGATGTCAGCGGAAGGTTTCACTGAGTCTGTTGCATAAGATCATGTTACAAAGTGTGGGCGAAGGGTGGCTGCATATATATACAGATGAACCTCGATCCAATGGACACCGATGCAACGGATTCCGGATCTAACGGACACAATCCGCTAGCCACCCGTGTATACTCCCACCCCTCACCCACCAACATCCACACCCGTATACTCACACACCTCACACATCCACACCCGTATACTCACATCTAAGGTCATATTAGGACGGGTACCGACTTGTGATGTGTTGTTTACGTGTTTGGTCCCCTGTTTTCCACATTATCACTATGGCACCTATAGATAAAGCAATTTCGTCACTGCAACGGACAAACGGCTTTAACTGACAACTGCTCCCCCCTATTAGTTTGTTGGATCGAGGTTCATCTGTATATATATATTTCCAGTTCGGTATCTGTGGCAAGTTGAAGTATCCTATAGTAAAGACAACTATGTCAAACTAGAACGATTGCAACTTTGTTGTTTTTAATATTGTTGAAACAAACAATATTATGGTGTTTTCTGTGGTGGAGTGGTTAGAGCATCAGGCATTTTTCTTGGTTAGACTCCTGATCTGAAGGTTGGTTGTTTGATTCCCCATGCCATCAGCTCTGCCAATTTGGATTTCCACCACTGTACATAATTTACAGCGTCACCAAAGCCCAATTGCTCTCATACCATCCATGTTTCTGTGGTGTGGGAGGTTAAAGATCCCTTAAGTCGGTAAAAGTATGGACTTGTCCATGACAGGCAGCATGAATCCCCAACAACAAGAAAATAATAATAATAGACAGGGTCACGTGCTTCACAAAGATACGAGACAAGGAAGATTGGGGAAGGGAGTTGTTGCACTCAGGCACACACACACGAAATATGTGTTGATAGAGTCAGGGAATCTGTATATATATACAGTGAGGTGTGACGAAAATCGAAATGCATAGAGCAGGATTCGAACCCATACCTTCCGGGCTAGTGTACGAACCATTATACCACCTAAACTCCCTGATGATATCACTGTATCGATGCACACCTGTCTCTGTGGCTCATTACATGAAAGGTCAGTCCATACTTCTGCATATATATGTAGTCGTCCTGTGTGTGTATATATATATATACACACACATATCACAGAGCATTAGTGTGAGGCATATACGCCTATGCACTTCAAATAGGACACAATCTCTGTAGGCGCTTGTTGCGTCGTCATACTCCGTTTGATGCTGGATTAGTACATAGGCCAGTAGTGAAACGCAATGGGGTGCTACCTAGTATAGTACCTGTCGCAAGGGCAAGCTGTATAGCTGACTGCACCAGAGGAAACGAGGAATGTACCTTGTGGCATGGTAAACCGCTGGTAACTCACAGGCACTGTCCAGATGTTCATATCCATTGAGAAACATATGTTGGTTGGTTGGTTTTGGAGTTTTACGTCTTAGCAACATCTAATATCATATTAGGATAAGTACCGACTTGCAACAGTGCACACTCATAGCGATTATACGGTGCTACCCCACTGGGAAATCAGGTCGCCAGCACCATGACCTGATATCCCACTCAGTCACATTATCTTGACACAGAGCTAACCAGTCCTAGTCTTATCCTGGGAATGCCGAACACCAGGCTAGGAAGCGACAAGTATTACTTTTGAGAGGTGGGGGAAAAGACCTCCGTAAACTCATTGCTTTCACTCGACCTTCTGCGTGTGACCTTCCTCAGGTCCTCCCTCAGTCATAATAAATGAAAGAAATGAAAGTGATATACTTTACAAACACTGGATGAAGTCCATGCGTGAGAAGGGACTTCCAGATGGTTGTGGGATGTTATTGGACGTGTACGGAGCGGGGTGGATAGGACAGAAGTGATTGAGTGGTGATACAGTGACCAGTAGGTCCCTGATAGTGAAACCATTCAATTACCTGACTGAGGCAACCTCGATTTGTCACATATTACATCCTATAAGTGAAAGTGTTATATATATAGCTTTAGACTCACTTAAGTTATACTTTAAAGGCTTAGCGTTGGAGATATTTAAAGTGAAAATATACCAAAATAATTTCGGTTTTGCTCATTGAAAACTGGAAATTACAGATTTCAACAATGATTAGTCCCATTAAATTGACATAAGCTGTGTTCACACACACACTTTTTATGTCGACTTAGACAAATCGATTTATATGAATCGATTTAGTGTCGTGTTCACACATGCAATACTTTTAGCCGGAAATCGATATCTGCGCATGAGCAAGTCCATTCTAACCAGTGCCACTTTCGGTTAGTTGACGTCGCCAGTAGAGAGTGGGTTCGACCTAGATCTGTATGGACTGAATCGTATTGGTTTGGAACGGTCAAAACTTCTGCTGGGCAGTGAAACTCTAAAAATAAATGATGAACAAAATATCTGTGCACAGCTAGCGGTTTCATAGACTAAATTCTATAATATGCGCTTTTGATCGACCGAAAAGTCAACAAACTAAGGTCTCGACTGCGCATGTGCATGATGCGCTCAAGCCAAATCGATTCATATAAACTACCTCATAAAGGTGGGATCCATGAACCGATTTATACAAATCGATTCAGCCCTAAATCGACACAGCGTCGCATTCACACGGCAAATGTGCGTCAAACTAGGCAGGTCGATTTATATGAATCGATTTAAAGTGCATGTGTGAACACAGCTTTAGTGTTCATTTCATGTGACAATACAAGTTTAACAAACTTAGTGCACCAGTCTCTAAGTGGAATATGTACCCTCGGAATGTCGCTTAGGCTTTCGTTTTGGAAAATCTGCTTTCATCGGATTATGGAGCTTCAACTGAGTTATCATCCTGTCCACGTCCTCAACCCCCCCCCCACTCCCTCCCCCAACCCCCATCACCACCACCACCACGTCCAATGAGAGGGGAAAAACTGTAACCACGTACATGCTCTAATTTGGGAGTTACAAGTGGGAGTTAAATGATTAATCTACCAAGGGGCAGAGGTAAAGGACAAGGCGACGGGGGGTGGGTGGGGGAGGTGGTTCGTCGTTTCGTGACATGGACGTGTGACAGCTATTTCTAGAATTCTTCTTTATTATTGGTTTCCTTTTCGTGTTTATGCTTGGCCTTCTGACCCGCTGCACAGTTGTGACACTGTCTGCCTAAGCAATCTGCTGATTTGAGATTACCATATCAAGTTGGCGGAGTTGATGAAATAAATGCGGGGCGCACCCTGATGGATGAGGGGAGGGGAGGAGTGAATGGAAGGGGGTGGAGGTGGAGCTGGGAGGCGGGAGTGGGAGTTGAGTCGTGAGAGAGGTAGGGGAAATGGGTGAGTAGAGATGGGTGCTGGTGAAGGTTCAGTGATGGGGATGAGAGGTTGGGGTTGAGTAATTGGAGTGAGGTGTGAATGGTCGGGGGTGAGTGCTGATGTGTGGTATTGAGAGGTGAGTGTTGATGGGTGAGGTTGAGATGTGAGTGTTGATGGGTAGGATTGAGAGGTGAATGTTGATGGGTAGGAATGCGAGGTGAGTGTTGATGGGTAGGATTGAGAGGTGAGTGTTGATGGGTCGGATTTAGAGGTGAGTGTTCATGTGTGGTATTGAGATGTGATTGCTGATGTGTGGTATTGAGAGGTGAGTGTTGATGGGTGGGGTTGAGAGGTGAATATTGGTGGGTGGAATTGAGAGGTTAGTGTTGATGGGTAGGATTGGGAGGTGAGTGTTGATGGGTAGGATTGAGAGGTGAGTGTTGATGGGTAAGATTGAGAGGTGACTGTTGCTGGGTGGGATTGAGAGGTGAGTGTTGGTGGGTAGCATTGAGAGGTGAGTGTTGATGGGTGGGATTGAGAGGTGAGTGTTGATGGGTAGGATTGAGAGGTGAGTGTTGATGGGTAGGATTGAGAGGTGAGTGTTGATGGGTAGGATTTAGAGGTGAGTGTTGATGGGTAGAATTGAGAGGTGAGTGTTGATGGGTAGGATTGAGAGGTGAGTGTTGATGGGTAGCATTGAGAGGTGAGTGTTGATGGGTGTGATTGAGAGGTGAGGCTTGATGGCTGGGACTGAGAGGTGACTGTTGATGGGTTTGGTGTTGGAGGGGAATGAGGGGTGGACGGGAGTGGTGAGGAGTGGGGCTGAGGTTTGGCAGATTGCAAACCAGAGCGTGAGGGCTGCAGGATCTGGTGTCTGGGGCGAGTGGTGGAGGTAAGAGGTGGAGGTAAGAGGTGAGATTTTCAGACTGGTGAGGGTTGATGAGTAGATTTGATGGGTGGGAGTGAGTTGGCGTTGGGGTGAGCAGTGAATGAAACAGGTGGGCGAGTGAGAGCTGAGAGCTAAGAGGCTTACATGAGATGGTTTGAGGGGTGACAGATAAGGTTTGGGGGGTGAATTGTGAAGAGTATGGGTAAAGGGTGGGGAATAAGGAATATCGGGCTGGGAGTGAAGTGGGGTGAGAATAGTGGTGTGAAGTGTGGGGGATAGGGGGGAAAGAGAGGTGAGATGGGTGATGGATGAGGAGTTGGGTAGGGAAGAGTAGTCAGAGGTGGGAAATGAGTAAGAGGATAGAGGGGCAAGATATGAAGCCCGAGGAGTTAGGGATAAAGGAAAGAGGCTAGGGTTGTGGAGTTCGTTTGGGGTGAGGGGAGAGTGCTGAGTGAATGAGAGCTGCTAAGAGGACTTGAGATGAGAGGAAAGGGTTGCGTCCGCACATTGTGGGAGCGGTGCAAGCCCGGTGCACCTAGGGATGTCGCTGCACCCCCGCACACACACAGACTCTTTGTCCTCATCATAAGAAGCCTACGTCACTTCCTGATTCAAAGGAACCTCTGATTGCACAATGCCCCACAGGATTCCTGGGACAAGACAAAACATCTCCATCCTGGTTCATCTCTGAGAATAAGTGAGGCATAAGAACTTATGTGAGTATAATTACTATGAACATGAGAACCTCTTAGACACTCTCGTGATGCATACGTGAGCCTCGTATTCCCGTGGTGGAGGCAGGGACTGCGATTTAATGAAGGTATTTCAAAGTCTTCCTCGTTGGTGGATCACTGCACAAAGTATACCTTCACTTATCCTTTACCTCTGCCCCTTGGTAGATTAATCATTTAACTCCCACTTGTCACTCCCAAATTAGAGCATGTACGTGGTTACAGTTTTTCCCCTCTCATTGGACATGGTGGTGGTGGTGATGGGGGTTGGGGGAGGGAGTTGGTGGGTGGGTGGGTTGAGGACGTGGACAGGATGATAACTCAGTTGAAGCTCCATAATCCGATGAAAGCAGATTTTCCAAAAACGAAACCCTAACCGAGATTTCGAGGGTACATATTCGACTTAGAGACTTGGTGCACTAAGTTTGTTAAATTTGTATTGTCACATGAAATGAACACTAAAGCTGTGTTCACACACGCACTATTACCGTTAGCTATTCATAATTATTATTAGACTAGGTACCGAATGCGGTAGCCGAATCAATAAGAGTCCAGGCTTCCTGGCCAGAAAGTCGGGAGTTCGAATTCCGGAAGAGTCAGACCAATGACTTAGAAAATTGATACTTTACAGGACATAGCCTGGCACTCAGAATTACTAGGATAGGGCAAGGACTGGTTAGCATAGCAATATCAAGTCCATGTATCCCATTTGGACAGCACTGTAAAGTCACCATGAGTATGTGTGTACTGTCACAAGTCAAAATCCTTCCTGATATGATCTTAGATGTTTCTAGGATGTAAAACCCCCACACAAATACAAAGAAAGCCAGGATAAATAGTTACAAGTAGCAATTGTGTACCTTCTACACCATGATGAGAGGTCAAGAGTTTGGTTCCCTGTCCAGTCAATCCAATATCTTTAAAATGTTTACTTGTCGCTTCCTAGCCTGGTGCTCTGCATCAATAGGATATGGCAAGGACTGGTTAGCTCAGTGTCAGGATAATGTGACTGAGTGGGATATTGGGTCATGGTGCTGGCATCCTGATTTCCCAGTGGGGCAGAACTATAAAGTTACCATGAATGTGCACTGTCACAAAACGGTACCCATCCTGATATGACCTTAAATATTGCCAGGACGTAAAACTCCAACAACCAACCAGGAACCATGGAGGAACCCCGCCCTCCACGCTTCAGCAGCTTGGATCTGGTTGAGCTAGAGATGATGAACCAGCATTCTCGGAACCGTAGGTTCACCATAGCTATGACCTGGAACAGGATGCGTTGAAACTGTCGTTGTTGATCCTAACAGGGGCATGTTGATTACATAATTAACTTATACTTTATTTCATGGCTAGACCATGAATATCATCATTGCAGGATTCGTGTTGGTTCTGTTTACCCGAGTCGTCCGGATTCGCTTGAATTCCATGATTAATGCAAAAGCAGATGATGCTTACATTAAAGGGGCAGTAACATGACCGACACAACATTAGTCATTCATAATTATAAACCTAGAGTACGACTAGGCATACGCGTAGTCCTAGTTTGTCAATCTTCAGAGACAAAAAAGAACCTATTCGCTGGGAGGGGGTTATTTAGGTCCCGCTCAAGGCTGGCGTTTTCTGTAGTTAAGCTGTCACTATTAGTATTATGGCCAGTTAGTGTCAATGAAGGTTCTCAACTTGTAATGAGGTAGGCCAGGGAATGGTTACACCCTCGGATATGCTTTCTTTGTGGAGTAGAACTGAAGTATGTTCAGACCTATAGGTCACTAATTATATTCTAATAACCTTGGTAACTAAGTATAATGAAGGGGTCTAAAGAAGCACTCCACTATAGACAAGGTTCCCAAGGAAAGTAGTGCAACCCTACTATCACTTACAGTAAATATGAAGCCTTTTGAGTATGAAGTATATAACCTATGTTTACTTGTCCCTTCCCTGCGACGTTCCAGTACTACCAATAATAGCTTTGAGAAACTAAGCACATTATGGTGCTTGGCTAATCTATCCCATCCTACTTCGTCCAACCTCTAATAGTCCCGTCTAACTCTAGTCTAAGTGTGTTATTTGAAGCTGCATAGTCCGATGATTTTGAATATTTGTCATTTTTCAGAGATAAATATATTAGGTTGATCGTTATGATGTCGTCCTACCTTAGATTAGGTAAGCTGTATTTTAACTGGCTAACTTCTGAGATATTTAGAGTGCAAACATGCCAAATGTAGCGACAAATGTTTGATATACGGACCAGCATCTAAGTTAGATATCTAAAATCAAATTTAGATGATTATTTTGGTTTTGAAAAGTTGATGCTTTCATTGGACTATGCAACTTTAACCAAGACAAAAGGTTAGAATTACAGATCGTTCTAGATGAGGAAAACGTCCAACTTATAAAACGGACTCATGTAGACTTGCTAGATATATGTAAATACCCTCAATTACTCACTCATGCGCAACAGTTAAAGCCAGTAATGTGGCGTGCTTGGCACCAGTGGATGATGGTGGTGGGGGTGGAAAGGGGTGGTGAGCTGATGGAGAGGTGTGTGGAAGTGGCACACACTGGAATACTTGAAGGAGATACAGGAAGCAGCAGAAACGCCTAGTTCTTGTAACCACCGCCAGGGTGCCCGCCTATCAGGAAATCAGGGGCATGTGTAGCTAAGAGTGCACACACCTTTTCGAAGAACAACCTGAAATGGCGAAATGGGCCGTTAGTAGGTGGGTGAGGTGCCGCCTGGAGGAAAGGAGGGGATTTAGAGGAGGAGATGCTTGCAAGCAGGCCTCCCGGTCTCCAGGCCGCACCCCAACCTCCAGTAACCCATAGGAGAAAGGAGCATATCAAAAGGAAGCAGCAATATGGGAAATAAGGACAATAACAGACAGAAGCATTACATAGGGGCCTACATAATGATAATTGCATAAGTACTTTATGCCTCACATTGTCGTCCACCCATAATTAATTATTGTAAGCAATGTGTGGGCGATAACTACCCAGCTATGTACCTACACTTATGGTGAAAAGACCCATTATTGCTCAGAAATATAAGGAGGGCTTGGTGCACCATCCACCACCCCTGTCGGTAAATGGGCTAATCCAGTTGGCTACAATATAGATATATATCGTCACGCTGATGCTCTATAGCCCTGTTCACACGGGGCAGTTAATTTGAATCATATAAATCGACTTGCCTAGTTCGGCTCACATTTGGCGTGTGAACGCGCATCTGAGTTGGTTTAGGGCTGATTCGAATCATATAAGCCGGAATTTATAAACCAACTCTGTAGGTGGTTTATATGAAGCGAATTTTATGAATCGACTTATATCGCCCATGTGAACGCAAGTGACTTAGTTGAGGCGGATTAAGGAGGTCACACTATATAATATAATTTGATCTATGAATCGGCTAGCTGTGCACAGATATTTTGTTCATCATTTATTTTTAGGGTTTCACTGCCCAGCAGAAGTTTTGACCCTTCCAAACCAATACGATTCAGTCCATACATATCTAGGTCGAACCCACACTCTCTCGTGGCGACGTCGACTAACCGAAACTGGTGCTGGTTAGTATCGACTTGCTCATGCGCTGATATCGATTTCCGGCTCAAGTACTGCCCGTGTGAACGGGCGTCTAAATCGATTCATATGATTCGCCTTGTCTAAATCGCTTTAAACTTTTCCCGTGTGAACATGGCTTATGACTCCCAGACTATATGAATCAAGGGTAAGTCTGGTAGCCTGCTGTGATTTGAAGTGTTATCCGGTTAAATTGATGATGAATAATTAAACCCATCGCTTGATACATAGTTCTGACACCACCTGTTCGTTGACAGTGAATCGTTGGTAACACGCACCGGTTGATCTGCGAATGAGATTTCAGTAACATCCAACCTAACAGTCTCACGTGGGAGGGAAAAAAAAAAACACAACCTCGTTTGGAAAGGAAAAAAAGTACCTTTTCGCAGCCAGGCCAAGTGATTCCTATCTGAGTGCGTGTTGGGGAGTGTTTTGGGCAACAATATTCTCTCACGAAGGGTTGGGAGAGGGAGCAGAGAGGATGTGAGTGGATGGGATTTGGATGGGCTGCGGCGGAGGGTCTCTTGGGTTATGCCTTTGTAAATAAGTAAACAACGAGGAACGCGGTGATGACGTCACAGAATGTTTGGCAAATTGCCTCATGCTGATTTTAGAACATGAGGTTCTCCGTTGTTCTAATTGTTCTCCTGAAGAGTCTTCTATTTCTCCGATTCTTGAATAAGATCGTTGTATATAATTATTGTTATTATACCTGATTGAGTTCAGTGGATGTATGATTACAACAGGTTTGATAGCTCAAATGGTAACAGAGACCAAGCTCCACTGCTTATATGTTTGTGCGTTATGCCCTAGCAACATCTAAGGTCATATCGGGACGGAAACAGACTTGTAACAGTGCACAATTATGATAGCTTCGTAGTGTTGTCCCACTGGGAGGCCGAGCCATTAGCACCATGATTCGATATCCCACTCAATAACCTTATCCTGATGCTGACCTCCTAATTAATAAAGACGGAGGGAGGCTAGAATGGCTATTGTTTTTTATCAGTTGTGGTGATGTCAGGTGGTTTATTGGCAATGTAGGTTATGGAGATGTCAGCTGTAAGGTGGTGGGTGCATGGCATCTGTCCAGGCCCAGAAATGATGGCTTTAGAGTTCTGCTGGCCACATATGCTCAAGCTTATCCTTCAGGGCGTTCGTTCTATGGTGTGCGGGGGTGGGAAAATGGTGGATGTTCATTTTGGTTCCGACCTGGTTTGAGTTCAAACGCAGCTGTGCATTGGTCGGCCATTGATTTCTGGTCCGATAACAAGGGACAGGCAGGTCACTGGCAGTAATAATGTGTTATTTCTGCTCTCATGTGCAACGGTTTGTTGGTTGGTTGGTTGTTGGAGTTTTACCTCCTGGCAACATCTAACATCATATCAGGACGGGTCCCCACTTGTGACAGTGTGGACTCATGACGATTTTATAATCCTGTCCCACTGGGAAACCAGGCGCCGGCACTATGCCCCGACATCCCATTCAGCCACATTATCCTGACACTGAGCTAACCAGTCCTTGCCATATGCTATTAATACTGAGCACCAGGCTAGGAAGCAATGAGTATCATTATCAATTTTATAAGTCATTGGCTTGACTGGACCGGGAACCGAACTCCGGATCTCCCGATCTCCCGCACGCTAGTCCTGCCCTCTACCGATTCGGCCACCGTGTCTGGTCAGCAATGGTGGAGGTGGGAGTGGGTCATTCACCAGTGTCTGTATGGTGGTGCCACAGGCCAGGGTTGATGGTACATAACAGATTCACCCAATACTTGTAGTACACGGGTGAATGACAACGTAGTCTAAATACGGGCGAAAATAGCATTAGTATGGAACAACAAGTAGAATGCTTGGCACCAGTGTCAAATGGTTACTTATATCAGCGCAGAGTTGGTGAAATGGGAGAGAATGCAAAAAGACAAGATGGCGGCCAGAGAACGCCGTCGATTTCACTTTTAAGTTGCATTAAAGTATATGTTTTATTATATTTTCCAACTCAAAAGTAGCGGGTAAACATGAAGACATATACAACTAATAAATGTTGCTTCTTAGATTGTGAAATTAGGCTCTCATAAAGAGTCAATTCATTAGCCCAATTTTTCGACCGTTTTTATATAAGGCTGGTTTTCACCCCTGTACTGGAAGTATGGGGTGAATCTTTTATCTAGGTAGATGGGTGCTCGACGGGTGCGGTGCAGCCGTCGATTCCGGCAGCTGGGTGTGCATCGGTGTTCATGTTGTTAACAGAAGGTGGCGCCACCAATAGGGACAAGGTTAAAATTAGAGACGTGGTTCAATCGTCGGCCTCAATTCCCTGAATCACTCATGTTACATATTATTTATATTCTTCCGGGGAGGAACAACGAAACATCTATATAGTTGGACGAGACAATACTCTGGCTGGTACCTCTAAAGGCCCCTCCGTTTAATCAATAGTTCAAAGCCAATACAAAATCAATAGTTCAAAATCAAAATATATAACATCGAAATAACTCGAAAGTCAAAATTCCGGCTGACTGGAGACCAAGTGGGAGCTGCGCCGCCCGAAAACGCCTTCCCCCGCAATTCTTCCTCCTGATTGGAGGATAGCCTGCGGCTCACCGGAGCAGCAGCTGGGGGAGTAAGGCGAGACAGCGCCCGCCCCCCCCCCCGGGGCAGATGGCAACGGCTCACAGAGCAGCAGCCAAGGTAGCGCAGGCACCACAGCAGGCACCCCCCGCCTGTGGCCATAGGTGAGGCCCTGCAGCCTAAATAATATGTGCATAACTAGTTATACTGTACATTATTTATATTCTTCCGGGGAGGAACAACGAAACATCTATATAGTTGGACGAGACAATTCTCTGGCTGGTACCTCTAAAGGCCCAAAACACTCAATTCAAGATCAGTTCCGGTCGCCCGTGAGCATAGCTGCGACCTTCATGTCTGCTGCCAGCCTATGCTCGATTGGCGCCTGTAAGTACTCAAACACTGCGTCAGACTTCCAGTCGCCGCGTTCCTTGATCTCCAGGATAGAGGCTCCCGTTTTTCTCAGATATGTTGCACCGCCCCTACGGAGGCTATGGGTGCTGAACCTGCCCGGCTGCAACATAGCGCGTGCACACATGCTCTTCAGGGATGCCAGGTAGAACGGGTACGGCATTGAAATCGAATCCCCCGGTGGGGGATTCTGAAGGCATGGCTATTAGGTGCCGCCTCCAAGTCGTTGAAGTGTCTGCATACCCATTAGACTGCACACAATGAGGGGTTCATGACCCGTGCTACTGGTATCAAGTGAATTCTTTCGCGGTAATGTATAGTTTTAGATTTCCGGACCGTTACCATCATCCCCCATCTATGGAATGTGAAATCCGACCGTAGCAGGGACGAATCGGAGTCTGACACATGACACTTACGTAGCAGAGCCCGGAATGACAGCAGTATAGCTGCACGTAATGCTACATGACCCGGTGTTAGTCGCATAGTATTGAACAATTTCAGGAGGTGACACGGCAACAGTGGTGGTGCTTGGTGCGGTGCGTCACCAAGCGTTCTGCGTATACCCGACATGCATTTGCGAACCTTATGATTTGCATAATCGATTGCCGTGCACCCGACATCTTTCAGGTGATTATTTAGAGCGCTAAGGTACTGTCTAATCGAGCTATAACACATACGTCTGGCCAGAAATGCCATGTACATACACAGTTGGTCTGGTGGGCAAGGATATGGATCGACCGTGTCCGCGAACACCTCACAGAATTCCAGGTACGCTTTCACCTGGACCGAACGAGTTTGTTTGGTGGAAGCAGCGTAATGCGCGTCCTCGAAGGCAGGCCACTCCGCCCGCAACCTGTCCCAGTCTGAATTAACAAAAGAACAATTAATGGCAGCACATAGTGCTGGCCGTATCGGCGTCCCGTATGCATGCGATATTCTTAAATTTGTTCAACCTGCTTAAACTATCACAAATAACGTTGTCCCTCGTGTTGATGTACACCGATTGCACATCAAAGTTGAAACGGACCGCTATCCAGAAGATCAGGCACAGCCATACCATGGTGGTTTTATTTTTGCTCCTGCCTGAATTGAGTGCAGCTCTAACCTGTGTGTTATCTGTAACAAATACTACAGTCCTGTCCCCCCACCTGTGGCCCCATTTCCGAACACCCGCAAGAATTGGCCACAGCTCGAGGACATTGATATTATCGGTCTTACAGCCTACATCCTTGGCGTCACTATAGTGGTGCCTAAGCCAACCTTGCAAGGCCTTTGCCTCCCCGAACTGGAAAGCCCCTGCGAGCCAGTCGCTATCATGCGTTGCCCCAAACCCGAACAATGAGGCGTCACTATAGACAGAGATGTACGGGTTCGATGGCTGTATGATCTTAGCTTTCCCGTTGAAGATGGCCGCAAATTCTAACCACCATTTAAGGTCTAAGCGAAATTCCTCGTTGAGTCTAACTTTGTGGTCCCAATTGTTTGCAGAAGCGACCAGGTCATAAACTCTACGTGAGAACGTGCGCCCCCCGTGTATGACCTTACAGCAATATGCGAGCACACCTGCCAAGCTCTCCAGCTCTTTTTTGGTTGCTTTCCTGCGGCGCATAAACAAACATAACTGGGCTCGCAATTTAGCTAGCTTGTCTGCTGGTAGCCTTAGCTCCATGTGCACTGAATCAATATCGATACCCAAGAACCTAGCTACTTGATTTGGCTAAGTCAGTTTCTTGAAGCTGATGTAGAAGCCTAACCGGCGCAAAATCGCCACCAGCAACAGTTGACCCCCTCTACATGACTCCTCCGTATGTGCGACCACGCAAAAGTCGTCCAGGTAGTTTATACATTCCGGGTGGCCCTCTCTCACCATGCACCAGATCACAAAGACGCTGACTTTGGAAAATACGTAAGGGCTACTGCTGAGCCCCATACAAAGGCGGTTATCCCTCAAAAATATAGTGCCCTCACCGAAATCCCAAGCGAGCCCTTGACGCTCTCTACAGCCTGGGTGTATGCTAATTGCCCGATAGGCGTTGCTGATATCGACAGTGGCACAATAGTCCCCGGTTTGCAGCAATTCTGTGACCGATTCGACAGAGTTATAGCTAAAGCTAGCACGACAGCCGCTCGTATGGTCATTTACACAGACACCCGCTGGACTCGAACAATCCACGATCGCCCGGAAATCATCGTGCCCTTTTGGCACACCCCCCATAGCATGGATACAGGCACATGGTTCATCGACAATGGTTAACATTTGAGCATCAATTTCGATTTGTAATCGACCGGACATGGCTGCACCTGTCTCACCGGTGGTTATGGAGCTGTAGTTTTCCCTGTGATACAAGCTATCACAGTCACCGTCGATGACCTTGAAACCAAAACATGCACCACGGAGGATATATCCCCAATCCGGATCTACATCCCCCCTACAAAAACATTCGACATATACACGGCATGGTTTAATTTGCGCAGCAACACCTTCAATAAGATAACTACAACAACAACAACCGTTCATGCAATCAACGGAAATGTCAATATAACGCTCGCACCATATGTGCAGGCCATCTCGGTCTACCACCCACAAGGTGCAGATCATACCGGCCGTCGCCCGGCCACTGGCCTCCGGGCTCAGCACCCGAAGCCAGTCATTGTTTAGCTCGCAAAGATGCGGGTGTGAGACACCAAAAGTCCCGGAAGTGCGACCACCACCCGGTAATTTCCCTTTTGTTTCCCCCCGCCCGACAGCGGGAGATCCTCCGATGAATTCCTCCGGCCCGACAGCCTCACTTGTTGACACTTTGTCCTCGCCGGAGCGGCCGATGCCCCCCCGCCTCCCGGCGGCACAACTCCTCCATACGCCATTACAAAGCCACGGTTGGCCCCGCAAGCGCCGTCATCACACCCGCATTCCGTCCTGTCGCCCGCACTGGCCTCAGAAGTTGCGGCTTGACTCGCGTCACAATTGAGCATGAAACCACTGTCATCACACTCCCCAACGGCCATGGCGCTAACGCTCGGATTAAGTCAGAACTTCTTGTTTGGACAGGCGTCCACCACATGGCTTTTGCTTTTACACGAGAGACAATGGTGTTCCCAATCACAATTGTCACGTTTACAACCCTCCTTGTTGTAATTGTGACCGAAGCAAGCCCCTTTTATCTTACTGGTTCTGACACCGCTCGTTTCTGCGGCACTCTTGCTCGTAGCCGACCTCATTTTGCTTGCGGGTTTGTATGACCTGGAGTTGTCCATGTTGAAATGCAACAGAGATAATCCGTTATCACCCATCTTAAAGGCCCGCATCCCCTTCTCCCGGGCTTTCTCACGCGCTGCACGATCGTAGCCCCTGTAGGCTTCATCTGTGTAATTATTTGTCATAGCATGCATCATCATGTAAGCTAAATGTCCGACATAACCCAACACCTCGTCCCTGTCCATATCTATCTTAGCTGCCCGCTTCAGGCACCAAACTAGTGAAGCATACAATAGTTCATTAAACGACAGGTGATTTACACTTTTCTTCCCCTTGGTGAAGCGGTCAATCGCGAACTTACTTCTCTTCTTTCTCCTCCGCCTCCTGCGCTCCTGACTGGAGCTCCTACTCCCCCCAGAATCGGTTGATTCCGGCGAGGACGATGATGGTGGTGAGTCCTCCGAGCATGAGTCGTCATCTGAGTCGTCCGACTTCCTCTTCCCGCTCTTCTTTTTCTTCCTCTCCTTCCTCTTTTTTGTGGAGCCTGCCTTCTTTCACGCCGTCCGCTCCTCCGCTGCGATCTCCTTCTCCAATGCTGCTTTTAGTTCCGATTTCCGGCGTGCTAGTACACGCGCCTCCAGCATGCGGCGCAGCTCCAGCTCCTCCGCATCTGGTGCTACCGACACCCGCTCCTCCGCACCGACTGTGTGGTTAGCGCCACCGGTCTCACTCAATGCCATTTTCATCATTGAGTCCATGATATTATCATCCCCGCTCTCACTCTTGTGTGATTCTTCCTCCACTGGCTCCATTTTGACTGGTTTGCGGCTCGACTTAGCCTTCACTACCTTGCACTTGCCTCCCCGTGGCGGCTCATGCTCATCCCCGCATGCCTGACAAACATCCAGACCCATCGTGGAAACGACTCTGTGGCAAACTGTGTGGCGTGGCTGGATACCAACACACAAGTCCGAGCCAAGTCAAAATTCCGGCCAACTGGAGACCGAGTGGGAGCTGCGCGCCCGAAAACGACACCCGAAAATGCCTGCCCCCACAATTCTTCCTCCTCATTGGAGGATAGCCTGCGGCTCACCGGAACTGCAGCTGGGGGAGTAAAGCGGGGCAGCACCCACCCCCCCCACCCCCGGGGCAGATGGCAACGGCTCACAGAGCAGCAGCCGAGGTAGCGCATGCGACACAGCACCCACCCCCCGCCGGTGGCCATAGGTGAGGCCCTGCAGCCTAAATAATATGTGCATAACTAGTTATACTGTGCATAATGCGAACAATACCGAGCGTCAGGCTAGGGGGTGAGAAGGATGCAGTTAGTAAGTCATTTTGACATTGCCGGGTTTCGAACACCTGACCTTCTGTATGGGAAGCCTGTGCTCTTACCGTTTCGTCGATTCGCATCCAGTATCATGATTTACTAATACTCCTGGCCTCATGAATGAGATATGTAAGTCCGAACTTTGTTATAGTTTTGTCCATCCCAAACGTTTTTGTATCAATGATGCATACACATACACAGTTTACGGCGTAATGTCAGCATTACCTGCAGCTCTACAGATGTTGCCAGATGCATTGGCTTAAGCCCCAATCACACCTCACCGGATTGGGGGAAACAGACACAAACCGAACAAAGTCTGTTTTGAGTCCGTACAAGTTTTGAACATGCACAAAACTAAGAATGGATGCCGCTGGACTGACGTCTACGGTTCTTGTCCGGTTTGAGTTTGTTTCGTCCGTTGGCTATTTTTTCATGTCTGTTTCATGTCCATTGATCTGGCGGCCTTCGCAGCACTTTGACACATTTTGATACTTATCACCACCGGACTAGACAATTCTGTCCGTTGCTCAATCCTGTTAGGTGTGACTGGGCCTTTAGAGATTAGTGCAGTAGGCTATACTGGTCCATGGCTTTTATGTTGTACTGAAATTGACAGAAATATTTGTCAGTGTTTATGGAGGCTATGTACTAGATTTACCCTTTGAGGACTACAATGGTCAAATACATTTAGTGACTTATATGATGGTGATAAACGGAATATCTGCACTGAGTAGTGAATTTAACAAAGAGCAACATTACCCAAAAATAGTCAGTTTTAATGAATGTCTCCACTGGGATCCATAATATCATTTTCGATAATTATTCAGGTCAATAATCTATATATAATCTATATATGTCAATATCTACCTATTTACAATGTAATGTAAACGGCTGGAAGACCAGTGCCTCGACACTAAAAAATGATATATTCTGATGAATAAACTGTTTTACCAACACAAAAATATATAATGTGTCCAGTCAGATATCAATATTTTGCAATGATAGTTAAATGGTTAGGTAATTGTTAGTTTGTATTCGATTAATGCATCTAATGCTTGTTTCTTATTGCATACTTATATAGTGTTGACAATAGATGCAGTGCGCTAACCTATCATAATGCCTAGCAACAAGCGCCATATTATCAAACACATATCGGACTGGGTTAAATTTAGTATGGTTTTGAGTTTCGGTAATTTCACAGAATAGATATTATATACAAAGAATAAAAAGTAAATATATACTAGTGCTATAAGTCTTTCTGATCGGTCAGCTGCTTCTCGGTCGAGGAGAGTCCTGACGTTCCATTGAGCAATAGTCAGTAGTTGTGTTGTGTTGTGTTGTGTTCCTCCTAGCTGATTTTCCGCTGTGGATGGAAGATGAGCTCGAGCAGCGCGGTCCTTGGTAACCCAGGCGACGACCGAGCTGGTATGGTGTTTTGTGCGGTTGTCATCATCATCATGCTGTCGGTCGCGATGCGACAAAGACTGCTTTCATTACTTGACTGCCGCTCACCATTTAGCTATCTGCTGTGAGAGTTGCATCCATGAGTCGGTCTTAAACATTTCATGAAATATGCCTGCAAAAGTGTTGAAGTGCTGCTGGCTTTTGCAAGTTACCAGCGGCACTCTCTCGGGGAGCAAATAGAGGTTTCAAACCGGCAAGAACATGTCAAGACAGGCGCAAAACTATTTGTCCCTGCAGTGGCTGGTCGGGAGATGTTGGGAGTTCCATACATCAACCGCCCTTAATGCTGCCACAGTGACATGGTTTTCTGTTTAGGGTTTGCTCCCTTAGCCTTTGGTTCTGTCAAGAACCTGTACCACAAGGCTGTGGTTTACAACTCTGCAAGGCAGGGGTGTCAAACTCCCTGAGGTTTTGCTATACCTGCAATACCTGCATACAAGGATACATATATATAGATTAGTTAGACGAATCTTACCTTGGTATAGATGATGGATAACTATTGTTTTCCCGAGGTATAAGCCTCGGCTAGACGTGGGTGAGGGAGAGGTAAGCGGTTGTGCATTTCATGAAAGCTGCCTGCAAAAGTGTTGAAGTGCTGCTGGCTTTTGCAAGTTACCAGCGGCACTCTCTCGGGGAGCAAATAGAGGTTTCACACCGGCAAGAACATGTCCAGACAGGCGCAAAACTATTTGTCCCTGCAGTGGCTGCATACAGGTAAATATATACCATACAAGTAAATATAAGCCATAACAGGGTATATATACATAGAATAAAAAGAAAATATTGGAGTAATGTTGTTATTTATTATATTCACGTCATATATTATATTATATATATACATAGAATAAAAACTGAATGTATGACTACCGCTATTTATATTCACCTAATAGATTACCCAGCACATATAAACATTCTACTGCCATTGCTATAATTATTCCACCACCAGTAAGCTTCAGAACCCGGTGACTGCAGCCATAAGCCGATAAGCAGCGCGAATCCAGAGCTGATGCAGAACTCCAGCACTCAGATGGGAATACTGGCTTATCTTCTTGGTGGCTTGTTGTATTTTCTTTCTTTATTATTATTATTATTCCACCAGATTCCCTCCCTTCCCCACACTCCAGAAACGCCAACCTCCAGTCCACCCTTCTACCCACCCTCCCACACTTTTTCCCTCCCAACCTCCCACACACCCTCTCACACACCCTCCCAACACCATCCCATCCACCTTTCCACCCACCATTCGACACACTCCTCCCCCTCCACACACACACACTCCCACATACCCTCCCACACAACTCACACCCCCTCCAAAACTTATTCCCACCCAGCCTCCCATATTCTTTCCCACCCACCTTCCCACCCACCCTCCCATCCACCCACTCATCCAGCCCCCCCTAGCAAAGCCACAGGGGTCCTCTAGAATTGTCCACTTATTGAATCTTCTCTCCAGTCATCAACTGTTTTGCCTACTTCTTTATCCGCTTTCGATCGGCTGTCCCGGCGTTAAAGTGTTGCAGCGTCCAGGGACGGGCAAGGAAGAGAAGGATCACACAAATAAAAAAATAAAAGAAAATACAGCAAACCAGCGAACAAAAATGGAAATTATCGACCGAACCGGGAACCAAACACCTTTGTGCAGCAGTGGAAAGATCCTGACAGGGCTCGACGCTGGTGGATGAGATAAATAGGAGTGGGTAACCATGGTAACATGATGGTTTGCAAGCCCCTCTGTTCTTGGAGTGGCTGATTGTTGTCACTGCTGCTTTCGCTGGTGATGTTGTTGAGTTGATGTGAAGGATAACCATGGTAACATGATGGTTTGCTGCTTTTTTAAGTGGTAAATATGTTATTAATCTGAACATAATTATTATGTTATCAGCGCCGAAGCACTGATCTTCCAGCCATTCAAACGATCACATTAGGGTGTGTACACGGGAATGTTGATGGTTCGGTGTTGATATTGTTGAGTTGGTGTGATGGGTAACCATGGGGACATGATGGTTGACAAATCCTCTGTTCTTGGAGTTACTATCATACAACTTCCTCAACCACAATTTATAAAGGAAAACGGTGTCACATAACGATAATCATTCAAGTTTTGAGAGCTGATGTGTACTTTTTAGTGCCAGTCCCCAGTCGCGAATATAGTGTAGTTGTTTACACTGGACATCTCTTCTTCACCCCAGCTCTCCGCTAATGCCACAAACCATACACCCAGCAAGCGAAAATATCGCAAATTCCTTCAACATTCAAAACTTTCCTTAAAATAATACACATGAATATGATTAATTGTTAATACATGGCTACTTTAGCCAGTGGGGATATATATAGACACTGACTTGGAATATCGTCGGTGTTGGATGAGCATGGTGCGGCCAGGCGTGAACTTCGCCAGGTGGATGGCGGGCTGAGGGCATGGGACACACAGCATTGTATATGCATGCTGAGGGAGAGAGAACAATGCTGGTGGTCCACTGGGTATACACAGCGCTACCGACTATTGTTGGGAGTTCCGCTGATGACAGGCGATTCAGGAAGGAGGCTGACGCCTGCGCAAACAGCACCTTATTATTTTGTATACATCACATGTGCACACGGAGACAGTGTTAGCCCTCCTACATATACACACATGCTGCGTACAGTTGTCATGTTCTGTTAACTGTCTTATATCTCATATAGCGACAGTGTTAGCCATCCTACACATACCAACTCTGTGTAAACTCGCTGTGTTCATTTAACCATCTTATATGTCACATAGTGACAGTGTTAGCTATCCTATGCATTCATGCACTGCATAAACTTGTCATGTTCTTATAACCATATTATATGTCACATAGGGATAGGGTTAGACATTGTACACATACACTCACTCCGTAATTTATGCATTTTCTTAAAACCATCTTATATCTCACATAGCGAGAGTATTGACCATTCTACACAAACAATCACTGCATACACTTGTCGCATTCTATTAACCGTCTTATATATCATGTAGCGACAGTGTTAGCCATCCTACACATACAAACTCTGTGTAAACTCGCTTTGTTCATATAACCATGTTATACGTCACATAGTGACAGTATTAGCCATCCTACAAAATGCACTGCCCGATCTTGTTGTGTTCTTAGAACCATCTTATATGTCACATAGGGATAGTGTTAGCCATCATACACATACACTCACTCCGTAAAGTATGCATGTTCTTATAAACCATCTTATATCTCACATAGCGATAGTATTAACCATTTTACACAAACATTCACTGCATACAGTTGCTGCATTCTGACACACTGTGCAAACTCATTGTGTTCTGACAGCCACATTATATCTCCCATAGTGACAGTGTTAGACATCCTACACCTACAAACATTGCGTAAACTTGTTGTGTTCTTATAGCCATCTTATATCTGACATAGTGACAGCGTTAAACATCATGCACATACACATACTGCATCAACCTTTTATGTTCTTATAGCCATCTTATATTTCACATAGCGAAAGTGTTAGACATCCTACAACTATAAACATTCCGTAAACTTGTTGTTTTCTTATAGCCATCGTATATCTGACATAGCAACAGTGTTAGCCATCCTACACATGCACACTGCACACACTTGTTGTGGTCTAATAATCATCTTATATACCAGGTAGTGACAGTGTTAGCCATCCTACACATGCACACAGCATACATTTGTTGTGTTCTAATAATCATATTATATACCATGTAGTGGCAGTTTTAGCCATCCTACACATGCACACAGCATACACTTGTTGTGTTCTAATAATCATACGATATGCCAAGTAGTGACAGTCTTAGCCACCCTACACATGCACACAGCATACACTTGTTGTGTTCTAATAATCATCTTATATACCAAGTAGTGACAGTGTTAGCCATCCTACACATGCACCCTGTGTACATTTGTTGTGGTCTAATAATCATCTTATATACCAAGTAGTGACAGTGTTAGCCATCCTACACATGCACCATGTGTACACTTGTTGTGGTCTAAGAATCATCTTATATACCAAGTAGTGACAGTGTTAGCCATCCTACACATGCACACTGCGCACACTTGTTGTGTTCTAATAATCATTGTGTATAATCATCGTGTATACCAAGTAGTGACAGTGTTTGTCATCATAGACATGCACACTGCGCACACTTGTTGTGTTCTAATAATCATCTTATATATCATGTAGTGACAGTGTTAGCCATACTACACATTCCACACTGAGTACACTTGTTGTGTTCTAATAATCATCTTATATACCATGCAGTGACAGTTGTTGTCATCCTACTCATACACACTGCCCACACTTGTTGTTTTCTAATAATCATCTTATATACCATGTAGTGACAGTGTTTGACATCCTACACATGCACACTGTTTACACTTGGTGTGGTCTAATAATCATCTTATATACCATGCAGTGACAGTTTTTGTCATCCTACACATGCACACTGCGTACACTTGTTGTGTTCTAATAATCATCTTATATACCATGTAGCGACAGTGTTAGCCATTCTACACATGCATACTGCGTACACTGGTTGTGTTCTAATAACCATCTTATATACCATGTAGTGACAGTGTTAGCCATCCTACACATGCCCACTGTGTACACTTGTTGTGTTCTAATAATCATCTTATATACCATGCAGTGATAGTGTTAGTCATCCCACACATTCATACAGCATAGACTTGTTGTGTTCTAATAATCATATTATATACCATGTAGCCACAGTTTTTGTCATCGTAGACATGCACACTGCATACATTTGTTTTCTGATAACCGTCTTATTTACCATGTAGCTACAGTGTTAGCCATCCTACACATGCACACACTGCTTAAACTCATTGTGTTCTTATAACCATCTTATATCTCAAATAGCGATACTATTACCCATCCTACACATACACACACTGTGCAAACTCATTGTGTTATGATAATCATCTTATATATCAAATAGCCACAGTGACATCTTAGAAACTCAGCCCTCCTACGAATACTGTCTCTCCTACCCTACCTTACCTTTCCTACCCCAAGATCCCCCCCCCCCCACCCCCCACGCCTACCTTCCCCCACCTCCCACCTCGCTGCATTCCTCCTGCATGTGTATGTTCATCAGTTTGCTTGTGTGTGTGTCCCTATTCAGCATGACATATATAGTCCTGCTTCAGGATGAGTACACTATATGCACACTCAGACAATAGAGCAGTCTTACAAGTATTAGTGAACTCCACAAGAGTCGGATAAGCCACAAATGCAGGGAAGAGCATGCACATGTCCCGGCGCATGCGCAAGTCCCCTTGAGGTTACTGAAGTTGGATTGCTTCTGATATGACCTTAGATGTTGCCAAGACATAAAACTCCAACAACCAACCAGTTGGATTGAAACACTATCCAACACCGCACATCACTACACATGTAAAGTGGCTGTCACACCTCGCCGGATTGAGCAACGGACAGAATTGTCTAGTCCCGTGGTGATAAGTATCAAAATGTATTAAAATGTTTCAAAATGTTGCGCTATCGGGTCAATGGCCACTGGATGAATGACATGAAACGGACATGAAACAGACATGAAACGGACATGAAACGGACATGAAACGGACAGGAAATGGGCATGAATGGATAGCCACCGGACGAAACAAACTCAAACCGGACAAGAACGTAGAAGTCAATCCGGCAGCATCCATTCCTAGTTTTGTGCATGTTCAAAACTTGTACGGACAGAAGCCGGACATTGTTCATTTTCTGTCTGTTTCCCCATATCCGGTGAGGTGTGACAGGGCCTTAAGCCTAAGCTACGACCAGTGCCCGGCGCTCAATAAAAGATTTGTTCTGATGAATAAATATTTAAACAAATATGAAAAACGCAGGACTTGGCATTTTATTTAGTGTAGAATATTCCCGAGCACGTTGCTACTTAACTTAGGACATTGCTACTTAATTTAGAAAGCACATGTAAAGGAATACTCCTATTATGTTTGATCACCAAGAAGTGTCTGGCTATTGGCTTACAGTTTAAAGTTGCATAGTCCAATCAAAGTGTCCTGGTCAGGGAGTGTCATGGGGGTGATGAAAACGGGAAATATTGCACCTAGAGCCGGACTCGAACCCACATTTCTATGCATTCCGGGACAGTGTGCTAACCATTACACCACCTAGGCCCTCTTAAGCACCTTTATACTCGCATAAGTTTCATACAGCATACAAATAATAATAAAGATGCACACAATAAACGCAGATAAACAAAGTCAAACAAAATAAACGCACACAAAATACCCAAAACACCCTTATATGGCGACATGAACCCTACCAATAAGATATAAGAGGGGCCGATCTTTCGTAAAGAAGTGAATTAAAAAGCCCCCAATTCGCATGTGGGAGAATATTATGCAATGCCTCTTTGACATTGATTTCTCCATCAGGACATGGGTATCCTATAAAGATCATGCATTTTAATTCATAGCTGTTTGCATAAACCTGTAGCTGACAGACCAGAGCGCTTGGTGGTAAAGAAAAATAGACATCCAATGAATAAATTAATCCCCCCCCCTTCAAAAAATGGAAAGAAGAAGCAAATAGTGGCGCTCTCCAGGGATGCCCCTCCCCCCTACCCCTACCCCTACCCCCCCTTCCCCTACGCTCTACCCCAATTCCCCTACCCCCTACCCCCTACTCGCCTAACCCCTACCCCCCTACCCCCCTACCCCTACACCCCTCTCCCTACACCCTATCCCCCTAACCCCTGCTCCTTACCCCCACCCCCCTTACACCCTACTCCCTACCCTCTACCCCCTACCCCTACACCCCTACCCCTACACCCCTATCCCTATACCCTACCCCCCTACCCCCTACATCCCTCTCGCTACACCCTACTCCCCTAAGCCCTACCCCTTACCCCCACCCCCCTTACACCCTACTGCCTGACCTCTACCCCCTACCCCTACCCCCTACCCCCTAACCCCCTACACCCCTATCCCTACCCCCTTAACCCCTTACTTCTACCCATACCCCCTACCCCTACCCCCCTACCCCTACCCCTACCCCCTACCCCTAAACCCCTCTCCCTACACCCTACCCCCCTAACCCCCTACCCCCACCCCCCTTACACGCTACACCCTACCTCCCTCCTCCTGGACTTCCTGCCTATCCAGGGCGGGGTGTGGGTGAAGACTTGTCTGCTCTCGGCAGAGTTCTTTACACTCAATCGATTCCCTTCCATGTATCAGATGGACACTGACAACTGCCTATACGGGAAGAGGAGAGAATGTCAGCTGGACTGAAGTCAGGATGACAGAGTAGAGGATAACTTCATATTCATGGAGGAGTTGTGGTCGTAACTGGTAGTTAACTGGGCCAAGCGTATGTTGGCACTGGGCTTAAACAACCAACAATGATGACTGCTCTGTTAGCCATCCTACACATATGACTTATTCTCTGGATAACAGATTCGCCGTCACCCATAATAGGGGTGAATGGAAACCCGGTCTAAATCCAAGCGAAAACTGCTTCAAAAAGCTGTGTAGGGAGAGGTTCCAGTGCGCAGTGTTTATTTATTCTATTGTTTTAGTGATGGTTTCTTAAATCTGCTCATAACGGTTAATTGCGTCCATGTTTATAGTGGCATAGAGTTGCTCAAATCGCAGAGGCATTAAGATTACAAAAAAAACAAAAAAACATGGGGCTCTCAATTCTATTTTTAATATATATTAAACTACATGATTTATTCAATTCCTCACACACCAAATAACGGGCTGTAATAAACAAGTATTGGAACTAGAACTATATTGTTTGTTACTACATGTAATAGCAGAATCATGTGGTTATTTCCCTAGCCTTCCGATAGTCTTTAGTCTTTAGTCTTTGATTCGAGTAAGGAAGCCGGAGACCTGGTGGGAGTAAGAAGATGTATTAACATAGTGAGGGAGGGTTACACAGTGGGGGCCTCTCAGTCGAGTTCATCGATGTCGATGGGGGCGTCTTGGATGGCCAGAGGCTCTGAGGCCGCCGGAGCCGACCCCTACGGAGTAGTCCTTAAAAAAGAGGGTGGGTGGGCGTGGTAAAATGTTGCCAGCGGTGAGGAAAGGAAACCGAATGTCCAGGCTGGGAGGAGGTTTCGGTATGTGTCAGTGGCGCCCGCTTGGTGGTATGGGGGGTCCCCAGCTTCCCGCCCGAATCAACCACAATTCGAAAGTATGCACCGATTCGAGTAAGGAAGCCGGAGACCTGGTGGGAGTAAGAAGATTTCTTAACATAGTGAGGGAGGGTTACACAGTGGGGGGCCTCTCAGTCGAGTTCATCGATGTCGATGGGGGCATCTTGTATGGCCAGAGGCTCTGAGGCCGCCGGAGCCAACCCAAAAGGAGCGCTAAGGCTTGGGGGGCCTCAGAAGGGGCGAGGCGAGGGACGTAGTCAAACACAGCCGACGACTCCCAATTGCCCTGGGCCATTATGGCCACCAGGTCAGCGCCCCTCACGGCGCACGCCTGGGGGGCCCCCCCGCCGGAGGCCATGGAGCGTGAAACGGGAGGCCTCCGGGATGCCCGCCTCCGCGAGCGCCTCCCTCACCATGGGAGTCAGTAACTGGGGGGTGAGTGGGGTACCTGTGTGGCACATGAAGGCTGGAGCATCAGAGGGAGCAGAGACCTGCTGCAGGGCTCGGAACCAGGTGCGGACCGGGCACATGGGCGATCCACGAAGGGCCGGCACAAAGAGGGGGACAGCCTGCACGGGATCCCTGATGGTCTTGGAGGATGAGATGGCGACACGCAGGCCCCCCGGAGCTCGGTTGACGTCTGCGCAGCGGATAGTGTGGGGGCCTCCCCAGCCGCTGTGGGAAGGGGAGAGGAGGTTCGACTGGTGCATCATGGTGAAGAAGCCAATGATGACGGCCGCCCAAGGGACCACCCCGCGGTGGCCCTGGGCGCGGAGGTGGTGGTAGATGATGCGGATCATGGGCGGCGTGATGGAAGGTGCATGTCTTACGGGCACCTGGAAGAGCCTTTCGCCGCCTCGACGGACCTGCGCGGGGAAGGGCGCGTCAAATGGGGTGAGGTCTCCAGCCGCCTCCCGGACCCAGGAGCTCGCCCCCGAGAAGGCATTGGCCACCGAGGAGGGGGATGGAAGCAGGCCAACATCGTAGGGGGAGGGGGCCAGATGGTCGACCCCCTGGTCGAGCATGAACTCGACGTAGTGTGCGGCGTGTCTGGAATGTTTGCGCCAGGTGCCAGGGGCCAATGCTGCGTGGTGGATGCTCATGAGGTGGTCGTGGTCCCCCGAGTCGATGTCTGCAATTATAGGTGATGATCGAAGATGTCAGGGGTGTGGTGGACGCGCACACGGGCAAGTTGAAGGGCAGCACATGATTTACAAACATATTCAAGGGCGGGCAGGGAGGAGTGCGCTCGACTGAGGGCATCGGCCAAGAGGAGGTCGACACCGGGCTTGTGCTTGATGGTAAGCGTGAACGAGCCGAGCGCCGCCTCGAGCCATAGCTCGTGGGCACAGGCCCCCAGGGTCGGGTCAGTGGTGCGGCCGCTGTCGAGGGCCGCAGCGGAGGCGGCGTTGTCGGTGTTGATGATGACCTGCAGGCCGCTCGAGACCAGGGGGCGGAGTGCCTTGACTACCAGGACAAGGTTGACCACCTCGAGTTTGTGGATGTTGGGGTATGTGTGCATGTGTCGGTCGTCGTAGGCCTCGGAGAAGCTGGTCACCGTGGAGAACGCCCCGCCCCTGGTGAGGCAAGAGTCGTCCAGGTCGGCCGGACCGGGGGCCGGGAGAAGGTAGAGACCGTTGCCGCCGACAGCATAGTCGAGGAACCAATGCACATCCTTCCGCAGCTCCGACCCCACATCGGCAATCCCCGGGCCGGGGAGTGCGTGGAGGCTGTGAAGGAGGCGACACATAAACTTGCGGGTGGCGGGGATGCAGCCACTGATGTGGGCGAGCCTGCCGATGAGGCGCTGGAGGGCCCTCCTGGACATGGAGGGCCTCGAGAGCGAGGCCTTGCACTCGTGGATGATCTGGTGGAGCTTGACCTCAGGGATCCGGATGACCATTCGCTGGGAGCAGATGTCGAACCCCAGCCATGATATCCTGACGGCCGGGGGTGTGCACTTGTCGGCCGCCAGGTCGACGCCCAGGTCGGCGCAGAGGGCCCGGAAGGCGTCGAAGGCTCGGCAGGCGTCGAGGTAGGAGGCCTTGCAGCCCACGAAATCGTCGACATAGATGACCGAGTGGAAGCCCCACCGGGTGAGGACCCAGGAAATGTCCGAGGTCACTCAGATGCAGGCAGCGCCCGAAGTCCGGCATCCAAACGGGAGGGCAACGTCGACATAAGTTCTGCCTTCCACAGTTATGTAGAAGGCGCCTTGGCCCTCGTGGACGATCCTGCGACCGAGGTCCGCGACGGATGGAAGGGTGTAGGCTGTGGGGAGGCCGAGGTACTCGGCTCGAGGGATACCCGCATTGACGCTTCTGCCTCTCGGGTACGAGAGATCGATGATGATGCGTCGCTTCCCGGGGTCGGGCTTGGGCCTAGTCATGATCGGGCTGCACTGCGCCCATGGGGAGAAGGGGGGCACGTCGAAGGGGCCAAGGAGGGCACCCAGCTCGAGCTCCCGGGTGACATAGTCCGTGATGAATCGGCCGTGGGCGTGGTCCTCGCGATGGTTGTGGTATGTGGGCTTGGGGGGGGGGGTGGGGGGGTGGGGGGGTGGGGGGTGGGGGGGGGGTGGGGGGGGTGGGTGGGGGGGGGGGGGGGGGGGGGGGGGGTAGGAGCGCAGTAGTTGGCCGGAAAGCCATACTCCAGCTGGTCGACCAGGGTAGAGTCCGGGTGGTCAGCCAACGCCTTCCTCCAGGTGTCGATGTCGAGGCCTGAGTTGATGGGGATGTGGGCGGCCAAGAAATTCGGTAGCGCCACGGCCCTGGTGGCGTCATACGCCGCCACGTATTGCGGGTACTGGTCCCAGGCCATGCCAGACAGGACTGGCCATATGGCGTCAAGTGTCAGTCTGTATTCAGCGGGGGAGGGGCCGCAACGCGGCTCGAATCGGAGCGACTGCTGGTGTAGGCTGTCGATCACTGCCTCGACCGGCTCAGATAGGTGAGTCTGGCCCAGGTGGCCGTCCGAGCTCACGTTGGGCCGGCCAGGCATAGAGGCTGTGCCATCCGGGAGGCAGCGGACGAACTCGCTGGCCTTGTTTACTGGAGTCAATTTGTGTATGGGCCGGTGACGTCACGTGGGGGTTCCCCGGGGGAAACCTCGCCGCTGGTGGCCGGCGTGCCCGGCCCGGGCCGGCCCGTGCCCAGCGCAGGGGGCAGTGCGAGCCGGGGACCAGCGGGCGGGTTGGAGTGTTTATTATGTTTGTTGTAGGGGGGCCTAGGGGGTATCCCAGTGTTGTCACAGGGGAAAGTCCGGGAGTGGAGTGGCTTCAGGCTACGGGCGGAGACATGGCTGCGGGTTTGTTTACCTTGGTGGCGCCGGCTCTCGGGTGCGCCTTGTGTCATAGGGGTGTCCGTGGGCGATCCTGGTCGGTGTGCCGTAGGAGGGCGGGGGAGTGAGCCCCGCCTAGTGTCTAAAAATCCGCCGATGTCTTCTTCGTGGGCCCTTTCTCCCGGGACCGCATACGGCCTTGGCGTGGGTGGTGAGTATACGGCGCACATTGACACAGTAGCCACACACGTGCGCCACTTTGTTAGCTCCGGCACCGTGCGATTCCCTTCTCAGAGGCTTGTCACATGCGTCGGGGTCCCGGTTCCATATGGTGCAGGGTGGTCCCATGCTGGCTTTGTCGTATGTGTTACGGGTGTCCGGGCCCGGCTTTGCCGCCTTGCTGGCCTCGGCCCCGGTGCCGTTCGCCGCGGCTGTGGTGTGGCTAGCCATCGCGATGATCTCAATGTGTACGGCCGTGATGGCTGCCTGGTCTCGCCAGCCTCGCGGAAGGCGGCCGTTGGAGATATGGGTGAAAATTTCCTCCGATTTCCGGCACAAAATATTCCAGGGCAGAGTACAGTTATCCTCTGCCATGGCTTCCTGGTGGTGGGAGGGGAAGCCACGCTGGGATTCCAAGCGCTTTAGACCTAGGGTATACTCCTCGCGTGTTGCCTCTCCCTTCTTGACCGACTTCCCCTCGTCTCCGCGCTCAATCAGGTCATAGGGGAACAGATATTTTGATGAAATACCTTTCTTCCTTGAGTGTGTCTTGGCTTCTGCGACGGCCGCGATGATGCTGACCGCCTCCTCTGCCGTAGACCGTGGGCTACGGTAGCGGGAGTCGTCCCGCTCCTGGCGTTGTTGTCGGGGGGCGGCTGGGGCCCGCTTTGGCTTCGCGGGGGGGCAGTGCGCCGGGGACACGGCATCGCCGCCATCTTGTATGGATTCACCGAGTTGCTCGCGGCTCTGGTCTGGGTGGGGTCTCCGTGCGCCTCGCTTCTGGAGCCTGCCGGGTAGGCGTGTGGATCTCAGTGTGCGTTGCATGCTGTTCGGTTACGTGGGTGCCTTTTTTATGCCGTGGGTGTCGAGTCTTGGGTGCCTTGGGAGGTTTGAGTGGGTGCCTGTGTTTAAAATGTTGCCAGCGGTGAGGAAAGGAAACCGAATGTCCAGGCTGGGAGGAGGTTTCGGTATGTGTCAGTGGCGCCCGCTTGGTGGCGTGGGGGGTCCCCGGCTTCCCGCCCGAATCAACCACAATTCGAAATTATGCGCCAGTTCGTTCATTAGCAGTCCTGTCTCAGAGACAGTGCTGCGGGAGTAACAACATGTTCTCCCCTTTTCCCCCATTTTAAATCAAATCTAAATACCGAAACATAACATCTTCAGAATGTCTGGTCCAGGTATCTGTGTGGAATTATTATTGTTGCTACATCCTCCTGAGTGTTCTGCCCTCAGTATCAATGACTACTCAGAAACACAAGTTAACTGTTTGACACATTGGCATATTGACACCATTACGCTCCCACATTTTTACTATTGCTAGCAATAAAAATGGCCAACAGAAAGTGGTTAAAGAGCGATTGCAACAACTTTAATATATTTTCAAATCTTGTTCAATTTTGGACATCTTGTGATTCTCGGACTTTCTTGGAGCCTCTTGAACTGCACATGGCCAAAGACCCTATAATACTAAGACGGCTCACTCCCTATATCTCCCATGGTAATATAAATTTTGCAGTGCCACCTTGTGGTGGGTTTGATCAGCCCAGCTGCTGGTTGGTGTTTCACATGTAAACACATATAATTATATTAAACATGAGATAGGCAAGTATGAATACACATCAATATGAAATTGCTATGAACAAATACACATCATCATCAGCATCAGCATCATCATCGCCATCATCACACATCTTTCACATTCATATATACATTTATACATATAATATAGCCACTGTTTAACCAAGAGAACAGCCAGCGCACCAAGTGGTGGGTTTGATCATTTTGATTACACAGTACAGGCTGAGTGAGCCGTCTTAGTATTATAGGGTCTTTGTGAATAGCGGAATAATAATACATTTCCACTGTTGTAATCCCTTAACCCCAAGTATCATTTTCAAATCTGGCACAGGTCATCATCATCATGCTGTCGGTTGCGATGTGACAAAGATTGCTTTCATTACTTGACTGCCGCTCTCCAGTTACCTCTCTGCTGTGAGAGTGATGACCATGAGTCTACATTTCATGAAAGCTGCCTGCAAAAGTGTTGAAGTGCTGCTGGCTTTTGCAAGTTACCAGCTGCACTCTCTCGGGGAGCAAATAGAGGTTTCTCACCGGCAAGAACATGTCCAGACAGGCGCAAAACTATTTGTCCCTGCAGTGGCTGGTCGGGAGATGTTGGGAGTTCCATACATCAACCGCCCATAATGCTTTCACAGTGACATAGTTTTCTTTTGAGGGTTTGCTCCCTTAGCCTTCGGTTTTGTTAAGAACCTGTACCATAAGGCAGTGGAACAACTAATACACAAGATATTAACCACACAGCCATAGTTACCTGAGACAATTCCAAGGTGTGTTGCAAATTATATTTATATTATTAATATTTTCAATAGAGAAGGAAACAAGACAGGGACTGGAGCGAGTTGTCCCCTCTGGCTGGCCTTAAAGACTCACTGACAGAGTTTATTAAAGCAAAATTATCAATCAAATGGGCCGAGTGGAGGGGAGTGCAGAACATCAGTATCAGAATAGTGTGACTGAGTGGGATATCAGATCATGGTGCCAGTGGACTGGTCTCCCAGTTGGGCAGCACTATAAAGTTACTATTAGTGTCCACTACGATATATCAGTACCTATCCTGATATGACCGTAGATGTTGCTAGAATGTAATATACAAAAAGAAACAATAAACAACTGAACTGAACCAGATGGGATGGCCGAATGAGTCAGAAAGTTAGAGAGTCTCCCGTGTTGGTAGACCATGGGATCGTGGGTTCGAACCCTGGTCGAGTCAAACCAATGACTTACAAATGTATACTTGTCGCTTCCTAGCCAGGCACTCAGCATTATTAGGATAGGGCAAGGACTGGTTGGCTCAGTGTTAGGATAATGTGACTGAGTGGGATATCAGGCCATGGTGCTGACGACCTGGTCTCCCAGTGGCGCAGCACTATAGAGTTGCTATGATTGTGCACTGTCACAAGTCGGTACCGGTCCTGATATGACATTAGATGTTGCTAGGACGTAAAACAACAACAAACAAACTGAACTGACTAACTCATCCTGACATCATGAAACCAAGGCACCAAGAAACAAACTGAACTGGACAATATTGTCATCGTTCAAGTTATCATCCAGTCCATATGTATTAGATCTCGAGGGCAATGTGAACCTACATATCCATGTAAATCTAAATTACTTTATTGTCACGTGGCTCACAATACTGTATTCAATGAATAAACTATGTTTGCAACAACATCCTTAAAGCTACTTCTATTTCATTGTTCCTGTGCTGACTTCTGTCAAATTGGATACTATTACTAGTGAATGTGTTAGTTCGGACATTCCGCTCGAAATACAAGTTCTTGCCATTGTTGTCAGACTGCATATTGGTAGCCGAAATGGTCTATTACCATCTCACAAAAAGAAACTATTCTGATTTACAGTGCAAATATGTTCCCTTTGTTTGTTGGGTGGGTTTTGTCTTGTGGTTTTATGAGATTGTCGACCGACTGGCAATGGATTGTGGTCTATGCAGATGATATTAAATGTGACGTGTCAAGATAGGTGTGTGATATATTACTGTGAACAGTGCAAGCATAAACACACCTCAACCATTTCTTGGTGCGAATGATAAAGTATTTCCCAGAGTTAGTGAATGTAAATATATTGGGCATATTATCACTACATAACTCAGTGATGATGATATAGCTAGGCAGAAGTTTTACTCGAGGTATTTTCCTGAATTATAAATGCTACCATATATACGCGAATATAAGTCAACTTTGAGTATAAGTCGAGGGGTATTTTTGAAGGAAATATCTGGAATTAGGCCTAATGTGACTGACTATAGGTCCAGCTTCATTTTATTTATTGATAATTTCAACTATATTCATACACATGCACAAATATTCAACAACATGATAACACCACTGGTCATTCAAACACCTTCAAAGTCAGACTTGTCATCAGACTCTTCCAGTAACTGCAATACCTGCTAATGACTAAGAGCATCATTGTAATATTCATCACCAGCATCAATGTCAATGTCCTCAGAGTCATCATCACTGACTTAGTCTGACTCATCTTTCCACAAGATGTTGTCCTGGGTGCCATCCATGCACCCTCAGGGGGTATCGTGAGTATAAGATTACCTCAGAATAGGAAATCTATTTGGTGGTCAATTTCCTCGTCTTATATTTGAGTATATACACTATATGTGATATATGCGTAATAAATGTCTAGACGTCTAGACACATCTGTAATATATTCAATTCAATTCTTTTATTTTAACTCTCTGCAAGGTATGTTTACAATAAATTGAGGTGATACAATAAATTCATACAAATTCCTTACAGACAGAAAGGATCCCAGAAAAGCGATGCTTATCTAGCTGGTCTCCATAGAGATCAGCTAGATAAGCATGATGTCATGTCATATATGCAAATGACATGACATCATGGAAAAGTTTGGCCGGCTATGGTTTGAGCCCTGGAGGGGAATAAAGTTATTCAGTATCCAGAAGTCAAAGTGTTCAGACTTTGTACTTTCACACTATATGTCCATATAGAATCTATATGTCCATTGAAGGTGTTCTATGTATTAGTACAATGCATTGTTTACGGATGTATGTTTGCAAACGAAGGAAAACATCCAGCTTAGAGCCGGACTCGAACCCATAATTCACCGAATCCGAGGCTAGGGTCTTCACCGTTATAATACCTCAGTTCACTATTGCAATGGACCTGATTGTGGACTAAACGATGAGTTCAACAAATGATAATGATATCCAGTTCAATTTGGTTGTTGATTGGTGCTTTCGATCCTAGCAACATGTAAGGTCATAATAGGAAGTCAGTGTATCTCACTACACTCATCGTCCTGGAATTGTAAGTCTCATTCTTTGAATTACAAATATCGAGGTAGCACACTTACTACAGATACACAGGGAATGTTCAACAGTATGCAGTGTGCAGCATGTACAGAATCATGGCCATGGACCCAATGCTATATCTTTTTTCGCCAATTAAGGAACACTGTGAATCAAGCAGGATTCGAACCCACATTTATACCATTCGTCATCATCGTCATCATTAATCCCTTAACTGTGAGCATTGTTGGGGCCCCACAGATGACTTTGCAACCAAGTTTCTCCATTTTCATCTGTTCTCCACTACCCGCTGGGACTTGTCAACCTCAAAGCCTGTCCATTCCTTGATCTTGGTTTTACACCTCTTCTTTTGCCCCCAGCTTGTCTTCATCTCCCTTTCACTGTGCCTTCTAACATGGTTTTTGACAGACCTTATGAACAGTATGCAGGTATTGCAGGTATAGCAATACCTCAGGGAGTTTGATGCCCCTGCCTTGCAGAGTTGTAAACCACTGCCTTGTGGTACAGGTTCTTGACAGAACCGAAGGCTAAGGAAGCAAACCCTAAACAGAAAACCATGTCACTATGGCAGCATTAAGGGCGGTTGATGTATGGAACTCCCAACATCTCCCGACCATCCACTGCAGGGACAAATAGTTTTGCGCCTGTCTTGACATGTTCTTGCCGTTGTGAAACCTCTATTTGCTCCCCAAGAGAATGCCACTGGTAACTGGCAAAAGCCAGCAGCACTTCAACACTTTTGCAGGCAGCTTTCATGAAATGTCCGAGGCCTGGACAGTGTACAGACGACAGGTGAAAAAGGTGCATGTCTTCATGATGCGACATCTGTGTTCAATCATGAGAGTAACCTGGAAGGACAAAGTGACAAATAAGGAAATACTCAAACGGACGGGGCTGCCCTCTATGGAAGATCTTCTGATCAAAAAGAATTTCCGGTGGACTGGACACCTCATGAGGATGTCATCGGACAGGCTACCAAAGCAGATCCTCTATTCTCAACTGTCTTCTGGTTACAGAAAGAGAAGGCGCCCTCGTCTCTGGTTCAAGGATACCATCAAGAGAAACCTGAAGCTGAGAGACATTAAGACCGACTCATGGACGCAACTCTCACAGCAGAGAGCTAAATGGAGAGCAGCAGTCAAGTAATGAAAGCAGTCTTTGTCGCATCACGACTGACAGCATGATGATGATGATGATGATCAGGAAATGTGACCATACCACTTCACTTTGCATCTCTGTACTATCGTGAGGTCTTGAGGTCCAACTGCCTGATGGATCTTGCCATGGACTGCCTCACCTTCTACCATTCCAAGATTAATCTTCTAACCATTACACTATCTAAACGTCCGGATGCATTCAATCCACCCATGCCTACCTATCTGTGAGGCATTTTACCTGGGGATGTGTAGTGCAATATTGTGAATATGGGCACATTAGACACATCGCTGCAGTGCAATCATTCAGTAAAATAAATAACCTAAAAATACTGCATAGTTATTGCTTCTGAAAATGATGGCAGACATTAAATGTTTGTAATCTTCTCGAATAAATGTTTTAATTGTGTTTCTCTAAATTTTGACAAAAAAGGTATCTGTTACTCTGAGCAATCTTTTGACTAATCTAGTGTACACTATTACAATATTACAGATATGGGTACATTATGCACATCAATAGTGTGTCACCATTGGCTAAGAATGATGTGAACTTATTGCTTCCGTAAATTATTCCAGAATATTACATGGATGCAATATTCCTAAATAAATGTTTAAATTTGTTTTGCAATTTTGAAATAGAAAAAAACCAATTCCTCAGAATAATCTTGAGTCAACGCCAAGCCGCGGGTGGTTGGCCTTATTGAGTTATTGAATTAAACTGGGTTTAAAATGGTGAGGATCACCTCCTCTATTGGGGACACCACTGCCACGTCCGTTGCTCAGACAGGCCAGACTTGAGCGATAAACAGATTACCGGCAGTCGGGCCTGTTAAAACAGAACATTCCAGCAGATGCATAGAATCCTATCTATCAGCTTCAACCCACCCCAAACACCTCCACCAGCACCACCACACTCTGTCCCATCTCCATGGGATCCAATGTGAATTCTGCCAAATAAAAATACAACTTCCTCCTCCTCCTTCCCTTCCCACAAAACCTACCACACAGGCTAGGAGTTGGCCGGTGGGGTGTTCAGGTTACAACACGCAGCCGGTGCCAATCTTTCCGCAGTCACTTCCAGGAGCGAATCAATCAGAGGCAATGGAGTTACAATATTTACTTGCCACGGATAGGATGAAATTCCTAAGCAAATAAAGGTTTTGGTTTGTGAAATGCACTGTTAATTAGAGCGCGATACTGGTGGGAGTTGCACTGACTATGACGACCTATGGCTGGGATTTCTGAAGATTATATTTTGTAGCGAAAATGTGTTGAATTGGAAAAGGTAGTATGAAAGCAATCACATGTTTAGATGGGTAAATTATAACTGTATTTACGGTCCATGCTATATTCGCTTAATACGGATATAGCACGGGATCAATGCGGTTAGGAAACAGTAGCGTCTATAAACTGCAGTCTAGGTTGGAGGAACTAGTACCAGGCAACCAAACTCTCCCTCGCAGCAAATCTAACAAGGTATGTGATTGGTCAATGCCAAAAAGGTGGAAATCCCCGCAATTCGAGCCTTTTCCCGCCATGCACTGCGCCGAACGCCCGCAATCCAGGCAGTTCGTTACAGGTTTGCCTGAAAAGAAGGAATGAAGCAAACTACTGTATTTACTCGAGTAGGTTGAGTAGACTGAGTTAAATTGGATTGAATTGGATTTTAGTTTGTCATTCAATGTGATAGGGTGGAAGTAGTTAGTATCACTCTAGTGGGTGATCTCCCTGCATGCACACCCAAATGAATCTCTGTAGACTAACAATAGCTAATTAAGAAATGTATTTAAACAAGGTAACACTATCATGCTGGTTTGTGATCTTCATGCAAGTATAATACCAACATAAATCTCTACAAAATATCAATAGCTAACTAACAGACAGAAATGTATTCCAATCATTAACATATTCCAATCAATTAACATCAACTCAGAAAAGGACTGATATGTGTACAGGTATGTTATGGGATATTAGTGTTTTTGAAACTAATAAAGGTGATGAATCATACAGGCGTTAGATACTGTATAAGGACACATCTATATGTATACATATATGATGTATTACGCATTGTACAAGTATAAATGCTAGGAGAACATATACTTTGCTACTTCCTCCATCGGCGTGTTTGTGGAATGCACCCCCCCCCCAGCTGCCGGGTGGTTGTATATGGGTGGCCCTCCTCGCGCCACACACATATACAAAATACACAGAACAAATATACGTGATAATATGCATAATGCCAGGGCTATCAAAGCAGCTTTTCCTCATTCAGAGAATCAGAATGATCATGATCAAATATGACGAGTCAGAATTTGAATAGTTGTAAATAACCTATTCTCCAAGGGTTCAATGTTAAGACTAACGGGTGGTTGGTGGCCTGGTCGCCGATTAGGGCAGCACTATAAATTTACAATGAGTGCACACTGCCGCAAGTCGGTACCCGTCCTGATATGACCTTATATGTCAGGACGTAAAACTCCAACAACCAACCCATCTTGCAGATAACGTTACCATAATATCAGTTCAAGCTTTCCATCCGCCTTCAAGTGGCACTCAGGACAAGTGCCATACCCGTGATACACTAAGAACGCCACTGATGCAAGAGGGAGAAGGCCAGGGTGTTGGTTGACTTGTGTTGATTACCTGAGTGTATGGGTATTCAAGGGAGACGGACATTTATACCTGCACGTAAACGAATTATATGTTGTGATATTTTGTGTGTGATTGTGTAATATATTAATCTGTTATTAGGGAAAATCTCAGTTTCTCATACGAGGGTATCAATGTATCCGTGCAGTAGGCCCTATATTCCAGGTTTCTTTTGGCAAAACACTTAGAGTTACCTCGAGTTGAAAAATAAATACCTCAGTATCTGAATTAAATACTATCGGATAAATACGTGTTTGTTTAGTTTGAGGTATATTGACAGAAAATGACAGCTGTACAGCTCTTGGGCAGTGCCCAGGCAAAAAACTAAGCAAATACCAACAAAGCCACACACCAATCATCTAGTGCGTACAAGCCTATAATATGTAAATAGAGTAGGCTAGTCTAGGGATAAGAGTAGAAGAAAAACAATTGTCAAGAAAAAAAAATAAAAATGAAAAAAAAAAACTAACATAGATTTACTAACCATAAACACCAACTATAAGAAAACGGGAAAAAAAGCCGAAAACTGCCCAGCATTGAAAACAAGCCCGATCATCCGGGCTTACATGTTATGGACAGCATAAACACCCCATCCACAAAAAAAAAGGAAAATGGTGGCACTTCTTATATTATCCATTACCTTGTATAGGGAAATTTACACACTTTAACATAATACAATTAGTACCGGCTGGGGCGTAATGTATCAACTTTCAGTTTGAGTTGGTTGGGTGTCGAACCCCCGACTTATCAGACGGGAAGCAGGTGCTCTACCCACAATGCCATCCGTTCTAGTATTTATGTGGAGTTAGTCATTCAGAAAGGGTACTACTTGCATATTGATGAGGGAGGAGTACGTGTGTACTTTATGTCTGTATATATATATAAACAAATGTAGTTTCAAATCCAGCTCACAGTGGCTGTATGGGTATAATGTCATGTCACAGGTGGCGCCAAAGTGGTAGAAGTGGGAACTAAACCCTTATTACATAATATATCAAGGTAGTGTGCACTTCCGACGACAATATAGTAACTATAGGTGAATAGTTTCCGTGTTTATATTCCCATATATTCCATAGAAAGCAGAGGGGCGTAGGTTGGGCTTGTCATGTGGCACGCAAACCTTTTCGGCGATGGAATAAAATACTTTGATGCGCGAAAAGGAAGAAGACAAGGCGGGGGTGGAAAATAAGGCATTTATGTATGCCTCGGAGCATACAGAGGAAACAGGTTCAGAGGAAACAGTGTAATTAAATAAGCAATAATGGAAGAAAGTACAAATGCTCAACAGTGTAAGTAAATAAGCAATAAATGGAAGAAAGTAGAAAGGCTCATGAGGAGCAGGGTAATAGAAGTAAAGTTGAGTTCATCAAGTGTCAGTGGAGTGAGGGGGTGCCGAGGAGCCCTCCACCGCTGGAGGAGAAAGGTGGGTAAGGAGTGTAGGGTGGGTGGGGTGGTGAAAAAGGCAGAGAGCTGGGAGACGGCAGGAGGGCGAGTGCCTGAGGGAGGCCGGCGGGCGACCTTATAAGGGAAGGGGGAGGGGCGACAGCGGGTGAGGTGTGAATGCTGCCGGCCCGGGGGAGGGTGAGAGGTGGCGAGCAGCGGGGGTCGGGTGAGGCGCGAGTGCTGCGCGACAGGGGGGGCGGGGGGAGGTGGGGGCACGCCGCGCCGTCTGCCGAGGTGAGAAAGCAGCGGGACGGCGCGGGGCGGGGGAGGGTCTCTTCCTCTCCTCGCATCAAAAGCAATGCTTCGCATTGCGACCGATGCGCGAAAAGGAAGAAGACAAGGCGGGGGTGGAAAATAAGGCGTTTATTTACGCCTCGGAGCATACAGAGGAAACAGGTTCAGAGGAAACAGTGTAATTAAATAAGCAATAATGGAAGAAAGTACAAATGCTCAACAGTGTAAGTAAATAAGCAATAAATGGAAGAAAGTAGAAAGGCTCATGAGGAGCAGGGTAATAGAAGTAAAGTTGAGTTCATCAAGTGTCAGTGGAGTGAGGGGGTGCCGAGGAGCCCTCCACCAAAAGTAGGAGAGGGCTTGAGGCGTGCCCGAGGCGGGGGGCCGGGGCACCCGAGGCGGAGGGCAGGAGATGGAGGTCTGGGCGGAGAGGGCTCGCGGCGCGCCCGAGGCGGAGCAGGTGGGGCGGGCCGGCCGAGAGGTGGGCCGTGTCAGGGGTCAGGCTCCCTCTGGGGGCCGGGAGTGTCCGGGGCCTGCGTCGACAGGGAGCGGGCGGCCAAAAAGGGGGAGGCCCGCTCCTTGGCGGGATCCGGTGAGGAGGTCCGACGAGGGTCGAGCAGGGGGGCAGCGAAGTCCTCGGGGCTGGATGGGGTGGTGGTCGGGGTCTGGGCGGCGGTCTTGTTGAAGGCGGTGTCGTGAGGAACGGCGGCAGAGGGTTCCTCCTGAGGCTGGGCTGGGATGTGGACCGAGGTGTGATGCCCGAGGTGATGATCCCCGGCTGGGACTGGGCGGCGCTGCGATCGGTGGTCGCTGGGAGGTTGTCGGTGGAGGTCGCGGGGCTGTCGGCAGTGGTGAGGGTGAGGCGCCGGGAAGGGCCCCCCGGGCCGGCCGGGGGGAGGCCGGCGGATCAAAAATCCGCCGAGGCGGGGGGGGTCTGGCGCTCACGGGCTTGTTTGGTGATGCATCCGGCCTCGCAGTGCATAGTCAGAATGCGCCTCACGTTTGCGCAGTAGGCGCATAGTTGACGGCGCCTGTCCCCCGCCTCGCCGTGGGCCTCTCCGACAGGGGCCCGATCGCACGAGGCGGGGTCGCGGTTCCAGGCCGGACAGGGGGCCCCGTGGGTGTGCCTATCGTAGGCGGTGCGGGCGTCGACGTGGGCTCGGGGCAGGTGTGTGCCTCGGGGAGTGTCGTCACCTCGGGGGACCGCTTCTACTGGGGCGGCCTGAGGGGCAGGGAGGGTGAGAGTCTGGACCCTCAAGAGGTCGAGGGCGACCGGGTCGTGCCACCCCTGGGGGAGGCTCCCGTCCGCTATCCATGTGAACACCGTCTCGGAGTAGCGGCGGACGGTGGGCCAGGGGTAGAGGAGGATGTCCCTGAGCACGGTGAGGTGATGGTGGTGTAGGCCCTGGAAGGAGTGGGCCGGGAAGTCGGGGTGGTCGATCAGGGTGAGAAGGGCGAGGCTATATTTGTCCTTGGTTGCCTCCCCCCTCTTGACCGACTTCCTCTCAGGCCCCCTCTCTACCAGGTCCGATGGGAAGATATAGTCGACCGGGATCCCTCGCCGCCTGACCGAGTGCCGTGCCTCGGCGGAGGCAAGTATTTCCTGGACGGCGTCGGCCGCGGACGCCGGGGTGTGGTGGGTAGGCTCCTCGTGGTAGGCCGGCGACGGGGGAGCTGTGGCCTGGGTCCCGAGGTGATGGTAGCGCTCATACTGGGGGTGGGCGGCCCCCGGCAGGGGCGCCGGAGGCGGCGGCGGGGTCCGGGCCCCGGCCGGAGCGCGCGCCCGAGGTGGACGGGCAGTGTCGGCGGCCTGGCGTCTGGGCGCAGGGGAGGTCGCCTCGGGGACGAGCGGAGCGCCCCCGGCCTGCAGGCCGTCGATCCGAGCGTGGAGATCGGCGGTAGTCTGACGCTGCTCGAGTCGGAAGAGCTGGAGCGCCTCAAGTATGGCCGCGGTCTCGGCGCCCGAGGCGGGGTCCGAGGGCGACGCCGGGGCGGAGACCCGGGACTCGTCCCGCCGCGGTGTTGAAGCCGAGGTGCCGCGGGCGGCCGCCCGGGAGCCCTTACGTCCGTTGCCTTTTCGAGGCATGGTGTAGCAGCGGTCCGAGGTGGAGGTAGGCCCAAGGTGAAAAAGGCAGAGAGCTGGGAGACGGCAGGAGGGCGAGTGCCTGAGGGAGGCCGGCGGGCGACCTTATAAGGGAAGGGGGAGGGGCGACAGCGGGTGAGGTGTGAATGCTGCCGGCCCGGGGGAGGGCGAGAGGTGGCGAGCAGCGGGGGTCGGGTGAGGCGCGAGTGCTGCGCGACAGGGGGGGCGGGGGGAGGTGGGCGCGCGCCGCGCCGTCTGCCGAGGTAAGAAAGCAGCGGGACGGCGCGGGGCTGGGGAGGGTCTCTTCCTCTCCTCGCATCAAAAGCAATGCTTCGCATTGCGACCAATACATAGAGCGTACCCACATTTGCAACATATATTTTAATTTTGGTTAATTATTTGTAATCTCAGGTGGTATGTAGCTGCACACCTGCGTACATGGAACCTAGGCCTTCTGATATAAATATATATATATATATATATATATATCGGTGCGAGTGTCCACTTAGGATGTGCGGGACCGGTGACACTGTCACCGGTCAGGTGAATGCTGAGTTGTATATATAGTATCAATAATGTTAATAATCATAGTAACAAGTTCCATGCCGCACCTTTATGCTTGCATAACCCTTTTACATCACATAAATATATCCATGTTTACTTTCTGAATCTCAGCCAATTGGGCAGTGTCAGGATAATGTGACTGAGTGGGATATCATGTAATGGTGCTGGCGACCTGGTCCCCCAGTGGAACAGCACTATAAAGTCTTTATGAATACGCACTAGCTGTCACACGTCGGTACCCATCCTGATATGACCATATATGTTGCCAGGACATAAAACTCCAAAAACCAACCACAGCCAATCGCAGACAAGCTCCGAGAAACCGGCCTATGTGGTCGGAGACTGCTTTCTCGCGCTTCCTGTCTAGGTGGACGCCGTCTGGTGATGAATTTTAAATAAAGGCCAGCTAGGTTCTGCCACCGCCCACAAGGTGTCGCCCCGAAGCGCCGCGGCGACTCCACCGCCGCCAAAACAAATGGCGGCCGTGTCAGTGGGTCGGGCCCGGGGATTGGTGGATAAGCCAGACGACATATTGCCTTATTTGCAGAGACAGTGGATGAGAGTAGGCCCCGGTAAAATACAGACGGGCTGTGTGTGTGTGCGTATGGGAGTAGACTTATGGGTGGGCGGGTGAGAGTGTGTTGTTGTTGGGAGGGGACTGTGGTGGTTGGATGCGGGGGTTGGGTGTGCGGTGAATGAGGCTGTACCACGGACAATCCATTGCACTGGTGCATTGTGGGAGTTTACTGGGCGTGATGTGACTATTGGGAGTTAGTGAGAGTTAGGTAAGCGAAGCAACTATTGTATCGGAGAAGACCAAATATATGCCCCTTATATATATGATATCATATTTAATATGTTATTATATTATTTAGTTGCTATGTTATTATAAATAACAACAATATTTAGGCAATTTCATAGTAATTGACATCCACTCGTATCCTGTTAGGTAAGCGTGGCAACTATTGTATCGGAGACAGCTATATATATGCCTTATGTATATTATGTATATGTAACATAAGACTTATTATGTTATTATAAATAACAAAAGCATGGTGGCGTGTTCTATTCTTGTCAATGTAATTTCATTCACCACCTTGTACCATGATGAACCTGCCCTATGGATGCAAGAATAATGATTTCAGAGAGACGAGTGTAGTGAAGTGTACCAACCTCCTATGGTCAAATGCCACCTATGCATATAGCAGTGGGGAGGGCTGTTTCATCAGAGTGTAATAATGACGGGACTCGTCTGTCTGAACCCCGAACATTACGAGTCTCCACAGATGTGTTCTGACAACTGTCTGTCAGTTCCCACCTAGTGTTACTCTCACCAACTCATAAGGAAGAAAGGAAGACAAGTCGCGCAAGATTGACAGTGAAGAAGTTGTGCTTTATTGGCATCAACTGCTGTTCACCTATTGGCAAAGTATCACTTGCACTCCTTACTTACTGCCCACACAGATCGTCATGACTATTGCTGGTGTATATTAGAATCTGTGCCTACAGCCCATTGACCCTGGGTCCAATGGTTCTTGCACACAGCTCAGTGCCTTGGGAATAGATGTTGCTCGTTTGAGTGTAGAAAGTGGAGTTGTCTCTAGTAGTGCTTCTCCCGGAGTGTTTCATCTGGGGTATGCGTGTCAGGTCCAAGGAATGCAGGTGAATGGGCTCACACAACCAGTCAATCAGACACCCTCTACAGCCTGGATGGGCGATGCCCTAATAGGGGGCAGCTGTCACTCAACCAGCTGCAGGTGGTGTCCATAATATATGCAGGATGGCTGGGTGTGCTTGTCCATCAGTCCCATGGTAACAGGTCGTTACAACAAACATATATCAATGCTTCTCTCCCCCAATGTACTCTTTCTGGTGCATAAAGGGTACATTTAAATCATTATTAACTGTCTCTTAAGTATGAACATCACATCACAAACTCGGTCGCTATGTGTTATCACATTTCCACATAGGCACTTATGTCACAAAGCGAGTGGGGCACCCGTTGCTTCTCTGTTACATAATCCTAGTCCCGACTCCGTTGCCCGAGAATAATAATGTTCTTTGCCAATATATAAATCCGAACCGAAAATCTGTATATTTTTACAAGAGGATCGATACATAATAATTGTTAGGAAGCTCTTCCCAGAATGGGTGAAATGTGTGTTCGAGTCCCGGTGGGTTGAAGCAGAATATCCTACCTATTGTTTATTGTATTTATTCTCAATAAATACATTATACAATCTATGCATATGAGGTACCCGGTAGCGTCTTAAATGATGGCTTCAAGATTGCCAAGGGGTTCGCAGCACTTTTGTTATTATTTTTCACAAAGCATGTCATATCTTCAAGCTAAGATCGGATGTTATTCCTCATTTTTCAGAGATTAATATATTAAAATGCTTGCTATAAATTCCCTTACTTTAGGTTAAAGTAACGTGTATATAAATGGCTAACCTTAGAAATATTTGAAGTGCAAGCATGTAATGTAGAATTATTGTTGTCAAGCACACCAAAGCTCTAACCTCATTGGCTTCAGCAGTAAACGGTTCTATTAAATTGACCCTGCTTGCCCTTCTAGTGGCAAGATGTGCTCAATAAATATCTAAGCATCTAAGTTAGATATGTACAATACAATCCAGGTGGGTGTTTGGGTTTTGAAAATGGTATGCTTGATCAGACTATACAGCTTCAATTGTAGTAGTCAGTGAGGAACCCCTCTATCAACCACACAGTGGCCGTCTAGACTACCCTTGTCAGGCAGAAGTAATCGGCAGGTGGCAGCACAATAGCAGAGCAAGTCCCTACGGTGGACCATTCCACCCATGGCTAACAACCACCCACCTTCAGCTGGGTTATATGTGGATGCCAATGATAGGTCACTCCTGCTGTGACCTAGGGGAGGGGGGAAACAGGAAGGATGCTGAGGATTGAAGAACATGTGATGCTGATTTATTATTTACAAGGACCATCATTGGGGTCAAACTAAATGCTAGCGGGACCAGATGGACCACAGCAGCCCCATTTGACTAACTCACGCCTTCTGTGTGGCGCAAGGGGGCCCACCCATATACAACTCACCGAAAGCTGGGATGGGGGGGGGGGGGGCACTCCACGAATGCGCCGATGGAGGAAGTAGGAAAGTATATATGTTCCCCCAGTATTTATACTTGTATAATGCATTATACATCACATATATATATGCTACATAAGTCATTATACAAGTATAATAGGTCGAAAGATCCATCTACTCCACAGCCACTAAATCATCGGCTGGTCATCTCTACTCAGTAGGTCATCTATTAGTATCTCATGACCTCCCATTCTGGGGTAACCTGCTCGCCCACACTTCAGCGGTCATTATCCTCACTCATATATATGTTGCTTGCTTGCTTGTCGGAGTTTTACGCCCTGGCAGCATCTAAGGTCATATCAGGACTGGATATATATATATACATATGTAAATATCTGTTGAATTCAATAATTAGCAGGGTTACGCTCTGTGAGTAACCCTGCTAATTCATTAGTATTTCGAAGAACATCAGCATTAAACTCGCAGATAGTCTAGCAATCAACATATAGCAGAGTGTGTAATGCATAGCTTGCATTATTTGACGTTGTCAATTAGCTCTCACTGTAACTGCCATTAGGACGTACGGTAGGTTCCCAAATACATCTACACGTATATGTAGCAATAACACTGTCCTAAGATTTATTCCTATCACTTACATATAGTATAAGGTATCGTAATTGATTAATTGAGTGTGATATGCAGTAGGAACATACAACTGCTGTAAGCACTATATTTATCTGTTGCGTATGTCCATATACCCCACATTAAGACCGACTCATGGACATCACTCTCACAGCAGAGAGCTAAATGAAGAGCGGCAGTCAAGTAATGAAAGCAGTCTTTGTCGCATCTCGACCGACAGCATGATGATGATGACACCTGCACCACCGCTGATTGGGTGTTTGTTCGGTTTTACCTCCGATCAACATCTAAAGTAATATCAACACGGGTACTGACTTGTGACAGTATGCTCTCATGGTGCCTTTATAGTGCTGCCCGCTGCCCCCACTGGGAGACAAGGCCACTTGTACCATGACCCGACATCCTACTAAACTACATAAGTAGAAGAAGGCCCTGAACTGTGATCTTGAACCGTGTCTGATCCCTCACTCTGATCTGAAACCACTCACATAAAATCCAAATGGCAACATGAGTGGGATGAAAACATTAATAAACTTAAAGAAATTGAACCATCTGTGGGAAAACCACCACAGACTCATGTGGGAGGTCGGCAGAACCAAGCCACTCGTGGCTTACAAATGCTTTTCTGCTCAAGGGGGAACCTCCTCCTGAATATATTGGGTGTCAGTCCCCACTGATACTCAAACACATTTGACTAAGTTGCATTGATTGTTTGGCCCTGCGCCAACAATTCTACACTGCAGACAGTATGCATGACCTTTTAACTGAAGTAAAACAAGAAAACAATTTAACCTTTTTAAGGGCAGCTGGACTGTACTACCTCATATAGTTTACTAAATAAATTCTATCAATTATTAATAAACTTTTCTTTTTCTATGTGAATGTTTTTCCCTTGACCACAATTATATGATTGTGAGCTTTGTAATTTAATGAGTGTCTATTAGCACATAATTGATTGTCTGCTTTTACATGTAAAGCGATGGTTTGAACAAAAAACAAACATTTCTCGCCATGAATATGGCCTATGCTGCCAACACTGCGTAGAGCAACCACCAATCAATCAATCAATCCTACTAAGTTACATTATCCTGTTAATGAGATAACCTGTCCTTACTATCTCCTAGTAATGCCAAGCAGCAGGATAGATAGTGGCTAGGTAATTATATTTGCAATAATTGGTGTGTATTGTCATACTGAACATAATTGTATTCCACTATTTGAATAATGAATACATTTTATACCAATGATCATATTATTTATATTGACTATATCAAAACAAATTGCCCTTGGGAGTTGACCTTGGGGGTGCTGCCCCAACTCATTTAACCACACTTCAGACCAGAAATAACAATCCCGCCTTTTAATCTTAATAAACCATTATATACCCAGTCTCGTGAATTTGAATATGATCCGGTAACATTTGAAAATCCAAACATAGAAGGATTATCAAAATATAATCTGCACACCAGAACACGTGAGGAAAAATTAATTTCATTCGATATTGGACAACACGGGATGCCACATTTAAGAATAATTCTCAGGATGTGCGTTCTGACAGCTGCTAATTCGCCTCAAATCAATTCACAATGGCGCTGATATGCTAACAGGGAGCGGAAGGGAGCGGGCGGTAAATTAGTCAAAATATTTAGAGACATTCTGCAACTGGGTAGAGTGGAGTCGGGTAAAGTGGGGTCGGGTAAAGTGGGGTTGGGTAAAGTGGGGTCGGGTAGAGCCGGTCAAGTCCAGTCGGGTAATGTCGAGTCGAGTAAAGTGAGGTCGGGTAAAGTGAGGTCTGGTAAAGTGAGGCTGGGTAAAGTGAGGTCGGGTAAAGTGGAGTTGGGTAAAGTGGAGTCGGGTAAAGTGGAGTTTGGTAAAGTTGAGTTGGATAAAGTGGGGTTTGGTAAAGTGAGGTCAGGTAAAGTTAGGTGGGGTAAAGTCGAGTCGGCTAAAGTCGAGTCGGATAAAGTTGAGTCGGGTAGATAGAGAGAGTTTAAATATGCAAATCAGATGCTTGCCAGACCATTTAGTGTGTTCACATTTCCGGCATGAGTAATGCATGCTGTAATTACACTCCCACTGACAGCTGAGCCCACTGAGTGTGAGGGTGTCATAGCTTATGCCACTTGGAATCTGTGTGAGGGTGGATTGGATTAGGTATCTCAGGCCCAGTGTCACCGTGCACTGCACACCCACCTATGAAGGCACATACTACCCATGGGTCGACTTGTTATTAGCAAATGGAGGATGAATGTGCAAAATATGATGCAGTCATCAATACAATTATTAACATTGGTAAGTTCTTCTTCACTTCATATTATGATAATGATGATGCATAAATAGTAGCAAGGTAAGAGGCCACTCATCAAAATATCAGCTTTCAGTCACCTATAAAAGAAATAATATAAATAATGATGCAGACATGGCAAAAAATAAATAATACAAATAATGTGAAATATGACAACAATAATAATGACAATAATGATAATAATAATAATGACAATAATGATGTGGTTAATAGGACATTAATACTTCCAAAATACATAATAACAATGATGATGATAATAATAAGTGATAACATATAGATACTAATACTGCTAATAAACATAATGGGCATGCTCAATATTCTCCCTCTCTGAACTAACCCCCAACCCCCAGTAGGCTGGCCACTGGATATGGAAGGGGTGTAAAGGGTGTGTGTGTGGGTAGGGAAGTTACTATATCAAAACCAAAATGGTAGCTGCTGGATTCTCTTCATTCAACTTTTAATGTTCATCGATCAACATGACTTCAGCAATTCTGGACTTAGAAAGTAGCAGGGTATGATAGGTTAATGAGCTGCAGGAGTGACTATTAGCGACAAGGCTGCAAAATAGGCCATAGAAAGGGAAGAACAAAAGTGAGGGTGCGTAGGCAGAGAGTTTGAGGCAAAGGAGGTGTTGTGGTGTCAGCGGTGAGTGGAAAACTACTGAAGAGAATGTTGGAGGAAGGATATAAGAAGTTCTGGCAGACAAGACAGGAAGGTGCTGATTGTTTGAAGGGGCGTGAATGACACAATGTGCCATCTCACATTGGAAGTCTCATTGGGAATATTGCACCTACAACAAAATTCAAACCACACTTTCTTGCCATGTCAGCGCTAGTGTGCTAAAGCCCCAGTCACACCTACCCGGACGAGCACCGGATTTTTAGCCGGACCACCCCAGGACCAGTCGCCCGGACTGTCCCTTACAGCCCCGGATAAAATCGCTATTTTGGTCGTTTTTGGCCTTGTGGTCACACATACCCGGATGATCCCCGGACGAGCCCTGGACCAGAAGCTGGATCACCCCGGACTGAGCCGGATCACCCCCGGACTAGTCCCGGATGACTCCGAATGGACCCCGGACCACCCTGTACCACGCCGGACCACCCCGGACGAGCCCTGATAGACCCCGGACCACCCCCGGTGTTTCCATGGATTGTACCGGGACTGGGCCGGACTACCCCGGACGAGCCACGGACCACCCCCGGACAGCCCGGACTGCCCCCGGTTTACCCTTGGTCCACTCCCGGACTGCCCGGACCACCCCCGGACTACTCCCGGAAAGTCGTGAGTATAAAAGATGGTGCGGCGCTGGAGGGCTTATTTCCAAATCCAGTGATCCGGGAGTGATCCGGGGTAAACCGGGAAGTCGGTGGCTGATCCATGGCCATCCGGCGTGTCCGGGTCTTATCCGGGAAGTCCGGGAGTGGTCCGTGGCTACGTCAGGGCTACTCATTTCAAAACGATCGGACTATGCAACTTTAAGTCAGTGTAGTAGAACCTGTCACATAACTGAATGTATATATCGGCTGGTCATGGCGCCACCTGGTGGATTATTGAGTTTGGGGAAGCATCTGGCAAGTCAGTTTGTGAGTAAGTACTTCCCCTAGGCACCCATGAAATCCTTCCCCTAGGACAGCTTTTGCAATACAATTTGCTATGCAACTTAAGCTAATAGCATATTCTCTTCATATGCGACTTCAGACCAGACGGGATGGCCGAATGAGTTAGAGCGCCCATCTCCCATGTTGGTAGATCGTGGGGTCGTGGGTTGGAACCCGGGTCAAGTCAAACCGATAACTTAATAATTGATACTTGTTGCTTCCTAGCCTGGTGCTCTGAATTATTAGGATAGGACAAGGACTGGTTAGCTCAGGATAATGTGACAGAGTGGGATATCAGGTCATGGTGCTGGCAACCTGGTCTTCCAATGGGGCACCACTATAAAGTCACCATCAGGTCGCACTGTCACAAGTCGGTACCCGTCCTGATATGACCGTAGATGTTGGCTATGACGTAAACAATAACAAACATATGCGGCTTGTAAATATACTGTTGTGTCTTAACTATTTTACAATTTAATTTTCATCATTGAAGGCTTTGAATATATCTCATTACTTAAGGCCCTGTCACACTACGACGTTTCCCCCGGCGCGCCAGCAACGTGCAAGATATTTGCTAGCACGCGAGACACGTCCAACTCTTCGGCGTTTTGGGAGAAAGTTTGGCGCTGTGCAAGGTGTTAGGGGCGGGTTGGTGGCGCGCTATTGGCGCGTTATTGGCGCGTTAGTAGCGTGTTATTAGCGTGTCTGTAGTGTGTCGGTAGCGTGTTATTGGCGCGTTGTCGGCAAGTTTACGGCGTGGAGGCAGCCCGTTGGTATCGTGTTAGTATTGTGTAAACCCATACATATCCGCCAGCAACACGTTAGGACGCGCCCGCAGCACGTCCACACCCGTTGCCAACGCATCCAGGTGCGCCGGCAACACGTCCAACGCGCCGAGAAACGCTGGAGCAATGCCAATAGCGCGCCCACTACCCGTTGATGGGACGTTATGGACGCGCAGGATATTCTAATTAGTCCCCACTACAAATGCATCGATCATCTCGCAATCCAACATTGTCAAATATTTTAATTTTGCACACTTCCTGCCAATTAATTCATTTACAAACAGACCTCCACAAAAGCAATAAAAGGACAGACAAGTCTATCTCGCTGTGAAAGTACGACGGCTGAACACTTTGACTTCGGGATTCTGAATGCTTTATTCACTGTCCAGGGGCCTGAACTGCCGGCACCCTGTACTTCTGACGTCATCTCATTTACATACTCCGTTGTTCTCCACTGGTGCCTGGATGTCTTTTTCGCATATATAATACATCCCCCTTTCACAAGTATTTTTGAGATATAAACATATATACTTTAAAATGGCCACACGCATATAGGGTTTACAGATTTAAGGTACAATAATAAAATAATGATGATATGACAATGTGAACACTTAGCTTTCGACCATAGTTCGTCATTTGTGATTTCTTTGGATTTTGGGTTTTGGGTATCAAAATGTCTTCCTCTTAGCCTCCTGTCCATGAGCAACTGAGCTGGAGATGCATTAAGCACGGGCAAGGAAGTATTCTTATAGTTGAGCAATGCCAGCTGAAAATCTGTTTTCGTGTCTAAGCATCTTTTTACCATGTTTTTTATTGTTTGGACAAATCTTTCAATTTGTCCGTTACTTCGGGGATACTGGAGACTCAAGTATTTGGCTATGAACCCATAATGCTACGCAAATTCTTTGTATTCATGGCTCTTAAACTGCGGACCGTTGTCCGAAATTACCTGGCTTGGAATACCATGCCTTGCAAAGTTATCCTTCATAGCTTCGATCACCGTGGTGGATGATATATCCTTCAACAAAGTTACTTCCCAGTATTTAGTGTAATAATCTACCATTATTATGTAGTTCTTGTGATTTATTTCGAATAGATCTGCACCTATCTTTTCGTAAGCTTGACATGTTATCGTGTGACTTATCAGTGGTTTGTTATGTAAACTTTTTCGATTATTTTGGCACCTGTCACAAGGACTGACTTTTTCCTCAATTTGTTTATTGATATTGGGCCAGAACATGCAGTCATGTGCTAGCTGCTTGGACTTAGTGACACCTAAGTGTGTGTCATGCAATGCTTCAATCATTTCACCACAGAGTTTTGGAGGTACTATGACACGATTGCCCTTCTTCAAGGCCCTGTCACATTACGGCGTATGGTGGGAGCGTATTGAAAACCTACGTAAGTCGTGCGCGTGCCGGCCTATGATGACCTTCGGTGAACTTTTGGGTGGGTTTGAGCGTATGGGGGACCTATGAGGAGCGTATGAGGAGCATATGAGGAGCGTATGGGAGCGTGCTGCGTCATTTTTTGATGGTTTTGATTGGCATGTGGAGCATATGAGGAGCGTATGCGGAGCGTATGAGGAGCGTATGGATATTTTAGGAGCATATGAGGAGCGTATGAGGAGCATATGAGGAGCATATGAGGAGAGTATGCGAAACCTATGCGCGACCTATGTTATCTCTCCGCGGTCCGCCGCTTGGTGGCTCCTGGGTATATTTTTGTTGTTGAAGATTTATACTGCCTATCATGGATAAGCCTGAATAGGCTTGTTTTCACCATTAGACAGTTTGTCGATAGAAAGCCCGAGCCTACACTTTTACCGACCCAAGGAATTTTTAACCTCCCACACCACATAGACATGGTATGAGAGCAACTGGCCTTTGATGTCGCTGTAAGTTATACACAGCGGTGGAAATCCAAATTGGCAGAGATGGGGGCATGGGGAATCAAACCACTGACCTTCAGATTAGGAGTCCGACCTAGAAAAAAGTCAGACACTCTAACCACTCCGCCACAGAGAACGCCACATATATAGCATGGAGCAACAGGCTCCCCTCACTCTGCCACCATGCCTGCTAAGAGGAACACCACTGCTGCTGCTGCTGCTTCTGCTACTGCTACTACTACTACCAGTACTACTGCTACTACACCAGCCTCCAGAGCTGCTGTAACTACAGGAGGAGGACTAGGCCATGGGAGAGGCAGAAAGAGGCAGACTTTACAATGCTCTCCATCACCAGCCTCCTCACCTGCCTCGCCACCTCGCCACTCTCCACACCACTCTCCAGAACACCACTCTCCAGAACACTACTCTCCAGAACACCACTCTCCAGAACACCACTATCCACTGGAGGAGCTGGAGATGGAAGTGGAGAGGTCGACGATGCAACGCTGGCGTCCGCGCTCCAGCTCGCCATCTCCTGCCTCTCGGGGCAGCTCACGGGCGTCGTCTGCTTCCTCCGCTGCCTCCGCCGCCACCACCGCCTCCAACGCCTCCGCCAGCACTGGTGGTATCTGCACGTCAAAGAGACGGAGGACCAAGAAGAGCGACTGTTCTCTGTCGTTCTTCAAGGAGGATCAAATGTTGGACTTCCTCCAGGAGAACCCCATCATGTGGAATGTGAAGCTCACGGATTACGCCGCTCAGACAGAAAGGCCAAGATGTGGGAGGACCAGGCGACACTTCTGGGGAACCACAACAGTCCATCTCCAGAAGTGGTTCAAGTCGCTCAGGGACACAAACACGCGGCTCCACAAGAAAGTGGGGATGGAGCTGCTGAGCTGACTGAGCAGTGGATCCTGCGCAAGTTCGGGTTCCTGCGGTCCATCGTCCGTCACCGACCGGAGCCCTGCAGGAGTGTAAGTACATAATCTTTTATCGTTCTGACTAGTGCGGCCGTTAGTATTCTTGTAAAACCGCTTGTATTCTAAGTTTGTTATGTTATGCTTTTGTTGTATTTATGTAAATATTCTAGTTATTTGTTAAATGTTATTTATTTCTTTAATGTTGAGTTGTGTAGTTGTTCTTAAATCGAGATATTGACAATAGATGTATTGTGATATAATCGTTATAAATCCATGTTTGCATTTAACGTTAATTATTTTTGCTTTATATATTTTTGATTTACTGTTGACGTGTCTTTTGTCGAAATATCGATTTGCATTCATGTTACTTATGTTATTTTATGATTTTGTCTTGCAGTTGGCCACTCCTGTCACGGCTCCGCAGCTCGATCTCGGCGTGGAGGAGAATGTCGGGACCGATGTGGAGGTGGCAATGGACGAGGATCTTCCACCCACTCCTCCCACTACATCCCAAGAGCGGGGAAAGGGGAGAGGGAAGCGATCTGCTCCAGTCGACAACAACCTCCTCGCAGCCATCCACAAGAGGTTCGATGAGTCTGCAGACATCCTCAAGGTGATGCAGCCGCCTCCTCCTCCACCTCCACAGACTGTGATGAAGCGAGTGGCATTCGCCAACTATGTGCGGGACATGATCCTCATGATGCCAGAGGAGCAGTTTGTGTCTATTTGCGGTTCACTCAACCACATGGTGTCGCACCATCTGGAAGAGGAGGAGGAAGGAACATTCGTGGCACCGGTGGTTCGTGTGGCTGCTCCTGCACCTGCTCCTGCACCTGCTCCTGCACTGGCTCCTGCACCTGCTCGTGTGTCTGCAAGTCAGGCATGCCAGCCTCAACCCCACTAGTCGACTCACCAGCCACCACCGGCATCACCATGGGCTTCGCAGACACACGAGTATGTGGAGCGCTATATGAGGCAGCCGCACATTCTTCATCAGCCACAGCCAAACCCGCCTCTGCCAAGTCTTCCGTCTCAGCCTCTGCCTCCAACCTCTGTGGGTCACGAGGCCACCGCAGCTCTGCTGGTGGTATGGCCGTCACCACCGCACACCGCACAAGTATGGTCATTAGGAATGGTGGCGCACACGAGGGGCTCTCCTGTAGTTGTGGTGTGCGGGGGTGCTCGGCCCACTGTGGGTCCGCCATGGCCAGGGACTTGCGCTGCCGCAGACATCGTGACTTTGACATGCGCCAACCCCCAAGTGAACTTGTCTGAGTCGGCCAGCCCGGAGGGACTCTTGAACTTGTCTGGGTTATCCGGGATATCGGGCATGTTGGGGTCCAATTTGGACTTATTCGCCTCGTCGTCAGCCACACAGTCGCCAGCTGATGGCACCGGCAAGGGAGAGAAGTGATTGTAATATGTGTATATATGTATATATGTAGTCTTAGTTTTTATTTATCTTTGTATGTATATATGTATATATATTGTATATTTATATATTGTTTGTACATTTATATGTCAAGATGTTTCAATAAATAAATATACTGTCACTTTTAATTGTTGTGTCCGTGTTCAGTAAAGGCATGCCATCATTTAATTGTTATATATTAAAGTACAATTAACATTAAAATTAGAATTAAAACATAAATAAAAACTTTAAATTTATAATATTTATAATGTTTCTCCTTCCCCTTTCTCCCTTTCCTCCTTCTCTCTATCTCTCTTCCCTCTCTCTATCTCTCTCTATCTCTCTTCCTCCCTCTCTATATCTCTCTTCCTCTCTCTATCTCTCTTCCTCCCTCTCTCTATCTCTATCTCTCTATCTCTCTTCCTCCCTCTCTATCTCCCTCTCTCTCTATCTCTCTTCCTCCCTCTCTATCTCCCTCTCTCTCTATCTCTCTTCCTCCCTCTCTATCTCCCTCTCTCTCTATCTCTCTTCCTCCCTCCCTCTCTCTCTGTCTTCCTCCCTCCCTCCCTCCCTCCCCCCTCCATCTCCTCCCTCCCTCCATCTCCTCCCTCCCTCCCTCCATCTCTCCCTCATCTCCTCCTCCTCCCACTTCCATCCTCCTCTATCCCCTCCTCCATCTCCTCCCTCCCTCCATCTCCTCCCCTCCCTCCATCTTATCCTCCCTCTCATTCCCTCCCTCCCTCTATCCCATCCTCTCATTTCCCTCCCTAAAACTCCCCTCCTCCGTCCCTCCCTCCATCTCCTCCCTCCCCTCCCTCCCTCTATCTCTCTTCCTCCTCTCTCTATCTCTTCCTTCTCCCTCTCCCTCCTCCATCTCTTCCTCCCTCCCTCCCTCCCTCTATCTCTTCTCTCCCTCCCTCCCTCTATCACTTCTCCCCTCCCTCCCTCCCCTCCCTCCCTCCCTCCCTCCCTCTAACTCGTCTTCCCCTTTCTGTCTCTGTGTCACTCTATTTTCTCCTCCCTCCCTCTCTCTCTGTCTTCCTCCCTCCCTCCCTCTCCCCCTCCATCTCCTCCCTCCCTCCATCTCCTCCCTCCCTCCCTCCATCTCCTCCCTCCCTCCCTCCATCTCCTCCCTCCCTCCATCTCCTCCCTCCCTCCCTCTATCCCTCCCTCCCTCTATCCCCTCCTCTCCATCTCCTCCCTCCCTCCATCTCCTCCCTCCCTCCATCTCCTCCCTCCCTCCCTCCATCTCCTCCCTCCCTCCCTATATCCCCTCCCTCCATCTCCTCCCTCCCTCCCGCCCTCCCTCCATCTCCCTCCCCCTCCCTCCCTCTTCCTCTCCCTCTCTCTATCTCTCTTCCTCCCTCTCCCTCCCTCCATCTCTTCCTCCCTCCCGCCCTCCCTCCCTCTATCTCTTCTCTCCCTCCTCCCCCTCCCCTCCCTCCCTCCCTCCCCTACCTCCCTCCCTCCCTCTAACTCGTCTCCCCCTTTCTGTCTCTGTGTCACTCTATTTTTCCCTGTGTTCTTAGTATGTATGTAAAAGATTAATTCATGTAAAAAGAGAGGAGATTCATTACAATTACATTAACTAGATGACTTTAAATTAGGGAGCGAAAGAACGTAACAGACATGTAAAATTGTGTTTTCATATCTATAAAATGATATCGTTTATTTTATACTAGACATATAAACATATTAGCATCTCATATAACAGGAGACATGTCACAACATCACAGACATGTTTGCAAAAACAGTAGACAGACACAGCACATACAGACTGATCAAATGTTTTGTCAGATCATCCTGTCTTGCCATGACAGTGCTCCGGCAGGTGAGACGACCCAGTCTTTAATTAGATTGCGCTGTTCCTTTCCTAGCTTGGACGCAGTGTTGGGGTTAACAGGTACAACGTTAATGTCAGGAAGGTTGTGGCCCTCTCGCCAACCTCCAGGCACAAAGTTGTTGTTGGCTGTTTTGGGACGATCCAGCTGCATGTTCTGTAGCGCTGGGTAGCGTGTCCTCATGAGGTTGTGCAGAACAATGCACGCCTTGACGATGATCTTCACATTGGAGGGATGGTGCTGCATAGTCGTCAGCAGCACTTGGAAGCGGTTGGCTAGAATGCCAAAGGCATTCTCCACCACTCTCCTAGCTCGGGAAAGCCGGTAGTTGAAGAGTCGCTCGTCATTGGTCAAGCCCCTCTTGCCGTACGGCTTTATCATGGTCGGCCGCAGGGCAAAGGCGTCGTCACCGATCAGAAAAATACGGCACATCCTTCTGGCCGTGGACGAGCGGTTCAGGGTTCGGAAAGCCGATGGTGCCACCTTCTGTGCCCGCCTTCAGCTCGGAGGCGTTGTAAATCTGGGCATCGGACGCGGAGCCCAAACCGCCAATATCTGCCCAGATAAATTTGTAATCCGCATCTACAAGCGCCAACAGGACCACGGAGAAAAGGCTCTTGTAGTTGTAGTAGAGCGACCCACTCTTTGGAGGGCACCGGCAGGCGATGTGCTTCCCATCCAGAGCCCCACAGGTATGGGGGAAGTTCCAGCTCTCTGAAAAGAGGTCCGTGACGGCACGCCACCCTACTGGAGTCATCGGACACGTCATGACCTCGGCTATGTACTCGTTAATGATGGCCTTACAGACTTCACGCACTATCAGCAACTGTGTGTTGTGGGGCACCCTCCACCCAAACTTCATGGTGGAGTATGTTGTGCCAGATGCCAGGTGCCGCAAAGTAAGTGCTATTTTCAGCGCCGGGTCGAGCGGCACCCTGAATGTGGTCCGTTTTTTGGTGATCCTCGGTCCCACTCGCGCCACAATCTCGTCAAACAACTGGAGAGGCAGCCGCATGAAGTTCACAAACGGCGCGGTGTCCTTGCTGCAGAGCTCGACCATCAGCTTGTCGAACATGCCAAACTGTGGCCGCCTCCCAATCCAGGGTCTGACCCACACTGATCGTCACCGCCGCTCCCTCCTCCTTCGTCTCTCGATACGGGACGCCACAAGAACCATGAGGTATAGAGTAAGCTCATGGTGATAAAGGGCAACTCTGTAGAAAAGCTGGAACTGTACTTGCAGTGCCTGGGCATCCATCCTGTATGAGCAGCAGAGCAGGAATGACCGAAGGAATGGCGTGGGTCGCCTTTATATACCGAGACCATATACCTAGCGTATGCCGGCATACCCCCAGCGTACGAGGAACGTATGCCGGCGTATGCGAAGCGTATGAGTAGCGTTAGAACCATACGCCCCAGTACGTCAAGATTTGGACGGACGGACGGGAGAAAGCGTATGGCGTCGTACAGCCGCATAGGCCGGCATAAGCTGGCACATGATCGCCTGTGCGGAGCATATGCAGAGCGTACACGTAGCGTATGTGGAGCGTATGGCGGCATATGCCGGCGTATGCCGACATATATGACGTAAAGCGGCTACGCCGCCGTACGCTCCCGCAAATAACCCTAATGTGACAGCCCCTTTACCAAGTTATTTTCTACTGTGAATTTGTCTTAGTATGGAATGTACTGTCGCAGACATGGCGGTATTTGTGTACATGTAGTGTTCCAACCATGTTCAATATGTGTTATTAACATGAGCATGGATACATCATCTTCATACTCTTTGACAATTTTCCTTAACAGACTGGGCGATTGCATGTCCACTGCAGCGATGCTGAGGGCGTTGTCAAATAGGTCAGTATGACCTAGTTCAGCACTGTGTGCTCTTGACAATGTGTCTGCAAAGTACACTAAGGACGTCTTAACATGGCATAGCTGTATGTTGTAATTTTGCAATCACATTTGCATTCTTTGCATACGCACTGACAGCTTACGTATTGGCTTCTGCATGATAGCCATTAATGGTTTGTGATCGGTTTGAATTTGAACTTCTTTGCTGAAGATATAGTAATGAAACCTCTGACAGCCAAAACATATTGCGAGCATTTCTTTTTCGATAGTGGCATAGCCACACTGCGCTGAATCTAGCGCACGAGATGCGGGTGTGATTGGCTTCATATCCTCCATGATAACAGCACCTAGACCTGACTAACAAGCATCTACTTGAATGACAATTGGTTTGTTTACATCATAATATGATAATACAGGAGCAGTTCTCAATTTTTCTTTTAGTTGGTCATATGCGACTTGCTGTTCATTTTGGCAGTGCCATGCGACATCCTTAGCAAAGAGCATGAACAGTGGTTTTGCGATCTCGGACATGTTCGGTATGAACTTGTGAACATAGCCAACCATGCCAAGGAACCTCTGCACGCCTTGTTTGTCATGCAGCTCTGGCATGTCTACCATCGCCTGTATTCTGTCTGGATCTGGTTTTACACCCTGTTGGGTAAGATGATGACCTACATACTTCACCGTAGTTTTGTATATCAAAGATTTTGAATCATTTAATTTAGGATTTACCAACCTGGCTCGGTCCAGCACTGCTTTCAGCCTGTCATTGTGTTCCTCCATGGTTGACCCATATACCAGAATGTTGTCTGTCACTATGCCTATCCCAGGTATATCGCCCATGACATGGTGCATTTCCTGAATGAAAATGTCACTGGCTGTTTTGATGCCAAAAGGTAGACCGGTGTACCTGTATCGGCCCCATAGAGTATTAAATGTGCACAACAGTGAACTTTCGTAGTCCATCTCGATTTGCCAATATCCTGTCATTACATCTAAAACTGAGAAATACTGTGCATTCACCGTTTTGGCAATAATTTTATTAATAGTTTTAGTTGGGAATGGTCCCCTTTTGATGGCTTTGTTCAACTTTGTCAGATTCAGACAGATTCTTATCTCAGTAGGTGGTATAACAATTGTAATAGAATTTACCCATTCAGTAGGCTCATTTTGTTTGACAATTACACCCATCTTTACCATGCGTTTTAGTTTGTCATGCACCTTATTTTGTATCGCATACGGGATCCTCCTCGCTGGGTCGACAACAGGTTGTACAGATTTGTCAATATGAATGACAGCGTTCGATTTTTTCAGGCCTAAACCTTGAAAAACATCTTTATATTTGCTTACCAGATCATTGGCTGTTTACCAAAAATAGGTTGACAGTTCCACACCACATGGAATGTAAAGTCTCTGCCGTCGATCTCAACCGAAGCCTCGCTGTTGGCAGTGATCCGATGCCCCAAAAATGTCACAAGCGAACATCTGCTGTTCGTCAACCGCACTGACGTGATCCTGTCGAAGATGGTCCTTGGAAGAACATTTGCCTCCAATCCTGTGTCGAGCTTGAACTTGACTGGATGACCGTTCACTTGGACTGTCGCATACCAGAGCTTGGTTTCTTGCTCAGTGTTGCGCTCGATGACACTGACAAACAGATCTGTCATCAACACATTGACTTCCGCCGGATCTGGGTCTTGATTGACATTGTGAAGGTTGGGTTCTTCCATGGTCAACTCATTGACCCTGGCAAGTTTGCTCCGACAAACCTTCCCGAAGTGCCCAACCTTCTTGCAGGCAATGCAAGTCTTGCCCCTTGCCAGACAAACCCCACGCCTGTGTTCGTAACCACAGTTTTGACATTGAATCTTGAATTCACTTGCACTGGTCTTGTTTCCGGCCTTCCAAGATGGCGACTTCCAAGATGGCAGCCCAGCTGGACGAACCACTGGCGTACCGGTACCCACATTTGCATATCTGTTCAGAAAATCGATTTCTTTCACCTCCACATCCGATTTCTTTTCCTCCAACTGGTCAGCACTGAATTCACTGAGCTTGCACATGTTGATGCACTTTTTGAGTGTGAGATCGGTTGTTTGAAGCATTTTGATTCTCAACGTTATGTTCCTGACTCCAGCAATCAAATGATCATGCAACAGTGATTCTTCAATCGGTCCATATTTGCAATCTTTCACTCTGTCCCTGAGGGCGTGATATATGTAGACATATTTTTGCTGGCTTGAATATGCGAGTTGAAACGGTAACATATTATTGTTAAATTTAATTTACCGGTACAGAACGCTTGAAATGCCTCCTTTAATGGCCCAATCTTGTCCTACTAGGTAAGTGTGATGGCCATGTTGACAAACACTTTCTGGGCTTCTTCGCCCGCGACGTGAAGGAAGATGCAGCATTGCACTCATTCTGTTTTTGTAGCGACTCCTGAAGCCGTGGCATATATGTTATATATGCTCTGATCCATGTTTTCCAGTTCGATTGTGCATTGTTGCAGAGGATGAGCTGACCTGCTGGCCTGAGGCCATGCAGCGTGTTAGCAGGCGGCATTGACCTTATCTAATACCATGTGAAAGTATGACATCTGAATACTTTGATTTCTGGATACTGAATGCGTTATTCACTCTCCAGGGGCCTGAAACGCCGCCACCCTGTACATCTGACGTCATCTCATTCACATACGCCTTTGTTCTCCACTCATGCCTGGATGTCTTTTACACATTTATTACACTCGCTAGTTCTTCGATCTCAAGTTTTAGCGGGGAAAAATCCATGATTCATCCCATCCAGAGTCATGCGGGCTCAGTCCGAACGCATGTGATAGATTTGTTCCCGAATTAGAGGATATTATGGCATGGATTGCGTCATAGATTACTCACGTTCGGCACGCCATAAATCACGTGGTAGATAGAGGGCATAATCAATAAGAGGCACTGTCACGGCATCTCTTAAATGCGCATCCATCATTGCTCCTGCTTGCAATGTTGCAGCACCTAGTGAGAGCTCATAGGCAACGAATCACCGTGCATTCTAAAAACATTTATCAAATTAAAAGCAATCTTATTGAGAATAGTGACCAGAGCTAATAATGGCGATTGCTTGGGACAATATGTGATGCACAATGCATTATGTGAGTATAAAGCCGTGGAAGGGACTTAATTTTGTTATGCATTTTATTACACTGAATACTCTGTACTGCCTCCTTCCCATGCTCATGACCGGTGGCGACACCTCTGACACTTCCCCGCACCTGCCAGCTGCGGAAAACCTGTCTGGTCTGCTAACGGATGATACATTCTGACAAATACAATACTTACACGCACACACAATGGAAGAAATAATGTGTCCTAAATCCAGCATGTTATAATCTGAACGTCTGCATGCACGAGTAAGGGGTTCCCAGAACGAGGCTGGCTGAGTGATGGCTTGTCTGCAGTGAAGGACGCCGTGAGCTGCTCAAGATGCTGCGAGTCAGGAGCATATAAGTGGTCACGGCATCGGGCTGTGACAACATCCCTGTTGTTGGCTGCTCGTGACCGGAGATGGAGGGAGGGGAGTCGGGGGCTGTGAGCGGGAGAGTGGGGTTGAGAATCAACTTGGGGCGCAGATAGGAATTGAATGCATAACGTTGGAACTTGCATTAATCAAATGAATGAACAAGCTGAGGCGCCCATTCTCCATGCCATCTTAGAGTCTGTTTATTGTGGCATGCATTAGTGACAATACATGAAAAGTCCAGGCGCAAATCCCCATAAACACCAATCCAAAAACTGACTTAAAATTAAAAAGAATTACCTGTTGGTTGTGAACATCAAATCTCCAAAAGGTGAAGAAATGGTTATGGAGCAATGAATAAAAGAATAGGAATGTAAAAAAAGAAAAAACTTTTGGAACTTTGATGTTTATCTCAATCTTTCTCTTCATTTGCAAAAACATTGGTCACGACAAATCGAAGAATTCTGTCGTTGGAATCGGGCGCAAGGCTTGAGGTGTCTACTACATGTATGTATATGCCAGTAAGTTGAACACTTTCAATTTGTTGAGAATGCCTATCCGTCGTTTCATCTTCCTCTCTAAATATATTCTTTATAAAGTTGCCCACATACTTCGGCCTATCTGCGTGCAAAGTTTCGATTTTCAAAAAGGATTTTTAACAACCTGGCTAAATGATGGATGTTTGATACTGAAAACAAATAAATTCCAATGAAACCTGACAAAAACAAGATGATGCTGACCAAGGCGCGTCGGTTGTAAATGTCACTGTAGTTTATTAATGCAGAGTCACCCCCATAAACGCGCTATCCGCTGCCAATTCCACATTCGCAGAAAACAGTAATGCCGCCGCGTCTCACTAGAGGGCAGCAGGCCTCATTTCAAATTCATTATCCGTGACAATGCACAATACCATGTGGTCATTCTCCAGCGAGTCCATTGTGAATCAGAATCTGCATAAACATTTTTTGTTTTTAAGACACTGGCTGATGGGAATGAGAGATGGGGTTTTCTGTAATAATTAGTGCCTAAATCAAGGGGTCTTTTTTATCCCTTCAGAGGATCTCCTCCCGGTTAAGATTCCGATAAAACAAGGGAAGACTTTGACAAACAGTTCTCCGAAGCAGCTGAAATCGACATTGAGCTTTGATGATTAAATCATGGTTCTGGGAATGAAATCTCTTACAGTGGAATTAATTCGTGGGAAAAAAGAGGATTAGTTCAGTTTTAACCCTGTGATTCATTAATAATCGCAATCGCATATTCCCGGATTTTTCATTGTGCTGTTCTCTCATTACATTTGCACAGTCTGATGGTTTCGATTTCGCGTGATTTTCTTAGATACATATATTATGTTGATCATTATAATCTACTTTCCTTTAACTACTAGCATATTCAAACCAACTAACAGCATATTCAAGCCGAATTACAAGCATATTCAAACCTAACTAACAGCAACAGAATATTCGAGCGCAACTACCATCATATTCAAACCAGTTGACAGCATATTTAAGCGTAACTAACAGCATATTCAAACTAGTTGACAGCATAATCAAGCATTACTACCAGCATATTCAAACCAGTTGACAGCATATTCAAGGGCAACTACCAGCATATTCAAACATAACTAACAGCATATTCTGATATCACCCTAACTACTACAACATTAAAATCTTACTGGCACCATAATCAAATGTAACGACCACTATATTCAAATCTACCTCACAACATATTCAAGCCTAATTACCAGATTCAAATCTAATATACAGGACAATTAAATGTGACTACTACCATATTCAAATTTAAATGACAGCATATTCAAACATAACTAACAGCATATTCAAGCCTAACTCAATTTTTAAGTCATTGGTTTGTGAACCTACAACATCCTGCTAAAACGGAAAGTGGATGCTTAAATAATGCCTTTCCTTTTGTTCCCGCATCCGTATAATTCACGCCATATGCCGCTTCCATGCCTATAGAATCTTATGGTCCAGTCACATACACGTGAGTGGATGTAGTTGAACGTAGTGGAGGCTAACATAGTTGAACGTAGTTGAATGTAGTTGAATGTCACTGAACATACCGGAGAAGTATGGATGCTGGAATGTGCAACTGTGTTCAACTACGTTCAACTACGTTCAACTACGATCAACTACGTTCAACTATGTTCAACTACGTTCATATATGTTCAACTACGTTCAACCACATTCAACTATGTTCAACTATGTTCAACTATGTTCAACTATGTTCAACTATGTTCAACTATGTTCAACTATGTTAGCCTCCACTACGTTCAACTACGTCCACTAACATGTATGTGACCGGGCCTTTACCGTTAAGCTGTATGGGATTTCCTATTCGATAAGCCACCAAAATAGGGCCAGTTACGAGACTCAACATTGCTTCACTTCGGTGAGCATGTGTGTATCAGTGTTTCTAATGTTTTATTAAATAGTGACCATAATCTAAATGGACTTAAATGCATTGCTAGACTACCAACAACAACAAGTCAAATAAAAATAATTAAATCGATAGATAAATACATTTTTGTAAATACACTGATAATGCAAGCAAACTTTTAGACATTCTAGGCATGATACATACAGGAGGCACTCTTTAAACTTAAAATATAACAAAACTAATGACCACTAACACAACAAGGTGAAGGCAGTCAGGGAAAGTGACTATTGGTAACCAAATTGCTAACCAATCGAACTAACAGATGGTTGCGGGATGTTGGAGAATGCTTACAAACTGAGAAAGAATGCATGCCGTAGAAAGCTACACAACAACTGAAAGTAATAAAACAAGGGGAACCACAAGACTAGTAGCGTCTATCGGCAAAAACAAGCCATGAGACTTAACCATTATATGTCAAATTGGCAGCATAAATACACCTATCACAAAAGATTAAAAAGAATATTTGTTTAACCTTAGATTCACGACCCAGCACACAAAACAAACAAAAAGAATATTTGTTTATCCCTAGATTCACGGTCCGCGTTCAGTGCGCATGTCACTAATGTGAGGTATGGAGCCTCAGCGTCTCCCCCCGCCCCGCCCCCCCCCCCCATCTCCTTAATGAGATCGCCGCTCGGAGGCGTTGGGACGGATGTTAATTTACACACTCACCCAGCAGGTATTTGTCATCGGGACTCAACGATTCAACCAGTTTGATTGAACAAAATGAATTGTGGTCTCATTGATGTTGGGTAAAGGTTTTTTCGGATGTGATTTAAAGACAATTAACGCGGGATTTAAAAGTTCATTATTGAACTTGAAGGCTTTCTTTCATTTATTCAAACGTTACAGTGACACCCGTGAGTTGTATGAATCTATATTTTGGAAGCATGCATGCCAGCGTTATCCTTATTTTGGTCATTTCGAACACACCCACCTCTCTCTCTAAAGGCCCTGTCACACTACAACGTTTCTCATGAACGCGCTTCGATGCGTGGCGACGTGTTGCCTTTTTGGGCGAACCGTCGGTACACGTCCGGTACATTACCGGCGTGTTACCGGCGCATTACCGGCGGGTTACCGGCGCGTTACCGGCGCGTCGGTACATAGCAACGTGTGAATGGAGACGTCGGCGCGCGTCGGGCCGCGTTGAGGTTTTGTGCTTGCACAAAACTTTCGACGGGCCGCAACGCGCGTAAGCGTGTTGGCGGGCGCGTTACGGACGCGTTAGCAAGATGTCGACACACGTTGGCGGCGCGCGGCAGAATGCTGGCAGACCGTTGATCAACGTCGGTTAATGTTAGCTATTTTTTCCCCAAAATGCGACCGTTCCGTCGGCGCATCCATAACGTCCCATCAATGGGTAGTGGGTGCGTTATTGGTGTTGCTCCAGCGTATCTCAGCGCGTTAGACGTGTTGCTGGCACGCCTGGATGCGTTGGCGGCGGGTGTGGATGCGCTGCGGGCGCGTCCTAACGCATTGCTGTCGGGTATGTACGGGTTCACACAATACTAACACGATACCAACGCGCTGCCTCCACACCGTAAACGCGCCGACAGCGCGCCGACAACACGCCAATAACACGCTACCGACATGCTACAGACACGCTAATAACATGCTACTAACGCGCCAATAACGCGCCAATAACGCGCCTCCAACCCGCCACTAACACACTACGCCCCGTCAAACTTTCTCCCAAAACGCCGAAGAGTTGGACGTGTGTCAACGGGTTGCAAATATTTTGCGCATTGCCGGCGCACCGGGGGAAACGTCATTAGTTGTTTAAGCAGGGGGAATTTCAGACGCAGATGACTGGTCTTCCTCATCCCACTGCTACTTGCCCTATCCCAATAATGCCGAGCATCTGGCTAGGAAGCGACAAGTATCGATTTTAAAGTCATTGGTTTGACTCGACCCGGATTCGAAACCACGATCCCACGATCTACCAACATAACTTCCATATAGAATACCATATAACTTCCTATAGAACCCATCCTGATGCCGCGTTCTTCAAGATAAACTCCCCCCCCCCCCCTTCCTGTATTTTTCCCTGAAACGAACATCCACTCCCATCTCCACGTTTTCCTTCAACGCAATATCGGGACTCATCTCAGCTAAGCTGGACGGATGGATTCGGATACAGGGGAAGCCAGACAGGGAGTTAGTGCTTGGGAAATTAATCTTTATTTGTATTTCAGTCGTATTCAGGGTCAGTGTCTTAATCGAGCTGGTCAATATCGCAAGGGGCCGACGCCGGGAGGACCATAGAGTCCATTGGGGGAGAACCCCGAGCTGAGCCTTATGAAGTAGAGAGTCATACACTGATACAGCGGGTGGGTGTGGTAAAGACTGTGAGGTTTTGATTCACTGGAGGAGCAGGGCCCACTGACGTTGGGGTGTGGGGGGGGGGGGGGGGGGGGGGTGGGGGGGCTTGTAGTGAGGGGCCGCAGTGTCTGTAGTCCCCTCAAGGGGGAAGAATGTGGCTCCCCCTACCCGATGCATATGCAATAAAACCTCTCTAAATCGACCGACCATGGGACCGACTTTAAGTGGTCCATTTAGAGAGGTGGTCGGTTTAGAGAGTTAGAATATCCTTACAATGGTATTGTTGGGACCCAAATAAAGCGATCGATATATGGGAGTGGTCGATCTGTGGAGGGGTCGGTATAGTGAGACAAATAAGTGTTCACACTTCCTGTCTACCATTCGCTATTTCGCTAGCGAGGTTTTACTGTACATATATATATATATATTTAAATATATATATATATATATATATATATATACGGATAGTGATAAGAATGTTATCGCGTGTAATAAGGTATGTAGTGTCTTGCTCCTCTCTCACCCACCCTCCTTGGGGTGGGGGGTACCAGCATGTTTCACACTCCCCCCCCTCCCCCATGCGTGGCGCTTGTCACTCCACTCGCTGGGAAGTTATATATATATATATATAAATATATATATATAAATATATATATATAAAGTCTTTGATACAGTACAATAAGGAGACAAGACAAGGAAGTGGGTTGAGATGATATATTCTCTTCTCTGGCTTAGGGAATATTATGCCCTAGCCAAATAACAAAAATTCCAGTGTGCGAGTGTCACTATTCGCAGCACTGGTAGGGTTTGGGGGTGGTGGCACCCTCCTGTCCGTGAAAAGGAGTCACCCATAAAGTATATGGGTGATCAATAGGGGGAATCATCCCTTCCACGCCTTTATACTCGCATAAGTCTTTTACATCACATATGAATAGTTCAGGCTCAAAAATTGACAGACACTTTTTGGGCCGAAATGAAGCCATGACTAAAGCTGCCATCATTCCGATAGTCAAATATGTTTGTTCAACGAAACTGACACATCCCTCATCTAATGCATTACACAATATGAACTTGATAGACTTTAAGAGGAAATCACAATATCAAATTATATTTGATATTAAACAACAAAAATGGATTGTCTGATTTTGACGTCTGAAATCTTCACACATATATGATGTATAACGTATTATGTGAGTATAAAAATACGTAAGTGAATATTACTTATTATTATTGTTATCCTCCGTAAGATACAATACTTTACGGGTGGCGCCATCTCGCCCACCTCACCTTCCCCTGTTGACCAGTGTCAGTCGAACATATGCATATATACATATATACATAATATATATATATATATGCAATCACTTGTCTCACTTGAGTGAGCGACTGCTTGTGTATTAGTGTGGGTGGTAGGTCCAAAGATGAGCCTTGTACTTGTGTGAGTAGATACTGGCATCATTCGGGGTCATCTCTTGAAGGTCAGCATCGTGAGAGAAAGAAAACCCAGCGCATATCAGGCTGCATCAGCAGGAATGGGCAGAGATGAGTAGATCCCCGCAGATTTGAAGCTAACCTGGTTGTGACTGGCTTCTAGGAGAGTGCTGGAGACGGAGAGACATATGTCAGTCATGCCCTGGAGGGACCCTGTTCAGGCAGGCTGGTTTCATATTCAATAGGTGGAACTCCTTGAGGCTTTGTAATACCCCTGTCACACTACGACGTAACGAGCCAACGTGAGCCTAACGTGGTCATTTTTCGTCATTACGTTGGGTTACGTCATGATGACGTCATAATGACGTTAGAATGACGTCGAGCTACGTCACATTACGTCGTGTTACGTCGAGTTACATCAAGGTTTTGGACATGTTCAAAACTTTCCACGTAGCTCGAACGTAAGGGTTTACGTTCGCCGTACGTTCTGTTCACGTTCAGTGAACGTCAATGACGTTAAACGGACGTTATTCCAACGCTGCTCACTACGTTCAACTACGTTCCACTACGTTCCACTACGTTCCACTATGTTGACCCACATTAAACCGACTGCAAATGCCTACGAGGCTTAATGGGAACGTCAGGAGAACGTCAGGAGAATGTCAGGAGAACGTCAGGAGAACGTGCATTCAAAGTACGTTCAACGTATCATGACGTGGCTAACGTCACGTAGCGTTTTTCTGGCGATGGAATAACGTTCATAACGTTCCGTGAACGTAGTGACGTTGTCCTCTCTCGTTGAATGACGGTATCACTACGCTTTACCGACGTTACGTTCTCGTCCACTACGTTGCATCCACGTTCAACTTCTGCCCAAATTTGCATACTACGCCGAGAAGTTCAACGTTCTTCACGTTCTCCCTACGCTGACGTCATTACGTTCTAGTGTGACAGGGCCATAAGCTTTAGGTTAAAGGCATAGTAACGTGACTTACTCAACCCTCGCTCGCCCGCAATTACTGGACGCAGTGTCCGAATAAGTAGAGCACAGGATTCACATATTGAAGGTCAGGATTTTGATTGGCGCGCAAGTCAAATCAATGACTTTCAAAGTTGATAGTTGTCTGTAGTTAGTCTGGCTCTTGGCATTACTAGAATAGGGCAAGCATTGGTTAGCCCATTTTAAACGTCCCCTGTTTAATAACTGATTGTAATAACAAATCACTAGTCACGGTTTGTATATATATTGAAACAATATATTCTCTAAAGGTTATTTAGCCCACCCAACCGCACTCAAGGTTGTGGCTCTCTATTGTCAATTTGTGAATATACGATTTATTCAGCTCTAAAGTAGCTGAGGAGATTAACTTATTTAACAAATTTAATATATTCAAAATTAATAGATGATTTCAAATATCCATCCGAATAATATGACAGAAACTCAAAACCATGGGACTAGTTAAAAACCCATCTGCCCATGATCGTGGTCTGTCTCTCTAAGGACACGCGTTCATCACTTCTTGACCTTTCCAAAAGCTCTTTAATATTTGGTGTCTTTAATCAACATCAACGCCAAGTCTGGTAATTCCTATGCCCCGATTTAATTAGCTGGAATCCAACTAAAAGATTCAACATTTTATTAAATGGAGTGAACGCCAAGTCAAGCTGGGTTCAGCACTTGTGATCGTGGCAATAAAAGGATCTAGCGGATTCAGAATATTAAGAATCAATTAATATTAATTTCTAAACCCCTTCCGAGTAACTCATGTCGGACGCGATGTCTGAGTAGGTAGAACATCCGCTTCCCATGCGGAAGGTCGTCTGTTCAATCCAAAACAGAGTCGAAGTAAAGGCTTACAAAATTGTGTATTTGTGATTAGGCAAGGCGAAATGGCCGGTAGGTTTCATAGTTTGCTAAATAGAACCGTATATTTATTGATTGTTGGTTACAATGCTCACTTTGCATATTTGATTTGGTGCGAATTATACATTTCCTCCAACGCACGCTGGTCCTCGGATACTTGTTCGACTGGGCCGATGAGTCTATCGCCTTTCCACCCAATTAGCCAGCAGAATATCACCTATATTAGTGGCCAGACGGGATGGCCGAATGGTATGAGCGTCTGTGTCTCAATTTGCTAGATCAAGGGATTTGACCCCATGGGTTCCAACCCTGGTAGAGTCAAACCAATGACGTAGAAATTGATAATTGTCACTTCCTAGCCTGGCACTTGGCATTATTAGGATAGGGCAAGGACTGGTTGGTTCAGTGTCAGGATAATGTGACTTAGTGGGATATCAGGTCATGGTGTTGGCAGCCTGGTTATCCAGTGGGGCAGCACTATAAAGTCGCCATGAGTGCACACTGTCACAAGTCGGTACCTTAGATGTTGCCAGGATGTAAAACCCGGACAACCAACCTATATTAGTAATGTAGGAGACATTCGTCGCTGTAAATGTCATACTTATCTAGATACATTGTTAAAACAAATCAGCAAGTGGTAGTTTTACATAGATTCAGAGAGCTCCTGGATGTATTCATATATGCAATGTTTCTTTGCTCCGATATGGGGTTTAAGCCCTCAGTCCGGTGGAATGCGTATCGACCTTGGATGCTGGTCACTTTTTGTTAATGTTGCGTTGCTCCACTATGGGGTTTACATCCCTCGGTCCATTCGCATGCTGGTCACCTTTAGTAAATGGCATTGCTCGAATATGGGGCTAGGAGTTCCTCGGGCCCTCTTGAATGCATAACAACCACGGCAACGCATCGGTCAGTGTACATTCCAGATTCTCTTGGGCCTGAAACCCCACAGTGTGCAATAAATAATTCTCTTCCCCTCCCCCCCCTCCACACTTTACGCCCGATTGCTTTGCCTCGCGTCTCCATGGGGGTCGTGTCTGGTTTGCACCGCGAGGATCCACCCAGTCTCTTCTTGTCTTGGGTGATGAGTGGATGGCAGTCACCCCTGCAGCCATTGGGCAGAAGGTTAGCCTATCCAATCATCTCCTTCTTCTCCAGCCTCCCCTGTCGACATGCCAGGTCAAAGGATAGCTTTAACTGACACACTGAAAATGAATCTGTATTCTATATCAATCAAATGTTATATATATAATATAAACATCTGGATACAATGGTAAAGAGAGAACAAGGTGGCCAGTGGATGGAGATCCTCTTTTATTGACTGAATGCTCTGGCCGAGTAATATAACCCCACCTATACAAACCTACAAAGAAGGAAAAAAGGTATATATATGTATATGTACAACAAGAATACATTATGGAAATAACTTTGCCCATTTATATACATATGTAAAGTCGTCGGCTGGCAGTTGTAGTTGTGTAGGCAGGCTAATAGGAAATGAATACAGGCTAGGATAAGAAAGGCAGAGTATAGAATGACAGTAAAGTTTTATTATTATATAGTGGTTTCTGGACTTGACATGGCATATCACCTGACCATGCCCTCCAATGAAGAGTAAGCATTTCTAGGTCCACCAATCAATAGTAAGCATTCTAGTATCACCATGACAACTGTGAAATACCCACCACCACCATGTCTTGTCTGCTTTGGCCTCACCTGCCCTGTTGTGTCTGTGCTGGGTGATCCGTGACTAACAGTTGGTGGGGAGGGGGTTGTGAGTAGAGCTCTTGAGCTCCTTCCACACTAACAGCAGTGCCCCTCTCACACTATCTATAGAATATACAATGACTATTTAATATAAGTAAAGGATCACCAGCACCACATAATACATTAATGCCCCTGGCCCTATACATCATTTACCTTTATAGACCATTTGTAATCTCTTATAGACCAGTTCACATTCCCCACCAATGTGTTTAATCGGAATATTTTACACATATATGAAACTATATGATACAAATTAAGTATATATATCTACCAACTTCCCATTTAATGTTGCTTCATTCAACATCATTTCGTTTTAACGTTGTTGAGAAAATATCATCATCATCATCATGCTGTCGGTCGCGATGCGACAAAGACTGCTTTCATTACTTGACTGCTGCTCTCCATTTAGCTCTCTGCTGTGAGAGTTGCGTCCATGAGTCGGTCTTAATGTCTCTCACATTTCATGAAAGCTGCCTGCAAAAGTGTTGAAGTGCTGCTGGCTTTTGCAAGTTACCAGCGGCACTCTCTCGGGGAGCAAATAGAGGTTTCACACCGGCAAGAACATGTCAAGACAGGCGCAAAACTATTTGTCCCTGCAGTGGCTGGTCGGGAGATGTTGGGGGTTCCATACATCAACTGCCCTTAATGCTGCCACAGTGACATGGTTTTCTGTTTAGGGTTTGCTCCCTTAGCCTTCGGTTCTGTCAAGAACCTGTACCACAAGGCAGTGGTTTACAACTCTGCAAGGCAGGGGCGTCAAACTCCTTGAGGTATTGCTATACCTGTAATACCTGCATACCCTGAAAATATAAAGACTTGCTAATGGATCAGGAGGTTATTTCAACATTCTTTGCCTATTTTTAATAGGTTTCGCTTAACATTGTTTCAGTTAACATCGTGGTTTTCATAAACCTAACCACAACGTTAATAAGGGCTTTGTGTGATTGTTGGGATTCTACAACGTAGCAACATTTATACTCATATCAGGACGGGTCTGATCCTGAGCTAACCAGTCCATAGCTTATCCTAGTAATGCCAGGCGCCAGGCTAGCAAGTGGTAAGTGTCAATTTTGTAAGTCACTGGTTTGACTCGGCCAGGATTGGAACTTCTGATCTTCTGCACGGAATGACCCAAAAGACCTACTTTGTTCTGCTTGTTGCAACTGTAGTGAGATGCACTCACCCCCGCATGTGAAATGTCATATATAGGGCCTACACGTAGGTATGGATATAAGGGCATACATGTAGGTATGGATATAACTGTTGCACCAGGGGTCTGCAGGTATTACAATGCCTCAGGGAGTTTGACGCCCCTGCCCTGCAGAGTTGTAAACCACTGCCTTGTGGTACAGGTTCTTGACAGAACAGAAGGCTAAGGGAGCAAACACTAAACAGAAAACCATGTCACTGTGGCAGCATCAAGGGCGGTTGATGTATGGAACTCCCAACATCTCCCGACCAGCCACTGCAGGGACAAATAGTTTTGCGCCTGTCTGGACATGTTCTTGCCGGTGTGAGACCTCTATTTGCCCGCCGAGAGAGTGCCGCTAGATACGTAACTTACAAAAGCCAGCAGCACTTCAACACTTTTGTAGGCAGCTTTCATGAAATGTACAACTGCACAAAACACAATACCAGCTCAGTCGTCGCCCAGGTTACCAAGGACCGCACTGCTCGATCTCATCTTCCGTCGACAGTGGAAAATAAGGAGAGCAACAGTCAAGTAATAAAAGCAGTCATTGTTACATCACGACCGACAGCATGATGATGATGATGATGATGATGATGATGATGATGATGACCAGGGAACCCAAATAACCTAACGATTGAAATGATAGCTCCAGAATGGCGGAATTGTCGATTTGAGTCACGTCTACATGTATATGTGGCTCCTTCTCTATGTCTACATGTCTATGTGGTTCAGCAACCATACAGCATGTCGTATGTATAGAATCCTGGCCACATCACCGGTGTCACAGGGTGATGAACATGGGAAATATTGTGCTTAGAGCAGGATTCGAACCATCACTCCTTGTTATTCCGGGTTAACATGCTAACCATTACACTACATATATGTTCCTTGAACCAACACCCAAGCCATGCCTAGCTGTGCTTGTGGCTATTTGCCTGAATGGTCAGTGCAGACTACCACATTGCCTTAGATCAATACAACAGTAAATCTACATTGACAGTGTGTGCATGGAACCGGAAGTGACGTAGCTTTGTCTGAATTATGCAACATGAAGGTGCAACATGTGAGTTAGGTGATTGTTAAGTGCAGCCTATGAGTGACAGGATCCAGTATAATGTTGCGTTTAATACGACACCTGGGAGAACATCGGCAATTTGTATCTAGTGCTGCCATCCGCAGTAAAACAACAAGGCGGAACTTTCCGGTACATTGTCATCTTAGTGCTGCCACCTAATGTGAAACTGTAGCACCAGGACATCCCTGCCCGTTGGGTTCCATTGGCTGGGCGAACGTATTGGAATAATGTGTTTGTTGTTGTTTTAGATCCTGGCAACATCTAAGGTCATACCAGGATTAGTACCGACTTGTTACAGTGCACACTCATGGTGACTGTATAGTGCTGCCCCATTGGGAGGCCAGGCTGCTGGCACCATGACTTGAAGTCACGTTATCTTGATAGTGTGCTAACCAGTCCTTGTTCGACAATATTAATGCCAAATGTCAGGCTAGCTAGCAACAAGTATAAATTGTATACGTCATTCGTTTGACTTGCTTTGCGTTCGAACTCCTGCCCTTCCGCACGAGAAGCCTGCGCTCTACCGAATAGGGAACTACATGTGACAGGCCTACCGGAATAATGAGCACGGTAGTGAGATGTCCTCACCTTTGCAGGTAAAATGCCACATCTACACAGGTATAGGCATGTTTACGTCAATGGTGTCAGGGAATCTACATTGTATTGTTACTGGTTAGGGACGCTTACACTGGAATAGCAGAAATATAGGTTTGAGAGCCCGTGATAGGGATGCTGTTCGTATTTGTTGTATGCTTTTCTCCCTACGTTCAAATTTACTGTGAAAATCAGTACCGGTATTCCAAAAGGATTGCTTCCATACTGTATAGCTGCATAATCTGATGAAAGCATCCATTTACTTAAAGTTGCATGGCCTGATGAGATATTTATTTTTCAAAACCAAAACATGTATCTTAATTTGATTATATATATATATATCTTAGATATTGGTGCATTAACAAGTGATTTGGTACAGCATTTATAGAATAATCAGTGAATGTACTACCTCACCCTACTTTGAAAAACCCATCACACAAGGAAGCCATTAATCAATTAGGTCAATCTCGTGGCCAGTAGCCTTGACCCTCATTCCAAGTACCTAGGCAGGTTCCAGGATGTCCAGTGGTAGTATTGCTGGCACAATAGCCTGGGTTGATATAAAGTTGCATGGAATTTTGTATTAAATAATTGTTACAGATCTCAATAAGAGTGATCTCATAATTATGTATATTATTATCCGGGAACAATACATTGGATCATCATGCAAGTGACATGCTAGAATAGCTGTACAAAAATGAAGACACACACTTAAGGTCAAACAAAGAATTAACACAACACATGTAAATATGAAGAAACAACACATGAAGCTAACTGAGTGGATTTCTTTCATTTTTATAAATGCTTCATTAAAGTTGACCTCTCAGTAAGGCAGTTCTATAAAGCCGAATAAGTAGAGCACCTGCCTCCCATTTGCTAGGTCATGGAATTCGAACCCACAGGTTTGAATCATGGTTGAGTCAAATCAATAACTTAACAAATTATACTTGTCCCTACCTAGCTTGGTATTTGGCATTATTGAGTTGGAAATCTGAGATCAAATGTAAGTATATGGTTTGATTTTGACCAAAAAACATTATGCTGCATCAGACCATGGGTGCCCATGAGCTAAAACAACTTACATCATTAGGTCAACCCACATCACATCACATGCCAAGAAACAATTGATGGCACCATTGCGCCATCAGCAGGAAAAGAAAGGTACCCAGGCTATATGTTATTTAGGTCATTCCACATCACATGGTCATTGTGAGATGTCAATACTGGTCAGAGTGAGAGGACTTTTGGAAAGCTTGTTGAAGTATTTTGGGTTCTTTCAGCTCAAATTGCTTCAAAACTAGTCATTTCGCCACCAAAATGACTCCGGACTAATGATTAGTAGCTCATAACGATCAATTTGATATATTTATCTAAAGAATAAGACAATTCAAGTGCTATCGGACCATGCAACTTTAAAGCCAAGTCACAAGCCTAGATTTAATCGCACATATGAGACTTAGCTACTGGCACTCTAAAGTTACGCATTTTACTATGGCATAGGTAGAATAGGCCTAAGTAAATGTAATAGAACCTGGCAGAAACCTATGAAGGCCAGCATTAGGTGTGTATGTTAATAATTCTAAATATACCGACCCCCCAAGGAGGCTAAGGACTAACATGTGTATATATATATATCCGCATAAACAATAGCCATACTCATACTAGTCATAGAGGTGGAAAATGGAAACACCAGAATCTAGCAACCGGAAACGGAAACAGCCTGTTGAACGTCGCTGCGCAGTAAACAGGGTGGATGACAGCGATTGGTTAATAATATACTCATGTTGATAAATAAATAAATAATTCTCCGAGCGTTTAGCATGGATCGGTCCTAAGTATTGCTTCTTCATATTATTATATAGTATAGTTATACGAATCTTACCTGGGTACAGATGATGGATAACTCTTGTTTTCCCGAGGTACAAGCCTCGGATGGTCGTGGGCTAGGGAGAAGGAAGCAACATCCGGGTACAGCAATCTTCACCTAATTAATCAGGATAAAAAATGAGCTTTATGATGGAAATCTGATGTTTTCGTTTGGCACAAGCGATTGTAATGGTCGTGGTAGGGTGTGGTGGGTGGGCCCTAGCCCACGACCATCCGAGGCTTGTACCTCGGGAAAACAAGAGTTATCCATCATCTGTACCCAGGTAAGATTCGTATAACTATACTATTTTACCTCGGTACTAAGCCTCTGGCTGATCGTGGTCGAGGGAGACCTTTACGTAGCCTTATTTTTATCCTCAAAAATCTGATGAACATAAAAGTATCAGTAGTAGGTAAAAAATGTTTTTACATCTCACCAGGTCTTGTTAGTTGGTGAGCAGGCGGGTGGCAATCCCGCTTGTCTTTTCCAGTCGTTTATTATAATGTTTAGCAAACGACTTTGCCGTCTTCCAGCCGGCGTGTTTGAGGATTCTCTTTACTGAGATCCCCAACTTTCGTGCTTTAGACACCATCGCACCTCGTGTAGAGTGTGAAGCATAGCGAGCCGTGTCAATGCCGGCCGCCTTAAGAACTTTGATCGTCCACCTTGCGAGTGTATCTCGTGAGATGGCTTTGTGTGGCTTAATAAAGCTCACCAAAAGCTGTTGTGAATTCCGTAATTCTTTAGTCTTGGATATATAAGCCCTAATGGCTGAAACTACACATAGTTTTCTATCTTGTGGGAAACTAGTTAGATGTACGGAGGAGAGCGGATCGCCCGTCCTATTTGACTTAAGTAATTTATCCAAGTCAAAAGTAGCCTCTGTGTTGTCAATGTCAAGTCCCTGTAGTGACAGGGTGACAATTGTTTGGCCTCTATGTCCCGTTACTAATAACAACAACACTGCTACCTTGTATCCTAATTGTTGGATTGAAAGATGCTTATTGTCCGGCAATGACTGGAAATGCTTGAAAACTATCGAAACGTCCCAAAACCGGCTATATTTGGGTTTGGGAGGGTTTCTTTCATAAATAGAACGCATAATCCAATGGATAACCTCGTTCTTTCCCACAGTTTTTCCCTCAAGTCTTGGCAGAACAACGGAAAGAGCACACCTTGCAGTATTAATGGCCCCATATCCGAGTCCTTCATCTTCCAATGTGCGTAAGAATCTACCTACTTGGGCTAAGGAGGGTTTCGTCGGTTTAACTTTATGCAATAAACAATGCAGGCCCCATTTCTTTAAATAGCAGGAGTATAATTTTACTGTTCCTGGCCTCCAAGCATGCGACATTAATCTCTCCTGGGTAATTTTGTCGAGTCCAAATTGTTGTAAGTAATTACTTAGAAAAGGAATGCCAACATTGGTGTTGTGGATACGTCCCCTTGATTTGTGACTTTGCCCTGGTGTTGAAGGTTGATTGGTCCTCTTGGGAATGACAAAGTGTCTTTGGCTTCCCACTCGACTGCTGCTCTCCATGGCTGTGTGTTCCAGTCTGGGACTATTAACACTGCGTGTGTCTTGTCGCCTCTGATCTTTCTGACTACTCTGCTGATTAGGCTGAACGGTGGGAAGATATAATAAAAGGCGTTATTCCAGAATAGAGAGAACGCATCCACTCGCCAAGCGTGTGGTTCTGGATGCCAAGATACTTATTTATCAAGTTTTTTGTTCTTACGGGAAGCAAAAAGGTCTACTTCTGGAGTACCCCACTTCTGGCAGATTATGTTAAAAATATTCAAACTTAGCGACCATTCCAAGTGATCATGGAAATGTCGGCTTTTGTTGTTGGCTAACGTGTTCTGGGCGCCTGGGATATGTGCCACTGTTATCCAAACATTTTGTTTCTCAGCCCAATCCCAAATTAATTTTGCTATTGTATTACAAGCAGAGGACTTTGTGCCTCCCATGTTTCTAATATATGCCATTGCCGTGGTATTATCGGTTAACACTTGGACAGTGAGTTTTTGTATTTTTATTAGGCTGGTTAGGCCCAAATAAATGGCTCTTAACTCTAAGACGTTAATGTGATCGTCGATTTCATCTTCTAGCCATCGACCCCCTGTCGCTTGATCATCTTTATGGGCTCCCCAACCTTCTAACGAAGCATCAGTCGTAACAGTGGTGTTAGGTTCATTCATGCGGATAGGGTTGCTCGAATTGTGTATGTGTAGCAACCACCAGTGGATGTTTTCATGCCCCGCTTTGGAAATTGTCATAAGACTCTCGAAATTGCCTTTTGCTTTTGACAGGGCAATATTCTTATCTATTTCAAGTGATTTGATGTGTGCTTTGCCATATAAGATAGCTGGTGCGTAGGCTACCATTAGTCCAATGAGGACTGCTACTTGTCTTATTTTTGGTCTTTTGATCTTTAACAAATCCGATGAGGTTATGTTGAATTTTTGGATCTTATTGTGGTAGGTTTTAGAACGGATTTCTTATCGTGAATATAGAAACCTAATTTTGTTAGAATATTGCACAGGTCTTTGACTGCTAGCCTACAATCGTTCTCAGTACGTGCTAGAATGAATGAATCGTCAATGTAAGGGAACATGACGTGGCCATTCTTGGCCATTTGTGCAAAGACTGGTTTAAGTAACATAGTGAATAGGTGTGGTGCGCACGCCAAACCATTGGGTAAGCATGTGAACTCATAGAGTTGACCTCGCCAAATAAACCGTAGGAATTTCCTGTGGCCTTCAAAAATTGGAATTGTATAATAGGCATCTTTTAGATCCACACTGGCAAGCCAGGCCCCCGGCATTACTAGATCCCGGGCTGTTTCAAGTGAAAACATTTTTAAATGTTTATATTCGACCAAATTATTCAAGATAGTTAAGTCTAAAATCATCCTAATTTCTCCATTAGGTTTGGGTCTAGAGAAAATGTTAGAAATGTATTCGCCATTCTCATGTTGGACCGGTGTAATAATACCCTTATTTTCAAATTTTTCTACTTCTTGGTTTAAAGCTAGTTGTTCTTCTAATGACAAGCAATAAGGAAAGGGTATTCTCTTTTGTACGGGGGTTTCTATAAAGGGGATAACCACCCCTCTAACAATGTCCAGGACTTTGTCGTTTGTTGTGATTTGTTCCCATTCAATGAAATGGTTTACCACATTACCGGCAACAAATTTGCTTACACTGGTTTGCGTTGCAGACTCTATTTGCTGGCTGGCTTGGGGAACTGCTTCTGGGGTGGGTTGTCTCTCCTGAATGGCCGGTTGCCATCGTTCCACCCGTATTGGTTCCGTTGGCCCCGTCCTCTCGGCTGGTAGCCGTAGTTCCTGTTCCCGAACCTGGCTGTTGACTGCCCAGTTCGGCGTCCCCGAAAATCCGATCTAGATTTTTTTAATTTAGAGGTGTTAGTGTCTTTCTTGCCATCCAGGTGTTTAGACTGCTTAGCTTTGGTCTCCACTTGCTTGAAGAGATATTGGAGTTGTCCTCCAAACATCTTGGTGTTATCAAGTTTTTTTTTGTTTTTTTTTTTTATTGAGGCTGTATTTATACTGTCCATAGCATATAAGCCCGGGTACCCAGGCTTGTTTTCAATGCTGGCCAGTTGTAGTGTTGGTGTTATCTTACCACACAGTGGCTGCTGATAAGGTATTTGATTGCCTGCATTTCAGTAGCAGATAGATAATTGGTTGGTATGGTTAGTAGCCTATGTTAGTTTTTTTGGATTTTCTTGGTATATATGTTTTTATTTTTCTACTCTTATTACTAGGCTAGCCTACTCCTATTTACATATCATAGGCTTGTACGTAGCTGTGTGGTGTGTTATCTGGCTACTTTTGGCATGGTTACCTTCCATTGGGCATCCCGCTGGTGGGCCGTGACATATCACATGCCCCTTTGCAGTGCAGCTTACTGGGGGTTTCCTAGCCTTATTTTGCACAGATATTTTTTGTAAGTTTTTAGGTCAGGAATTTGTCGTTCCTTTACCGTTTGGGCATTCCACAACTTGGCAGCCATTTCCAGCGTGCTTCTCTCATGAGCTTTTATTCGGCTTCTGGTCTGCTTTAGTAGTGGTGCATTATTTGCTCTAGTAGCCCTTTGTGGTTTTGTTAGAAGTTTACTGTTTTGACTATAGGTATATGCTAATGTTTTCAAATGAATTATTCTCCTATTTTCTAGTAGTTTCACTTTGGTTCTTTTGTGTATGTCATAGGTTGGGTGCAGCTTGTCTACTCTTAGACAGATTTTTAGGGCTCTGTTCTGCAGTGTTTGCAGTTTTTTTAGTAGTTCTTTTCTCGCACCCATGTAGTTTACATCTCCATAGTCAAAATAGGGGAGCACCATGCCCTTGAAGATTTTTATTGACATTTCTTGTGTCATGTAGTCTCTTAGCTTTGCAAATAGCCACAGTTTGTGGTTTACTTTTTGTATAATTTTATTTATACATAGGTTGTAGTTTAGTTGGCTGTCCAACTCAAGGCCTAGGTATTTGTAATGGTCTACATTTTCTAGTGTTTGGTTTCCTAACTTACAGTGTAGTTTTCTTTCTGGCATTTGTTTATGCGAGAAGAGTACTGTTTTTGATTTGCTTGTGTTGATGGTTATTTTGTTGGACTCACACCACTCATCTAGTTTTAGTAGGAGTTTATTTAGTTTAGTTATTACCTCCTCCTCTGTGGTGCCATTTGCGTATATGACTGTGTCATCTGCATATAGTTGGAGGCATTCAGTTTGCAACCATTTTTCAAGGTCGTTTATATAGATTATAAAGAGTAGTGGCCCTAACACTGACCCTTGGGGTACACCACATGTGACAGGTTGGTTGTCTGATAGTGTATTGTTTATTTTGTTTTCTGTTGCCTGTTGTTCAGGTAGCATCTTATCCAATCCATAGTGTTGGATTTTATGCCCATGGTTTTTAGTTTTTCCAGTAGTATTTTGTGGTCTACTGTGTCAAATGCTTTGCTGAAGTCAATGAAGGCGGCTCCAACTAATTGTTTTTGGTTCATTGATGCCATTATGTCATTTGTTAGGTTAGCTATTGTTTTTGATGTGGAGTGCAGTTTCCTGAAGCCCCCTTGTCTTTCGTTTAGTATATCATTTTTTTTCCAGGTGTTCATTGATGTGTCTATGTAACACTTTTTCAATGAGCTTGCCTGGGGTTTGAAGAAGTGGTTTTCCCTTGATTGGTTTGGGTGCGAGGAAAAGCGTGTACTCTTTTCCGTCGTTGTCGACAACTTTTTTGGATCTGGCGACTTCTTTTCCAGCGTCGGTGGTGACGGATTTGTACACGTTTTCAAATCGTCGATAAGATAGGAAATTGCTGGTCGCTGTAAGCGCCGCAATAGCCGAGTTCATGTCCGCTGTGACGGTGGTGAACTTGTTTCCGGTCATCATTCGGTTAGCTACCGGCATGATGGCGGCGAGTGCTACTAAGACTCCTTTGTGGACCGTGTGTAGACAGGTCTCAAATCTTTTGCGATCCTCGTTCATGGTCACGTCGTCGTCCATTTCTTTTATGGTCGCTTCTGGGATGCCTCTGATCCCTGTATATTGTTCTGCCAGCTTTGTTAGCGTTTCTGCTGGTTTGAATGTATCAAAGTGGCCCTTTAGGTTTTTCTGCAGCAAAGAGCAGGTGTTTATCTTGCTCTTTTTTGTGATCCTGATCTTCTTCGCTACCTTTTCGGTTATGTTAGCAAAAGTACCGGCATGTGGGTCGTCGGAATCAGAGTCCGTAGTGGTGGACCCTGAAGAGTCAGAAGAAGAGGATTTTGTTTTCTTCTTTTTCGACTTGGACTTTTTCTTTGTCCTCTTGACCTTTTTCACCTTATTTCTGGCTTTGTAATACTCATCCCCTCCGGATGAATATTTCTTTTGTCGTTTTCTTTTCTTGCCTAGCGCCACCTCTGAGTCCGTTGTTTGTTGATCGGACAGGTCCTCCCAGTCGGATTGTTCCGAGAGAGAGGCGTGTGCTTTTGGCGAAGCCTTGGAGGGCGGCGTAGGGAGTAGTTGTTGCAACTGCTCCCGGATGAGTCGTACCATTTGCTCATTCCCATCAACTTGGGAGGGCCCTGCCTCGGGCGAGCGGTCACGTGATACGGCTAACGAGCGCCCAGGGGTCGCGTCTCCTTCGCTCAGGGTATGTGGAACACCCTTGGTACCCCGCTTCGCGGCCATGTTGAATCGTCTGTAAAACAACCAAAAGGAGGTTTTTTAGGACATGCTCAAGGTGCAACTGGACCAGTGAACAGCGCAGATGGTGCATAGCACACAGACGGGCAATAAAATTGTATTTACACCAATTTTACACCAGGCGTGAGAAGCTAATGTGTATCGAAAGTGTAACAGCCGAGCAAGTCGAACCGAAACCAATCGAGGGGCGGGACCAGTGTAGATTCCGCCCACACTCTCTGTTACATACACTTCTCCCACCCGTGGCGTCAGTGCCAACAGATTGGAGAAAATATTATGCAACTCGGAGGTACGCCATAAGAAAAAACTAACATAGCGACGAAATGACTCCGGTCAACATGTCTCTCCGTTGGGCAACGGGCGGCAAAAATAAAATCTGTCTAAGCGACGAAATGACTCCCGCCAACATGTCTCTCCGTTCGGCAACGGGCGGCAAAAATAAAATGGATGCCTCCAGTAACTACGGCACCGAAAAAGCACAGCCTTAAATTACACTTAATGTAAGAAAAACCTTTATAAAAGGTCGATAAGCATGTGCTATAGATGTTCATAAACAGCTATGTCGGTTTATGTTTCGGTACTTACAGTAGAACTAGGTAAATCCTCGGTAAATAACTACTGTACTGCTCATAACGTTCCTCCAGTTATGAGCGGAATATGCTAATTGCTGTACCCGGATGTTGCTTCCTTCTCCCTCGACCACGATCAGCCAGAGGCTTAGTACCGAGGTAAAATATATATATATATGGAGCCCCAGTAACATTTTCTCGTTATCTTCACTTAATTTAATCACACATTGTGCATGTTACGCTGTAACATGTATAATTTGTCACAACAACTGATCTCTGGAGTAACCACGTAAAATATAACCATTGCAATCACCAGTTCTCCTGCCGAGAACCAGTGAAGCTCTAGCTATCCTAGTATTACGTCAGGATTGTACTGTTCCTCCCCTCTCATATCCCGCTAGTTGCTGAGTTAAATCCCTCAATCCTGTTAGTATTGTCCATGTTGCCGGAAACATAATTCACAAACCCTGACTACGGGCCTGATATGAGCAGCACTATATATACCGTTCGTAGCGTGCGTTGCTATGTACAAAATTAACTTCCGGTAGTAGATTCAAGGCTTGTCCAGTTCTTACCTGGCCACCGTCGTCGACGGATCACCTGAGCAAATTTACAAGTTTCAATTTGAGTGTCGAGGATGCCGAAGCACATGCATTGTTCGAGTCTATGAATCGATCGGGAGCGTCGAGTGACAATGTTGTGGAGTGTCGTACTGTTGGACGTAAAGCTTCCTCTTCTCGGCTCGACATGGTCGACCTGGAAGGGAGTGTGGAGAGGTCACCTCCGGTAGCCTCAACATCGCGCCGGAAAAGCCTTTCGCTGGAGGATATAGCGACATTACTTGACAACAAGTTAGCAGCATCCCAGGCTCCTTTACTGGAACGTCTACACAGCCTGGAGTGCGGCCAAGATGGCGGCGCTGGGTCTCTTATAGCCCCCCCCGCCGAGCATGCCGGAAGTTTATGCGGATGACGTCAGAGGAGAGGATTTGGCATCCGTTGTCAACGCGACGGGTCGTTGTACACCGGTTCGCACGACTGTTTCGTGTAATACAAGGCGCCCTCATCACACGGCGAAAGGTAATGCGCATAACATTTCTAATAGATCCGCCGTAAAAAGGCATGCTGCAGATGAACAATTTAACGATAGTGATGAGGGGAGTGATGATTCAATGATGAATGAATTAATTAGGCTGACACGGAAGCGTGCCAAGAATTCTAAGAAGCTCAGGTTGCTGCCCCATAAATATGTGATCAGGAACGAAAAGAAAGGAAAGGTCGGTCAAGGAGAATCAACGTGGTTCGAATACCTAGCAGCCATGCGCCGTATGGTGAGCCGTGGGGATGTACCCACTGGGTGGGAAGTGCACATCGATAATCACATCGAGTCGATTCTGGATATGGCTCAAAATTACTCTTGGAGCACTTGTCTCACATAGAGCGAGAAACTCTTCAACATGATCGCCGACTAGCGACTGCCTGCAGGCTGGGATGATGAGGGGAAGATTATTGAGATACGGCGGGATGTGTGTGGGCTGGGCAAGCGGCTTGAGTCTCAGACAGTTAAGCACATAGGTGGGAGATCGTTCTCAGACTTTAAAAAGGGTGTGGATGCACGACCGTGCGTCATATGGAATAAAGGTGGTTCATGTGGCTTTGACGAAGATCATGGGGAGGGCTCAAGTCGTTTTGTCCATATTTGTGCCTATTGCGCGTACAAACTTAGGCGCAAACACGCCCATAAGGAAACGGAATGCCGTTCCAAAATTTGTGCATCCGAGTTGCCAAGTGACGCTGTAGGTAACTGTGTATCGAGTTTTTAAATTGCAGTGGGCTGGGCGCTGCGATTCCCTGGGAGCAAGTGCGTATACCATCGGTCAAGCTGCACGAGTACCTCCACAAGTCTACAGATGGCGCCACCAATCATACTGCATCAAGTCGCCCGGTGTCGTATTTTCAGCGCCCGGTCATTCTCAGCGGCCCGTCGTGGTCAAAAGACCCGTGGCATCGCCGGCTACAAGCTCAGCTGGTGCCCGGCAGTGTTAGGGACCGATTACGCCGAAATCTATTGAATGCGATCATATTTAACAGAATTACATACTCAAATAATGAAATTTAATTAAATTAACCTTAAATTCCAAGCGATATTAACGTAGCAGCTCGATCAGCGTCGAATGGCCGAGTGTAAACAAAACAAATAGCAGTGCTCGCGGCAACGTTCGAAAATCCGCGCATGCGCAGAAGCCACGACAGGCCGCTGAGAATGACCGGGCGCTGAGAATACGACACCGGGCGACCAGTGCTTTAACCAGGTCGGTGCGGTTGTTTCGCCGGTACCATGTCGGCCTTCTGTGTTACTGTTGTCGCCTCCCATCCCTCGTTCCACCCTTAGTTCTGAGGCGCAATTGAATGTGGGACATAACTCCCCCCCCCGTTTTCCAAAAATGCTAGTGTTTTTCAGGTCAATTTTGTTGGGAGACGGCATACGCCGTCTGTCGATTCCAGGAGGTACTGGAAGTTCAAGAAATCCCCGGAGCGGGGCGCCACAGGCGAATTTATTAATATTTATAAGCGTCCCCATCATAGATCTTTCCTTGATCCGATTAATACAGCAAGTACGTCATTTAAGTGGTTTAATGGAAGATATAAGACCTTAGTGGATGCCCCTCAGACAAGTAGAACAAGTGGGGGGCAGCATTCGGTGACAGTTGGTACGGTGGCACAGCGAACACCACCGGCATTGGGTTTGCCTCCGCCTGGGTTCGAACCACACCGTTGCCATGGCAACACAGATGCATTTCATTGTCCTTCCCGCCTCCCTCATACACCGCCGCGAGTGTCTGATACACTGCCTACTGGGCTGCTGCCCGACTCTGAATTTAATGTGTTTGCGTTGGGTGATCGAGCTGCCCCATGTGGAGCTATTCTACCCACTTTAACGAGTGACCCTGACACTGCTGTGTCGTCTAGTATCAGCCCAGCCACTGATATATTTAATTTTTCCTCTGCCAAACCCTGTCAGCTGTCTAGTGACTCTCAGCTTTGTTCTAGTGTTGATGTTCAAGCTGGGGGTTCAGTTTCTTCTGTTCTATACCATGATGGAGAGTGGCTTGCTGTTAGTGCTTCGGATGACACCAATCCACTCTTTAATGGACTGAATAATGACAATAGCAATTTTGAGATTGCTAGGGGGTCCATGATGGATCCCACTCCCTTTGTAGTTACTAATCTGGAAAAAGACACTGGTATGGTCTCCCCTGTTAAGTTGTCGTTGTCGCCTGTTCATTTAGTTACCCCAGTTCTTGTTGCCAGTGTTGTTAACAGTCCGTTGAAGTTGGGATGCACCGTTGATTCAGTTGACTTTGATGGTCCGGACTTGGTAGATGATTTTAATGTTACTGAGTCCACCTGTAGGAGTAAGAAGGCTTTTTTGTGATACTTCCCCTATCCAATACAAGATACATGTATTAAAATGTTGGCCGACTTTATCTAATGCAGTATTTGGTCCTGAAATAGTTCATAACCCCCTTTAAAAAAAATATGCGTATATTTATAATCAGGTAAGAGCTACAGGTCTTCCAAATTATCTGTCGGCTAGACTACCGGTACCCTCGGGATTGCTCATTAAGAACTGGAGGCGCTTACTAGCTGACTATGAGGATATCAATCTTGTCGATTTTTTGGAGTTCGGTTGGCCGGCTAATTTTACTGGTAAAGGTGTCCCTACCTCAACGGATATTAACCATGCCCATTCAAAGGAAGACCTTTTTTTGATAGACAACTATGTTACAACTGAATTGGCCCACAACGCGTTGCTGGGCCCATTCGATCACCCCCCATTTTGTCCATGGGCACAGGTTAGCCCAATCATGACCCGCCCCAAAAAAGGTACTGATGAGCGCAGAATTATAGTTGATCTTAGTTTTCCTAAGGGGTGTAGTGTAAACTCGGGTATCAATAAAGGGTTTTATCAAGGGGAACCGTACAAATATAATCTGCCAACTATTATGTCGCTGGTGAAACAGGTGACCAAGTTGGGACCTGACTGCTATATGTGGTCTATTGACCTTGCTAGGGCGTACAGGCAATTGAGGACCTGCCCCTTAAGTGTGCCATTATTCGGTAATAAAGTGAACCAAAATTTGTATTTTGACATAGCCCCGCCCTTTGGCTGCAGGACGTCCAGCATGGCATGCGCCCGGACTACGGCCACCGTGGTGCATTTGATGACCAAGATGGGTTTCTTTGCGCTATGTTTTTTAGACGATTTTGTGGGGGTAGAAAAATCCTTGGAGAAGGCACAACAGGCATATTCTTATATTTTACGGTTGGCTAGGGTTCTTGGTTTAAAGCTTTCCATTAAAAAATGTGTTCCTCCCACCCATAAATTGATCTGGCTGGGATATGAGATAGATTCACATAATTTGATAGTCCGTATCCCCAATGAAAAATTATTGGATATTCTGGTGGAGTGCCATAAATGGGTAATTGGCCGGTTGGTTACTAGGAAGAACGTTCAGCGGCTAGTCGGACGGCTACAGTTTATATCTAAATGTGTGACTCCAGCTCGTATTTTTATGAATAGAATTTTGGATTTTCTGAGGGGACCCCATTTTTGGGTAAGGTTTTGGTCACACAGGACCTGGTTAGAGATGTTACTTGGTTCTTGCGGTTCGCAGAAGGTCACAATAGGCTTGTTTTACTTCGCCATGTCCCTGTTCAAAAGTGGGTGATCGAGTGCGACTCCTCATTGCTTGGCGGGGGTGCATTCAGTTTAACTCATTTTTATGCAAATAAGTACACCCCAGATTTTCTCAAAAACGGCTTTCATATTGCACAATTAGAGGCAATAAATTTGGTTGTGGCTCTAAAATATTTATCTCCTATTAACCCCCATCTATACCAGATTATCATTAATACCGATAATGCTGCTTCCCAACAGGTGCTGTCTTCTGGCGCCGGAAAGGACCCGGTCTTGTGCGCCTGTGCCAGGGAAATTTGGAGGTTCGCCGCCGCATCCACCTGTATGGTACAGGTGATACACAAGCCGGGTACGGATCTGGTGCTGGCGGATGCCCTCAGTAGGTTGTTTACTGGTGATAAGTATAAACGTATCGCCGGAGACTTGTGCCGGCAAATGTTGTTAACCGAGATCAATGTCTCCCATGATGGTCATGTTTTAGACTTATCTTTATGATCTCTCTGCCAGTTGATAAGTTAGTTTTTTGCCTTTATCAACTTGCAGGAGATAAGCGCGCGCTTGTGGGATGGCTAAGTGTCTACTTTTCGGCGGGATTATCGACTGGGACCTGGCATAATAAAAGGGTGCAGTTCGGGGAGTATCTTGGGTTTTGCAAAAAGGTTGGAGATAACCCCAAACGCCCCAAAATGAAGACGGTAATGTTATATAATTTACACCTAAATGATAAATTAAATACTGAAGGTGCTGTAAGAAATTACATGAGTGGGGCAAGGACATGGTTAAGGCTATTTAATGGTAACACGGAAGCGTTCGATTGCTATGCACTATCACTGATTAAAGCTGGAATATATAAGTTGAAAGAAAGTACTGTAAAGAGGGCGTTTCCCTTGAAAATTAAACACATTAAAATGATGATTTTAAAATTCAGAAAAATTGGAGATGACGGACTGGTGTTAATTGCTGCCTTGCTAATAGGTTACCTTTGTTTGTTAAGACAGCCTAATTTGTTCTATTCCGAGGTGACGGGAGGTGACGGTCACATGCTGCTCGGTAGGGACATTGAGGCACACAACACACACCTGACGATCAAAATCAGGTCCACCAAGACCACGCACAAGCCTGAGGACGCCTACAGCATCGATATACCGACAGGATCGAACTACGCCTTCTGCCCAGTGCACGCATGGTCCAAGTACATCAGCCTGAAGGCGACGCATGAGGGCGCCCCAGCTTTCATGTTTCGCAACGGGCATCCCCTGACGGCGTCGATCTTCAGCAAGTGCATGCAAGCTGCATTGAAAGCATGTCAACTCCCGTGGTGGCCGCTAGTGACTTTCCATAGTCTACGGCGCGGGGGAGCTCAGGCATACGCGAGAGTGGGCATGCCACTTGAGTCCATAAAAACTGTCGGTAGATGGAAATCTGACAGCGTTTTCAACTACATAAATAAAAGTGTTGCGTAGGGAGGAACCATTATCTCTCGTGTCCCAATTTGGCTGAGAGATTATGGCTCCTATCCCCTTGTTATAAAAGTGCTGAATGAAATGAGTAATGACTCTATTAATTTCTATCTAATAGATGACCTGCATATAAGTAATGACCCTTAAAGAAGTGATAAAGGCACAGGTTGTACTACCTGCTGATGATAGAGTAATTATAGCTAATATTCCAATTGTATTATTGGAGATAGCTAATATAACATGTTCCCAAAGGTGTAGGCAACAAGGCTGCTGTAAAAATTTATTAAGCCTGATTAATAAATGTATTAGCCCATAAAAATGAATTATCTGTGTCTGGTTTTGAATTATATTTATAGTAACTAACACTCGCTGGAAACTGGCTAGCATCATAAAAATACAAGACAACCCAGTATCCGTAGTAACTTGATGCAGTCACCATAATAACAAATACCAAATTTAATAGTAATGTAGTCGATGTGGTATTCCTTCGCATCAATCTAGTCAGTTATTCCCATGAGCTCAAACAGATAACAGGCAACTGACACAGATTTCCTTACCTTCCACCCTCCCTACAGTCTAGTCTTATTGGCCGAGTGTCAGAGTCATAATTACAGTCTTTCATGTATATGTAGCCTAATTAAAATATTTTAAAATGTGTTATCTTTGATAGGGAATGTAGTGTATCTACATCGCTACATGCAGGGACAATCTAGACATGTTTGCTAGCAACAGGCTATCTGCAGTTCCCCTATACTATGAGTTAATGGTTATCTTAAGCCGTGGTCACACGGGCGCTGTAAATCGATTCGTAGAAATCGACTTGTATAGTTCGGGTTACATTTCGTGTGCGAACGGGCGTCTGAGTCGAATTAGGGCTGAATCGATTCCTGTGATCCTGATACTGGAAACCACTTGTGGAGATGGATTACGCGAGTAGATTTCTGTGAGTCGATTTATTTTGTCCGTGTGCACGCACTGAGGCGGATTAAGCACCTCACACGCATGCTCAGTCGACACCTTAGTTTGTTGACTTTCCGGTCGATCAAAAGCACATATTATATAATTTGGTCTATGAACCTGCTAGAGGTGCACAGATATTTTTTTCATCATATATTTTTAGGGTTTCACTGCCCAGCAGAAGTTTTGACCGTTCCAAACCAATACAATTCAGTACATACATATCTAGGTCGAACCCACTCTCTAGTGGTCACGTCGACTGACCGAAAACTGGCGCTGGTCAGACTGGACTTGCTCATGCGCAGATATCGATTTCCGGCCCAAGTACTGCCCGTGTGAACGGGCCGCTAATTCGACTCACCTGATTCGATTTGTCTAATTCGCTTCACATTTTGCCGTGTGACCACGGCTTTAAAGTTACTCAATATAATCTTGCTGGGTACAGACATTGTTGTTTAAAGATATGTCTGGTAGCAGCCATACCTATCCACTCTTACAAGAGCTAACTGGCCTTTAAAGCTACTGTATCTATTAAAAGTATTATCTGCAGTGTTAAAGTATCTAGGTCAGTAAAAGCTGTCTATGCTGCACGAGTCATGTTAATTTTCACTAGTCTGGAATTAAGAAATGTTGGTCCACTGAATATATGTTGTTGTGTTATGAATTACAATTACATATGTTCTTTCAAATATGCCTTGGTCCATTGGCAAATCATTCGTTGGTCAGCCTACCCTCAACAGCTGGTAGACTAGATAGATCTAGCCATAAAAGAAACGGGGAACTGCGGCAAAGCTGCAACATAACGCTAGGCTTACAACTTCACCAGTGTCTATATTAATGTGCTGGTCACAGGACAGAATGAGGCTATTTGAGGCCCAACTCCAGAACCATTAAACCAGTATCATTATCAAGCAGCTTTCTTAGCAGATCTAAACTTAATCGAAGTTTGTGTTATTTATATATATTTGTTTGTTAAAGTCATATATAAAGAAAGACGCATATATGTTCAGGCATTGCAGATAGGGCCTACATGTGCAATGAATTTAGTCCCGTGACCGAGTGATTTACACACACAGACAAGCCTATTAACGAAATAGTGTTGAAAGCAAACGCGAACAAATTCCGTGTGTAACAACGTATGGGATGTTGTTGGGTTGTTTTTGCGGGTTTTTTTTTATTTTTTTTTTTTTTTTTTATTGAGGCTGTATTTATACTGTCCATAGCATATAAGCCCGGGTACCCAGGCTTGTTTTCAATGCTGGCCAGTTGTAGTGTTGGTGTTATCTTACCACACAGTGGCTGCTGATAAGGTATTTGATTGCCTGCATTTCAGTAGCAGATAGATAATTGGTTGGTATGGTTAGTAGCCTATGTTAGTTTTTTTTGGATTTTCTTGGTATATATGTTTTTATTTTTCTACTCTTATTACTAGACTAGCCTACTCCTATTTACATATCATAGGCTTGTACGTAGCTGTGTGGTGTGTTATCTGGCTACTTTTGGCATGGTTACCTTCCATTGGGCATCCCGCTGGTGGGCCGTGACATATCACATGCCCCTTTGCAGTGCAGCTTACTGGGGGTTTCCTAGCCTTATTTTGCACAGATATTTTGTGTAGGTTTTTAGGTCAGGAATTTGTCGTTCCTTTACCGTTTGGGCATTCCACAACTTGGCAGCCATTTCCAGCGTGCTTCTCTCATGAGCTTTTATTCGGCTTCTGGTCTGCTTTAGTAGTGGTGCATTATTTGCTCTAGTAGCCCTTTGTGGTTTTGTTAGAAGTTTACTGTTTTGACTATAGCTATATGCTAATGTTTTCAAATGAATTATTCTCCTATTTTCTAGTAGTTTCACTTTGGTTCTTTTGTGTATGTCATAGGTTGGGTGCAGCTTGTCTACTCTTAGACAGATTTGTAGGGCTCTGTTCTGCAGTGTTTGCAGTTTTTTTAGTAGTTCTTTTCTCGCACCCATGTAGTTTACATCGCCATAGTCAAAATAGGGGAGCACCATGCCCTTGAAGATTTGTATTGACATTTCTTGTGTCATGTAGTCTCTTAGCTTTGCAAATAGCCACAGTTTGTGGTTTACTTTTTGTATAATTTTATTTATACATAGGTTGTAGTTTAGTTGGCTGTCCAACTCAAGCCTAGGTATTTGTAATGGTCTACATTTTCTAGTGTTTGGTTTCCTAACTTACAGTGTAGTTTTCTTTCTGGCATTTGTTTATGTGAGAAGAGTACTGTTTTTGATTTGCTTGTGTTGATGGTTATTTTGTTGGACTCACACCACTCATCTAGTTTTAGTAGGAGTTTATTTAGTTTAGTTATTACCTCCTCCTCTGTGGTGCCATTTGCGTATATGACTGTGTCATCTGCATATAGTTGGAGGCATTCAGTTTGCAACCATTTTTCAAGGTCGTTTATATAGATTATAAAGAGTAGTGGCCCTAACACTGACCCTTGGGGTACACCACATGTGACCACATTTAAATTTATTGTGAATTGACGAACCACACATATTGTAGAATTATATTCAAGACTCCTCTAGTTTCAACAAATGAGTATTTTCTTCTGCCTTCATAGTTCATTTGAATGCGGTGAGTCTGTTTAGCACTCGATGCAACACTGGTTTCAGACTGCTCAGCCAATGACGGCGTCGCTTACAGACCGGTCCGGAGAGAGAGGCGCTCTGATATGCCAATCGCCATGGTGACGTCAGTTCACTTGTCTCTGGGAGCCACGTGTTCCTGCGTGTAAGGAGTACAGTCAGAGAGCGTGTATATAAACAGATTATATACACGCTCTCTGGTACAGTGGAGTATACCGCTGCCATCGCAACGTAGGTTATAAAATGTGCTTGGTGCTGTGTACTCATCATCCAAAAATTAAACAAAGAATGTCCGACAATGTCTGACAAACGCACAGGCATGGCGTTGTGTGGATAGTCGCAACGCTGAATACGAGGCAAAAAAAGACTTGTATGGGATATATATTTGCCCACATTAAACAGAAAAACAACTAAATACAATCAATATAAACGTAATAAAATATTGATTCAACCAATCTTACCAAAATGAACCAACGATGATCAAATTAATATGTAGGTCCTGTTAAGTTATTCTAACCCAGCTACTGCTCACTACTGCCATCTAGTGTATATCATAACATAACCCTGAGTGCTGCCACCTGGTAATAAAAGGTTACACTATTAACATGGACGAGGAGACAACACCTTGTGTTCTTTGTTCCATACTCCTACTATTCATACGCCTCTCTATCTCCTCCAAACACGAAACAGGTCCTACCAACATGAAACCGTTTTCTTTATTTTGATATTGATTCATTTTCCTTTTTTTTATATTTGGTTTTATGCAATACCTTTATTTCTGTACATATTGGTCTGTCCCTCGTCTTAACATTGTTTAAAGACTAGTAGTATTCACACTGTTCACGCGTGACCCAATTCGGCATCAGAACAAGGTTGAGTAGGCCTATGCGTCGGGTATTGGAAATGGCAGTAATGCTGTGTGTTGATGTGTATAAACTACAACATTAATTAAAGGAGTACAATTTGAAGATATTCATTTTTTAAACTATCATATTAATGTTTGCATTAATTGTTTCTATCTATTGGTCAATTTTCATGAAGATTGAGTGATGATCAGATGCATTTCAGTAGGCGATGTCAACAAAGTCACTCGCCCTGGTTGCCAATCTTTTCTTAAATTCAGAATTGCATAATATACAGGGGCGGCTCACATATGCATATGTGGCCTCGGTGTGGTTTCAACATGGCCACGGCGTGAATAGCATCAATACACCTTTAAAAGTTCTGTATTCATCTAACACAACGATATTTGTAAAGACAAAATAATCCATAAAGAAACCTGTCACAGTGTCAGTGCAACCACAGAGAAAGGGGTCACACATCGATTGTTTGCCTGTATCTATTAGACTTCTTCGTTAACTTGCATAAAACAATCAACACATTAGATTAACATGAGCCGTGTTTACACAGGGAATTGTGAAGCGAATTAGGCAAAGCGATTTATATGAAGCGAAGTAGTGGCGCGTTTACACGAGTGAGTTTGAAAGTGTGTTGGCGACCGGCAACCAGCAGCCTTAGTGGTGCGCCTGTAGCCGGTGAGCACTGCTATTGGTTTAGTTTACACTCGTCGATTCGACGCCGATGTAGCTGCTATGTTAATATCGCTTGGAATTTAAGGTTAATTTAATTAAATTTCATTATTTGAGTATGTAATTCTGTTAAATATGATCGCATTTAATAGATTTCGGCCTAATCGGTCCCTAACACTGCCAGGCAACAGCGATAGTTACAGCTGAGCTTGTAGCTGGCGAGCACTGCTATTTTACACTATCGCCGCCCGGGAACCAGCTGAATCGCTTCACATAAACCACCTCGGGACGCTGTATACATAAAGCGAATCATATGAAGCGAATCAGCCCTAATCCACTTCAGTGGCGCGTTTACACGGCGAATGTGAGGTGAACTAGGAAAGCCGATTTATATGAAGCGATTTAACTCTCCCGTGTAAACACGGCTATGGATAAGGACAAAGAATGTACAGTGATACCTCAGTTAGTGGTCTAGATACGTTCCTAAAATCACAGCATTAAACAAATCAGAGCTATGCAACATACCATAAATAGATATGAACCTTTGTAAAATATTTATAATAATCTTCTATTGCCAGGTTAACACAGAACTAATGGAGTAAATAATATTGTAATTGATTGAAATGAATTGTAAAAAAAAACGGACGAGTAGGTAATTTGGTCTTAATGGTTGATTGTATAATAATTAGATGGAATTTTAAGTCCTGCCAGCACCTAGGGTCATATCAGCTATCTACAGTTAGACATCCCCCCGTGTGTATGTAGGGGTGGGCGTAGGCAGCAGAAATAACCCAGGTTTGATTCCCATATATTGAATAGGCCTGCCTGTTAATTTAGCTACTCTAGTTAATTAAGTCTCCCTTATACAGAGGGTGAAGAGATGTGGTTTTCGTCTTCCTGTTGGTCGATATGTCTGGGAAGTGAATATAAGAGCTCTACAGTGAAGCAGCACTGAACAGAGTAGGCCTAGAGCAAAGTTGGGTATACCTGTACATCGCAATGTTGCCATCCCTCTGACTTGCTCAGTATCAGAACGTAGTGAAATCACGAAATGATTAAATTATCAAAACTTAACCTCTTGTTACTGTCTTTGTTTTCTTCGTTATCGTAGTCTGTTTCCATTGTTAGTATTTCTGGTATGCACAGAAGAAAATCAAACTGTACAGCTTGTGAAATAATCACGCTAACTAAACAATAGACACCTTATCTTATCAACAATATATGACTTTTTTTTTAAACAACAAAAACTGTGTTACACAAAGGAACCTCTTGTTGGGATATATTTGTGAGAATGCGCTCCAGAAGAATTATTTTATTGCCAGCCCATTCCTGCTCTGTGGAAGCGGTACCAGACGGGATGGCCGAATGAGTTAGAGCGTCCGTCTCCCGTGCTGGTAGATCGTGGGGTCGTGGGTTCGAGTCCCAGTCGAGTCAAACCAATGACTTTAAAATTGATACTTGTCGCTTCCTAGCCAGGCGCTCGGCATTATTAGGATAGGGCAAGGACTGGTGTGCTCAGTGTCAGGATCAAATGTGACTGAGTGGGATACCAGGTCATGGTGCCGGCGGCCTGGTTTCCCAGTGGGACAGCACTATATAGTCGCCATGAGTGCACACTGTCACAAGTCGGTACCCGTCCTGATATGACCTTAGATGTTGCTAGGACATAAAACAACAACAAACAAACAACAACAACTGTGGAAGCGGCAATCCTGATCAGTGGGCCTAAGCTGTTTAACAGGGGTTGAGGAAACATCTGGAAATAAAGTATAATTAAGTAATATAATAAGAGTAACGAAAAATGTCATGCCTATAGTTCCGGGAAATTTGCCATCAGCGGACCATTGTCTTTTGGCTGTTTTAATTTATTTGAAATTAGAATGTACTATCCATATCGCGTGGAACAGTATTGGACTTGACAGTGATGTGTATGCATTTTATATATAACCGTATTGTCTGTTATAATAAAACAGACCTCACATCTTTTCTAAAGTTTTATTTTAGTAATTTGGGATTTAATTAGCATAAGAGCAGGTCTGGGTTGGATCACCTTCATCACCCATTTATTATGATTATATTATTACAAAATATAAATTGATTAAGTAATTCTGCGTGAATCGGATGTTCAGCTTTAATTAGTATATCTGTCCATGATCGTGCATAATCTAATTCCCATGCATTGATACCCAGCCAGGAGATACCACATACCTTATTTAAAGCCGCATAGTCCGATAGTTTTGAGTTTATGAGATCAATATATTAGGTTGGTGGCTATCAATCAATCAACTTTACTTGAGTTTGAAGCAATGCCCAACTTTGGATCTATTTGAGTGCAAACATACAAAATTAAATATTAACAGGTTCTATTAAATTGCCTCACTATTCCCTTAGATTTAGCACCAAAAATTGTTTATAAGTGCATCAGTATTTAACTTATAAGGTAGAATCAATTCCAGATAATTGCTTTGGGTTTGAAAAGTTGATGCCTCATCGGACTATGCAGCTTTAATCATCACCATGTAAATACACATGTTTCGCCAACCTGTTTTATCTAAATTCACCAACGCCGATCACACATCAGGCAAAGAGCCGTTGGACCATGACTTAAAAATGCATAAAGCACTATTTATTTCACTGACATGTTGGACAACCATTTGGCGTCAACATATAATTGTACATGTTAAATTTTAACATGGGTAATTCACGGGCGGAGATGAGACGGCGACACTGGGCTAGCAGGCGCAAGCCTCCCCCACAACCACCATTCCGGGTTCGAACCCGGGACCCCACCACGACGGGCACCGCCATGCTCCCCACACCCCTCCTCCACTCACCTCCGGCCACCCCTCCATGTTGGACTCGCCCCAGTCGCCGACCCAACGGGCACTGAGCTGCTCGCCACTCAGCGACCACCCGCCATCCAGTCAACCACGCCTTAAATTTTACCCCACCCACCCACACCACTGGGATGGGTTTGAGCCGGGAGGGTTGTGGGATTCGGGTTAATGCTGGCCTGGTCATCGGTCCTTGTCTGGGCGGGGACGAGCATCGCCTTTCCCCCATTGAGGGCGGGAAACCAGGCACGAACATTTGACCCCAACATCCGCTGCGACCCATCAGCAGGGACACTTTCTGGCACCATAGCCGACTCATAGCACATTAAGTGATTAAGCCGTAACGTTGTAGATCCCATTGTTCGCATGATCATTGACTAGCCTGTTAATAGATTATTACGCATAAAATAAACGCCATTATAACCAGTCGAGTCTCCGCCTTAGTGAATTAAATTAACCGTGCTGTTATATTCAGTAACCTTTACTGAGTAATTAAATATATTATATCAAGTTATGTTGACCCTGATCCTGATCCTGATTTTGTTTTGTATGTGTATAGGTGCACCCTTCGGTGCATTTGTATTTGTTTCCATATATAGGCCCACTTGGAAGGTCATATAAGACTAACACACATATATCAGAAGTAATTTAACTAAATGAAATGTTATTTCAATACATAGCAAATACAAACTATACATCTTAGAATTCAGCAATTGTCCAGTAGCTAGTGGATACAGAGACCAAATAGCAGAGTGTGATGCTATGAGAAACTCAATGAGCAACTTCAATCGATAAACCGTATTACCTCAGATAGCAGCCCACCAAAATCAAATAAGGATCCTTTTCAATTAGTAACCTCCAATAAATAGCCACCGATATGTGTTTATCAAAATGCGGAGCAATGGATTAATATTGGGAAATGTTTGCATGGATATTAGCATCATCCTTAACTCTGAGATCCCTTTGAAACATATATTGGGCCATTCAATAAAATGAATGCATTAGAATTCAGCTAGAAATGGAACCTTACTTCAAATAAGTAGTCCCACGAATACCATCCACATTCATTTAGCAACCCGTCATAAGTATCGTACTTTAGCTTTCTCCTTTTTCACGTGAAATATTACTGATATAAATATCAACTTGTGTGTAAAATGCTCATGTGGAAATAAATATCTTAATATTATTATTACTACTACACTGGTCGAGTACACCACCCTGTTAGCATTACCATCGTGACTCAAACGATATGAGCTCTCCAAATTAAAAATTCTCCAACGAAGAGCCGATCAATTTACTTAAATGTCGCTCCCGAGATGCTGATCGAGGAAATACGGTAGAGCACTTGCTCCGAGACTTAATGAGTTAATCCTATCGCTCTCCTCTTGTGACTAAATGAGTGAGAGGTGATATTAATGCCATGTTGACAACGAAAGCCATCATCATAGAGATACCAATCAGGGCAATGTGTTTCATCGTAAGCTAACTAGCTACAGTTAGGTAGAACGTTTGGGGATAGGCTTCCACTCAACAGTGATGTACAGGAATTGAATGCAACACTGTCAACAATGATGTTATTTAATTAATTAATCACTTAAACTAATAGACTCGGTGATGCTTGTGTGTTCGGTGTGAGCATCTAGAACCATCCAACTGTCTCAGAAACATCCTCCCATCTCTCCACTCTCAAACTACAGCCGTGGCTCAACGAATATTCACCTTGCATATATGTAGAGTATATGTATGGATTAAATGGCAGCGCAGGCAACCAGAAACAGGCGAGCTGAGATTAGTACCGCACTCCGCCGGCAGGTGGCGGGCGGCGTTTTCTTGTTGCTGTTTTTCTTACGCTAGGGGTCATCCACAAGTTTTCAACGTGTTCACGGTCATACAAAGCGTACGGCAAAGGTGTGGGTTGTCAGTCATTAACCACTATTATAATTGATTAAAAACATGTTTTTATAAATCTACCATATCCCGTTGTAAAATGTTAATACATACTACTGTGTAGGAGAGCAGGAATGGGAGGAGTGTATGTGGGTTGTGTCTGGAAATGTTCAATCATGAAAATATTGAAAACCTTGGATGGCCCCTTAAGACCATCTCTCTTTTCTCTTTTCTCAATACACCCTATACAAACCTCTCAATGATCTCCTCAGCCACTTGGAGGGCGAACTGAGTAGGCCTACACTTCTGATTAATGACAGTTATAATATATATATATTTATATATTCTACAAAACATTGTACATGTTGCTTTGTAATTAGTAGTATGACTATGTACACCCGTGGCGCCCTCTATGTATAGAACATACGAAAATTAGGGCGGCTACCTGAAGCTGGGAACATTCATTGTTAAATAGACATAGGAGGCATTCGACTGGGCCCTTTCTATCCGCAAGATTTACGGATGGAGCGGATGGAGCTACAACACACATCCGAATCATATGTATAGAAACCCACTTTCGGTCCCAGTCGAATAGGAATTTGAAAGGAAATATTTTGATATTCGCATAGAGAGGCGCAGTCGAATGCCTCCTATGTCTGATATTTAAACGCTGCTATTTACAATTGGTATGACGTCACGCTAGTTACTCTGAAGCAATCCAAACTACCTAGCATCCGCCGACCCAGCGACCCTCCCAGCCACCCACCTTCAGGTCTACCCGTCATAGCGATGCGCGTTCCACTGTAACTTATATGAATCTGCAACCGCGTTGAAGCAGTTAAGGCCTAGACACATTTCGACAACTGTTAACATTGACAATTGAATAGCAGAGCATTAATACAATATTAGAGAAGTAGATGCACATTGAGAACAGCAGTATTTTGGTTACTTGTTACAGGCGCAGGTTCTAGAATGCCTTCAGCGACAAGGCTGTCACATTCCCCTCCCATCCTAAAGTTAAGTGTTAAAGCTTTAAAGTCGCCGGTTATACCTAACCCAGATACAAACGAATCCGGCATCAAAAGCTCTCCAAACATACCTTTGCTTAGTTTGTTCAGTTCATGCCACTGAACATGTGGGAGGAGAGTTGAGGTCTGTGATGTATGAATGACATCATAGATGGGATTCCCTCATCACATGACCTAGAGGGTTTCCCCACACACAGAGGAAGCCATGGCAACCACCAAGATGGCAGCCACAGAAAGCTCTCAATTTAACTTTTAAAGTATATTAATCTACATGATTTAATCAATTATTCACACAAAAAGTAGCTGGTTATGAGAAATAAACATTTGAACTCTATATTTAGCTTGTTATATTGCAAATTCTACCAGTTTTCTCTATATGGTTGCTAAAAGCCTTGTCAGTGCTGCTGAACTAACTACAACACAACAGAAGCAACCAATGTCAGCTCCCCCCCCCCCCCCCCCCCCACCACCACCACCACATATGTAGTTGCATAAACTGAAAACTGGCAAAGGTATGCTTGGAGAGCATTAATTTTGTCGGAGTATGGGTCATGTCTCAGCTGGCCCCTTTAAGAGAAACATGGGGTATTTTTACACTGCCAGGTCATGGCGCAATGACTCCTGGGAACTGGAGTTTCGCATTACAAAAACCGCAAATATGCATTAGAAATAGATCTACTTTTCATAAAGAAGTTTTCGTCAGCAGTTTGTAGATTTGGTTAGATTTATTTTTCTCGTTTTGTTGTGGTTGTTGCTTTGTTTGGAGGGGCCTTAGTACGGTTCAGGTCATATTATATATGGATAGTGATAAAACCTTTATCGCATGTAATAAGCTCTGTAGTGTCCTGCCCCTGCTCTCTGGGGTGGCGTGTGTGGGTCCGGCATGCACCTCGCCGACCCCCTACGCAGGGCGCAACGCTCCACTCGCGCGGAAGTTTTACTGCTATGTAAGTACAGGCACCGAACCTCTTATCTGGAATCCGGAATTACCAGAAAACTGGCTATTTTACAACTGATTAAGCATAATTTAGCTCTTTACTTTTAATTGTTTACTTTATATTTTATGTATATATTTGGGTTGTCTCCAGAAACCAGGACAATCCAGAAATCCAGGCCACTTCCGGTCCTAAGCTTGCCGGATATTTGGTCTGGTACCTGTATGCAGGTCATTCTCGCACATCGGTCTGATTTCAGTGTTTCAATTTACATCATATGGCAATTGTGCCTTTTTGTGTGGCAGGCCTCACTGTATGGTCGGTTGCCGGAGGCAATATGAAAATCATCATCGCGCGAAAAAATGTAATATGTTCTCAATATTCACCTTTATTACAAGGCCTTTTTTTAAACTGATAAATGAAATTGCTGCATCGCAAAACATTTCTAACCAGGTCCTAAAATACTGCATACTGTCGTGCTTTGGAATGGATTCTGCTAAGAGGGGCACTCTATAAATAGATTTATAGTTATCAAATATACAGACCATTTTGACAGTGACGGCGATGATGGTGCAGTCACACTACAACGTGTTTTCCAGCGTGCCGCCAAATATTTGCTAGCATGCGAGACACGTCCAACTTTTCGGCGTTTTGGGACAAAGTTTGACGGGGCGCAGCGTGTTGGTGGCGGGTTGATGGCGCGCTATTGGCGCGTTATTGGCGCGCTAGTAGCGTGCTACTAGCGCGTCAGCAGCATGTCGGTAGCGCGTTATTGGCGTACTTGTAGCATGTTGATGGCGTGCCGGTAGCCTGTTGGTGTCATGTTAGTACCGTGTCAGCGCGTACATACCCGCCAGCAACACCTCAGGACACGCCGGCAGCGCATCCACACCGCGCGGCCAATGCGTCCAGGCGTGCCGGCAACATGTCCAACGCGCCGAGAAACGCTGGAGCAACACCAATGGCACGCCCACTACTCGTCGATGGGACGTTGCAGACGTGCCGACGGAACGGTCGCATTTTGGAGAAAAAAATGCCAACGTTAAGCGACGTTGCTCAACGGTCTGCCAGCTTTCCGCCGGCGCGCCCGCATCGGGTTTCGACGTGTTGTTAACGCATCCGTAACGTCCCCTCCAACCCGTCGGCGCGCGTCGAAAGTTTTGTGCAAGCACAAAACGATCAGCGCGAGCCAGCGGCCGCCGACATGTTGGCTCACACGTTGTTATCAGTGTATGTGTACCGACGTGCCGGTAACGTGCCGGACATGTACCGATGTTTCGCCCAAAAACCCAACACGTCCAACGTTGGTGCAACACGTCGTAGTGTGACTGCGGCATAAGCCTGAAGCAGCTTAAAGAAAATCAACTGTAGTACCCCATTCGAGGATGGGAGGGGTGCATGTCTACTAGATACTCCATATAATGAGTGATAATAGGGATTATCTCAAAACAGTTAAAAGTGAGTAGATTAGACTAATTAAACAAAGTTCGAGTACGTAAGTGACAGTGTTTCACACCACTGGCAGGGCTGGGCATTGGTGGCGCCACTGGTCCCAACTGGTGGTGGAGTTACCCATACAGTAGTACACAACATATGGGTGATGATATTAGGGAATATTCGCTTACACAAATTATACTCACATAATTCTTATACATCACACATATATACATCAAATTTTAAATTATTCCTGAATGGGAGCAATGAAATAGTAGCATTTTACATATAAACAGAGGATGCCAATATTGCCTAACCCATATATACGGTAACTCCAGGTTCCCAGAAGTCATCGAGTGAATTCTTCAAACTTGACCAACTTCCTGCTGTGAAAAGTGCCGGATTGTTTAACAGAGCATGACGGATTTATTGTCCCCTCTTTACAAGCCACATGTAGAAGTGAGGCATCACTAATGCATAGCAAATTGCACACTCTGGCTACATAAAAAAAAGCACAGGAATGGCGAAAGCCATAGGACAAGTATCAAGTCTGCTACAAAAAGGGTGGGGAGAGGGCTCATTTAGTCAAAGCAGCATCTAGCAAATTTATGGGGGGGGGGGGAACTCATTTAGTCAAAGCAGCATATGACAACTCTACAATGTCCAGTGACTTTCAACATTTAAATAACAAAAACTAAACAAAAATATACAACACGAGGACTTCCAAGCACGTGGGATTCCTAGGCAAGTATCTTGTTGACAATAAATAGCACATGGAAAATCGAGCTAGACATTCCGTTTCCAAATATTAGCATAGCCAGTTTATTATGAAATCTGAATGACTTATACCTATTAGTACCGTTATATTAATAGTATTAGCTTTGTTATCAACATGAGTATTTCAATGTAGTAGTCACCTCAGATTGTTCGATGATCAAGAATAAAAAGAAGCAGATATGGATGAGAAGAAGTTCCTCTATCTATAAATGACCTATTTTAAAAGTGTTCTGGTGGTTATCAGTTGTGTGGAAACTAGTAAGGATCGGTATAGAGTATGCGTAATAAGATAGACTAGGTTACTATATCCCACCCCTAAACAAGACACCCTAGATTAAGTGTACCACGCGCCGAACCCATCACCTCGCCGAAACCCACATCCTCCAAGAATCACAACGAGGCTAAATTCCTCCACATTAAATTACCATCTTAACACGCACCATAAAAACTAAAAATTGTAGCTCAGGTTATTTACAGTGGGTTCGGGAGTGATGTGTTGGTCGGTCGCCTTGTCACAATTATTTTCACACATGTTGGGGTTGTTTTCAGCCCCTTCGATTGGCACTAGTGACATATGAAGTTAACGGGGGATATAGTAGGTCAATAGCAAATAATCCGATAACTCAATGCATACGCAATAACAAAATGAATGGCCTGATTTCACCAACATGCAAGACAAATGTAATAATAGTTCCCATATTTGGGTGGAGTGATTTCAAATGGGTCAAAGCCGAAGGCCGTTATTTTCAAATGGGCCGAAACCGAAATCCTATTTGAACTCTCTTCACCCAGCCATGATGACTATTACATATTCCTACGCATATGTGAAATCTTGTCTTTTGATAGTCAGGGGTGTAGCTAGGCGTACGCGCGTACGCCAAAACGTCCACATCGTTTTGTCAACAACAACAAAAATTAAAAAATAATAGAGAGAGAGAGAGGGAGAGGGGGAGAGAGAGAGAGAGAGAGAGAGAGAGAGAGAGAGAGAGAGAGAGAGAGAGAGAGGAGGCATGTAGTAGTCCGGAGTGTCGAAAACTCAAGTCTAAAATGTGTAAAATCCACCAGCTTAAGCTTAAGCGGCCCCATAAACCCCCTGCCAAAATTAAGAGCACACATCGTTAAAGGTCTAGCTACGCCCCTGATAGTATTAAGGTTTGTATAGTTTACTCAGTTGTACCGGCGTTTTTAATCTCTTGGGGTGGTAGACGTTAAAAAATGGAAGCTCATGCTTGCGGATTGTCATCTTAACATTCTTACACACCGCTGTCCTAGTGCAATGAAGAGTACAGAAATTACACTAATTAAATAACCCCTAATTAAGATAGTTTACCTTCGGGGAATTTAAGCCTATGATTCAAAGTGGGCATGCTATTTGAAACACTTTATAAAGGTGTTAGATATGACATAGGTTGTGGTTCAGCGTTTAAAGTATACAATCTAGACACTGATAATATATGAACAGAACTTTATGTACATTATCGATTTGGGTATGAGACATGGTTGTTTAAAATTATCTATTAGGAAATAGTTAATAGGAATAATAGGGCAGAAAAAGGACTAGGAAAGTGTGATGAGTGATATCAGTAAACAGCTATCGTCCAATTGTGGACTGTTATATTGTATTGCATATTGATATGTTGATGTGAAGTTTGTAACACATATATGTATATATATATAGAGATATACCTTATACCGAGTATTACAAACAATCTTTTTGTCAGCAACGGTGGACATTTGCAGACTGTCCTCGAAGATGTACCAAAAAGAATAAAATAACACCAACCGCATTGAAATAATGATGGTGGAGCGGGACAATTGCATTAAGTTTCCTTAATTCAACAAGGACAAAAATTGACATGATTCTAATTGCAGGTATATATAACACCAGATGAATAGACAAATAGATAGATAGATATACATACAGATGTATAGGTTGAATTGAAATGATTGCAGACCCGTCCCTTCTCAGGGCTATCGCTAAAAAAAGAAGTAAAAGACTAACAAAACCTCTCAGGAGCCTACAAAATAAAACACACGTACACAACCAGCAATTTCTAATGTCAGTCGATGGTGATGGGAGCTATGGGGGGGTGGCTTTATGGAATTGAGGGGCGAGGGTGGGGTGACGGGGGGGGGGGGGGGGGGGGAGGAGATCATGTATCACAATATATTGGTTCACCTCTGTTCACAATCATGAGGTTTGATCTGTGAATATGCACACAGTGATGTAACCTAGAAGATGATGAATGGCTAAACCTGACAACGAAACCAAAGCGTTATAATACAAGCCCACAGCCTACAGGGTTAATTGTCGTGCTATTGCATACAACACAAGGCAGTTGGTTACTAGGTCGGCCATCTTGGACGAGAACTGCGTTAATATAGCAATAGAGTCAGCATCTAATACCAGTTTTCTTTTACAGCCACAGCCAAATCCATATCATCATACACACACACAAGTATATGGCATGGACATTTGTTGTTGTTTTATTTTTTTATTTTGTTTTATTTTCATTATTCCTTCTGTTGTATATCTGTCCCCTTTGCTCCCTATATGTTGTATGCCTGTGTGTGTTTCCTTTTAATGTGTTTCATTTGTTTTGCTTCCAATTTTATTTCCATGTGTGAATCATCTGTCCATTGGGCTGTGCATTGTGTGTGTATCGATTTATGCGGACCTAATTAAAGATGCATAATCCTATGGCTTTCAATTTTTGCCATATTTGTCTTCCACTGATAGATATATTAGGCTGATCATTATAATCTACTTTGCTTTAGTTTGAAGTAACTTTCTATAAGTTTTAAATAGTTACCTTAGGGTGTATTTGAAGTGAAAACATGCTAAGTTAATCTTGGTGTGAATGTTGAAATCCTGGACACCAGAGGTTTCAGCGGTGACAGGTTCTATTGTATTGACTTACAATTCCGTCTATGCATCAACTGTTATCTAACTTGAATATGTAGGATCAAATATAGATATGCGCTTTCATTTTGAAAATTTGACTTTCATTGAACAATACAGCTTGAATATATTACAATGTATCATGATCAATGCATTGGCAAAGAATGTGTGTATGTGTGTAAATTCATGCATGAGTATGTGTGGGTGTAATAACGGTATAAGAGGATGCAATTTGCAAGTGCACCTGTTTATCGCTTACCCTTGTGTATCGGGTTAAAACATGGACAACTGTATCCCAATAACAAAATGTCGATACGCCACTCGAGTGGTGTGCTTGCATCATATCTCAGCGTACACTAAAACTACATCGGTGTTTTTAGTGCACCCATATCGGCTACCAGTCACTCAGCACAATGATCGCTCAGCTGCAACAGGTTCATCTGAATAGCCCGTCCTGCTATCACGATGTGTTGCTAGGAGGTAAAACCCCAACAATCATTTGAATAGGATTTCACTAAACCCAGTTGCAGTGTCATCAGAGTGGAGCCTGGTGTTGTGTTTAACTGAGGTCCTGGGAGACTGCAGTTGATATTGGTGACGGTTACCTCACCCCAGGCTGCCTGTGTGAGTGACAGGCAGTTGGACGTTTAGCACTTCTCTCCAGAGAAGTCAACAGCATTTCTCTAACAGCCCGTCTCCCCTCCCGGGGTTTTGGGCTCATGTGCACACTGGGCATTAAGGCCCACATTGGACAATTTGAAATAATGTATTACTCCCAACAGTACCGACTTGGCACATCTGTGGCTGTTATATATATATATATATATATATATATATATATATATATATATATATATATATATATAACAACTCCCAAACAATGCCTACTTGGGACAGGGACATTTGCGATCGATTTAAGAACTCCCAATAGTGCCCACTTCAGACAGTTTAGGTTTGTCATAGCGAATCACAACAGCGCCTGCTTTTGGACATATGTGTGTTGTAGCAACTTGCACCACTATCTACTTTGGACATTTGGAAATGTTGTAGTAACTCCAAACAGTGGCCACTTTGGACATTTGGAGAATGTTGTAGCAACTCCCACCAATGCCCACTTTAAACATTTAGGAATGACATAATGACTTACAACAGTGCCCAGTTTGGGGATTTGGGAATGTTATAGCAACTCCCAACAGTGGCCAATTTTTACAGTAAATGTTATACCTCCCAATCGTCAGCAATTTGAATATGTGTTGATCTTGTAACAACTCTCAACAGTATCCACTTTGGACATTGGCTTTAAGATTTCATAGGAACTCACAATATAGCCTATTTTGGAGAATTGGCAATTTCATATTATCAACAGTGCCAACATAGAGTATTTAGAATTGTCATAGCAAGCCCCAAAGGTTCCAACTTTGGAATATTTGCGAATGCTACAACAATTTCCATCACTGTCCATTTTGGAGGAGTGTGATTGTTATGAATCTATTTGTTTAATCCGTTACTTTACATATTCGCAAACATTATAAGAATTCTTAATAATGTCCGCTTTCGATATTTGCAATCATTATACAAATTCAAAACACTTCCCCCTTTGGATAGTTCTAATAAATATACAAACTCCAAACAGTGCCCACTTTGAATTTGTAATGATTATACAAATTCCACTAGTGCCCACTTTCGATATCTGTGATCATTACACAAACCCCCAAAAGTGCCCAATTTTGGATATTTGTAATAATTACACAAACTCCAAACAGTGCCCACCTTGGATATTATTTGTAATGATTATACAAATTCCACCGATGCCCATTTTAGATATCTGCGATTATTACACAAACTCCCAACAATGCCCAATCTTGGATATTTGTAATAATTAGACAAACTCCAAAACAGTGCCCAATTTGGAGCGCTGTGCCTGCTGTAACAACGCCTAGCACTGCCTACTTTGGATATTATGGAGAGTCCCTTAACGATTGCTTGCCCGCGATTCAGTCAGTTGCTGTGTGCTATGGTGGAGGTGGTGGTTTTTGTCGGTGGTTGTCAGTTGGCGGTGGTTGTTGTGTTGGCGGTGAACAAATTCCCAACCATCACTCTGTGGTCAGAAATCAAACTTCTCCTCAACGATTGTAAATATTACAGATAGAACAGTCCGTTAGTGTCTTCTTTCTCCCATTTGTTTTGTGTTTTGTCTGCTTTTTGTTGTGCTCTTTTGAAGCGTAATTTTCTCTCCAGCCTTCGTTGTTGGTTTTTTGTGTGGGTTTTTATTTTAAAAGCTTATTGCTGTTTTCAGTGGGTGTTAGCCAGCTAACTATGATGGGCCTTGTTTGCTGCTGCCGTCGATATTATTCTCTTAATAATTATTAATATTATCATCATTATTGCTGTTGGTGTAGTTGTAATCATTGTTGTTGCTATTGTTGTTGTTGTGGGTGTGGCCGACATCACAACTGTGTGTACAGGTGAGTGTGGTAGAGTTCAGAGTTGATCGGCGGCAGCAGGGCGGGAGGGTTCACGGGGCTGCCGCGCGGGTCGCCGTACCCGCCGACGCCGAGGCCGCCGCCGCCGCCGCCGCCGCCGCCGCCGCCGCCGCCGCCGCCGCTCACCAACTCTCGCGCCAGCTCGCGGAGCTCCTGTCGCACGCTGGTCACGATCTCGCGCTTCAGCGAGTCCACCTCGTTCTGCGACAGAAAGTTGCCGGAGGTGGAGTGCGGCAGAGTAGGCGACATGGAGCCCGGGGCCTGCCCGGGCGGCGGCGGCCGGCCTGTCGGGTCCGACCCGCCCCCGCCCCCGCCTCCGCCTCCGCCGCTGCCGGCGGCCAGGCCGGCATGACGCAGCGACCGGAGAATGTCGCGCTTCAGGTTGTCGATGTGTCCCGTCATTCGCGCCGCTTCGCGCTTCCTGTCCTCACGAAGCTCATATCTACAAAGGGAGGAGAGAGGAGGTGAGGGATGAGGGATGAGGGATGAGGGATGTTCTGGTGTCATTGTCTATTGAAGGGGAAGACATGAAGGATGACGGATGAGGACTGTTCTGGGTTAGTGACAACTGAAAAGAGGAGGTGAGGGATGAGGACAGTAATGGTCAATGTCAGTGTTTACTGAAGGGAGGAGGTGAGGGATGAAGTCTGTTCTGGGTTAGTGAGAACTGAAGGGGACGAGGTGAGGGATGGGGGTTGAGTGCTGTTCTGGGTTAGTGTCAACTGAAAGGGAGATGAGGGGTGAGGGCCGGTTTGGTGTTAATGTCAAGTAAAGGGGGGGTGGGGAGGTAAGGGATGAGGGCTGTTCTGGGTCAGTGTTGGCTGAAGAGGAGGAGGTGCGGGATGAGGGCTGAGAGTTGTTCTGGGTTAGTGTCAACTGAAGAGATGAGGGATTGAAGGGGGGGAAGATGAGGGATGAAGGTTGAGGACTATTCTGGTGTCAATGCCAACTTAAGGGGGGGGGGGAGGTTATCCTGTTTGCAATGGATTTGCATGAATAAGGTCAGCTAGATGCACAATTCGGGGATTATTTTTTGGTACATTAGTTAATTAAGCGGGGGAATTTGCAGACAATTGATCTTCATTTCATTTCTCATTATCCTATCCTAATAATGCTGAATGCCAGCAAAGACCCTATAATACTAAGATGGCTCACTCCCTATCTCTCCCATGTAAATTTTGCAGTGCCACCTTGTGGTGGGTTTGATCAACCGGCTGCTGGTTGGTGTTTCACATGTAAACACATACAATTATATTATACATGAGATAGGTAAGTATAAATACACATCAATATGAAATTGCTATGAACAAATAGCCACCATCATCAGCATTATCATCAGCATTGCCATCATCACACATCTTTCACATTCATATATATACATTTATATGTATATAATATAGCACATGTTTAACCAAGAAAACAGCTAGCGCACCAAGTGGTGGGTTTGATCATTTTGATTACACAGTACAGGCTGAGTGAGCCGTCTTAGTATTATAGGGTCTTTGATGCCAGGCTACGTCATTACAAAAATGGATTTTTAAGTCACCGATTTGAATCGGACACTGTTCGAACCCGGGTATTCAAATCTCATGACCTACCAAAATGGGAGGTAAGTGCTCAACTTGGCCATCCAGTCTGGGAACCTCTCTAGAGTATGGACCTGCTTACCTCAGACTGGAGATGTCTTGTTTTATCTCAAGGAGATCGTCCTCATTGACGCCATCTTGTCGCATTTGTTTCTTCCACTGGTGGATAAACCTGCTTACAAGGCGACGCATAACGTCCTGCGGGGAAATAATTAGGTCAGTAGAGATAACAAGCAATAGCGCTTGTCCTAAATGACATCACGTGATGGTAGGAATATTCAAGTGTGTGTTTCAATATTTTAAACGACTTAAAACACTGAAATCTAATTCTTTACAAAGTTGACAGTCCATACAATGTTTTAAAAGGCTGGCAGTCAATCCAATGTTTTAAACTTCTGAGAATCAATCCAATATTTTAGAAGGCTGACAGTAAATACAATATTTTAGAAGGCTGAGAGTTAATGCTTTAGAAGATTGACAGTCAGTCCAATGTCTAAAAAGGCTGACAGCCAATCCAATAGTCTTATTGAATGAACAAGTGATGACAATAACAAATTATTAAACTTAAGCTACATTTTTAACTAATGATTATGATGAGATACTGATGCGTCTCTTCACAGTTAGTAAAAAACAAAGTAATGATAGGAATATTATATGGATATTGTGTCATGGATTCATGTACTCACATGCAGTATCAGTAGTTATTTTGCATGTATGTTAATAGGGGTATTATATATATTCTTTACTGGTAATCGATTTAGTATGCATTGAGATAGCTTATCTTTAGTTTTTTACAGAAGTTTTTCAAAGTTTGAAGGTTTCTAATCTCTACTGGTATTGAGTTCCAGATATTCGTTCCTTGGTTTTCAGTTGTTATTTTGCCATATTTGTTTCTAGTGCGTTTGTGATGTATGTTATTTATCTGTCGTGTGTTATGGGAATGGACCTGATTGTTTTCTTTGAAGAGATTATCAAATATTTCAGGGAGGAGGCCATTCTTTTGCTTGTAAACAAATTTTGCAATGTATATTTTATAAATGTCAGTTACCATAAGTAAGTCCAGGTCTTTATGAAGTGATTTAGTTGGGGTGAGATAGTCTTTGCTATACAGTATTTTCAGGGGCTCTGTTTTGTTGTGTTTGTATCTTTTTTAGGGTTGATGATTTGGCTCTCCCATACACCTCTTATACCATACTGGATTTTGGAGTAAACGTATGCATAGTATAGTAATTTTTTATTTTCCTCATGTACCCGTCGTCTGATTATTTTAAATGATGTTAGCCGTTTTAATTATTGAATTATTTAAGTCATCAATATGTTCATCCCAGTTGAGGTTCTCATCTAGAATTATACCTAGGTATTTCACAGAAGGGACTCTCTTTATTGTGTTATTGTTTATCTTTATGTTGTTTAGGTAATCAGGAATGGTTGTACTTCTGCTTTTAAATATTGTGTAGCATGTTTTGTTGAGGTTTACTGTTAATTTGTTATCATTGCACCATGTAAATATGTCTGAAAGGAATGTTTTAATTGAATGTTTTAGTTGTTTGGGTGAATTTGAGGTTATGAAGCCGTTGGTATCATCTGCAAATAACCTTGTTTTGACATCTTGTTTTGTACAGTTGACTATATCATTTGTGTAAATCAAAAATAGGAGAGGTCCCAGGACAGAACCTTGGGGGACACCATTGCTGATTGAGTTTAGCTTGGATCGTTTACCGTTTTATGTATGTAAATTGCTTTCTATTGCTTAGGTAACTCTCAAACCATTTAAGTCCCTGGCCTCGAATTCCGTTGTGCCTAAGTTTTTGAGAGTAGGATGTCATGGTCTACGGTATCAAATGCTTTGCTCAGGTCTAAGTAGACTCCTGCAACATGTTTCCCATTTTCAAGGTCTTGTAGTATGTTGTCTAAGATTTCAGTCAGAGCCATTATTGCTGAGTGATTCTCTCTAAATCCAAATTGGTATATGTATAATATTTTGTATTTGTTAAGAAATTGGTAAACTCTTTTGTACATTAGTTTTTTCCATTAATTTGTTTAGGGTACTGAGTAGGCTGATTGGCCTGTAGTTATCAACTAGGTATTTCTCATTTTTCTTATGGATGGGTATTACTTTTGCAACTTTGAGATTTTCAGGAACAGTAGCATTTGCAAATGATAGGTTTATTATGTGGGAGATAGATGGTGCGAGTAGAGTGTCACACTCTTTGATTATTTTTGGCGAGATATTGTCATGTCCGCTTGACTTATTAGGATTTAGTTTCTTTATTTCTTCTAGGGTTTCTTGTTCATTGGTGGGACTAAGAAAAAAACTATGTGAATTTGGGTGTTTTAAGATATTGCTTGTGTGCTATGCTATTACTGGTGTGTTTTGCTGCAAGTTTTTCACCAATTGAACAGAAGTGTTCATTTAATGTGCTGGCGATATCTTCATTGTTTGTCATTGTTTTATTGTTATAGATTAGCTTGTCAATTTGATTTTTCATTTTTGCTTTATGTGGGTTGATGATGCAATGCTTTAGACTGCTGACAGTTAATCCAATGCCTTTGACTGCTGACAAGCAGTCCAATATTATAGAATACTGACAGGCAGACTAATATTGTAACATACTGTGGTGTCACCTACTGAGAAAGATGGGAAGGCTAACTAGATATAGATCAATCAATGCATCATCAGAACCAGTGTAACGGCCTACAATGTACGGTCAATAAGGCCACCCCACTATCCAACCACTACCTAGTAAAACCCGACACTGAGAGCATATAGTTGGTTCACTGTACAGGCAGAGATAGTTCACCTACCTGATATTTTGGTCTTTCTTGAGTTGGAGGTATAGATTTGCTGTCTCCATTATATGTAGGACGCTGCAGATTGCAAACAGGATTTACATATGTAGCCAGAGCATAACTAAATCTTCATCAGCAACATTACTGAAAGCCTACACACACACATTAGCACAATCCATGTGATAACCGGAAATTAGTCAGGCGTGTCATTACTCGTTTTCATACAGTTAAAACCTAAGATCAGCTGTTTACAGGATAGTCTCAGAATACTTCAGAATGGGAGGAAGGCAATACTTTAGAATCTAGCTACTTGCCTGCTGCGATATGTCTTATTCATAACAGAATTAGCTTACATATGTGCTGATCAAGATCGGCAGGTTGTGTCAAAGCCAAGTGTTATTAATTAATCCTCAACAGTTGAAAATCGAACAGTATATAATTCATGCGATAAATATTTAGCAAACTATGTATTCGAAAGCGTAATATAAGGTTATCGCTCGAAGCTATGAGTATGACTCAAAGAAATATTGATGATGAAAGGAAATGATCAAATGGAATATGTCCTTTCTCCTAATGATGTAGTTGTTCAGAAATTATAAGTAACAATATTAACATTACTAATAATATTAATGAGGCAATTGGGGATATATGTTTGCATTAGCTGGTTAGTACTAACAACGATAACAAGAACAGCCATAATTATGGGGGAAGCTGAGTATACGTGCAGATACGTGCAGGGTTCATAGTGCTGAAAGCTATCGACATACGACTGATAGAAAACTTATATGCTACTAGCATGTTTAGCAAAGTGCAGAGTGCTTACAAGCAAACGATGCAATCAGAAAACAAGTGTCAAAGAGACCAATCAGAGCATGAGCAACTGATTGTCACCATGAAGGGAGTTTGTGTAGGGAGTGCGGTGATGCTATATATATTTATATATATATGAATTTTAAAATACGAGGATATCATTATATATATATGTATATGAGCCTGTCTCAAAAGGTGATAACTCTTCTTTTTTGTTTGTCCATTGTAACGATTGACACAAAACAGCATAGAAATGGTTACACTGAAAACACAAGGATATTTGCTTAATATGAATTCAATTGGGATTATGAAACACCATGTAAAAAAACAAATCAGTTTATCCCGAGCAAATGCATAAGCAGATAGTATGTTGGTTGTTACAATGGACAAAGTTTTGTCCCATATTGCTTAGAACCTTTTGAGACAGTATCATATACATCACGGATTATATTGCCCTGCAAATTTCAATTGGCGCCAATTAATAAGGAATTTGAAAATGAATTAACAATGTCTCGCTTCTTGCAACGATTTATCTATTATACCACCAAATATGGGTCACAATTTTATTACACCGCCAACCCCAAATGGGGTCACTGACGGTGCAATACAAAGGGATGAAATGTCTTATCGTAATGGTACTCGTATTGTTTGTCTTATGCATGTTCTACCTGAAGTGGTTCAATATAGCATACTATTTTACTACAGACTTCAAAGAAGAAACTATAGCAATACATGCATTCAAAATAGCGCCCCTTCATTTCAATTTAAATATCTATGTAATTCCAAAGAACTATCACAAATGTTGTATGTCTAATTATTATTAAACATAATACTAGGGTGGGATAATGAATAATTACCACGATATGCCCACCATTAAGGTTACAGGACTTACTGATCACAGAGTGATATAAAACTAGACTCAGCCTCTAGGTAGCTTTATCCTGTCTTATATCAATACCTGATCGGTGTGTCTTGTAACCTTAATAGCGAAAAGATCATGGTAAATAAATTTACATAATGAACCATACCAATATTTAGATTTTGTATTGCGATTTTTAAAGAAATCGAAACAAATATTCATTTGAACTATATCAATATCTCTTAAAATCAGGAAAGAGGCGTCGTTGCCCTTAGCAACGAGAGATGTGGATGCAGATATAAGTGGAGTTACCTCGTTGTCATCTGCTGCGCTACCTGTAGTACTGGCCCGGGCTGAACATAGTCCACCACCCCCTCCCTCTGTATGGTTGTTAGCATAGCCTACAGGGCCTTGGGAATTGGCCTGCAAATCGGGGAAACCCCACAGTTACATGGTCACATGGAGACTTAGCATGATCAATCAGCGAATAGCCTGCAGTTGGAGTAGGTCGGTGGGTGGTCGGGAGGGGCAGTGGTTGGTCGGTGTGGTTATGAGTAGGATGAGTGGGAGCGGCAGTAGCGGGTGGGCGTGGTTATGAGTAGGGATGTTAGTAGCGGGTGGGCGTGGTTAAGTGTAGGGTGGGTGGGCGTGGCTATGTGTAGGATGGGTGGGAAGGGCAGTGGTAGGTGGGCATGGTGATGAGTATGGAGGGTAAATGATGGGTGGGCGTGGTTATGATTAGGGAGGGTAAGTTGTAGGTGGGGATGGTTAGGTGTAGGCAGGATAATGGTGGGTGGGTGTGGTTAGGTGTAGGGAGGGTAAGTGGTGGGTGGGCGTGGTTATGTGTAGGGTATGAGCCGTATGAGTGAGAGGTTGGGATGGGGTAGTGGAGTGTGGGCAGAATTATGAGTAGGGCCTGAGGGAGGGGTCCTGAGTAGCGTGGATGGGAGGGGCAGTCTCTTAGGATGTGGGCAAGGGTCTGACTGGATGGAGCGGGAAATAGGTTGACGATGCTCTTGATGTCAGTGGGTGGATCGAAGGGCATTGGTCAGGATGCAGGCTTGGTGGTGATTAGAATCGGGGTCCGGGGGGGGGGGGGAGGGGAGGGAGATTTCATTATGCGCACAGGAGGACAGTGAATGAGGGCTTGAAGTGAGGGTGGGGATGGGAGGTGGTGGGGGAAGATGCAAGTGCAAATAGTCTATGGGTGTGGATGACTGTGGGCAGGGGAGAGTTCCTAAACCTATTCCCAACTTTCTTCATCGCAACATCTGTGAATTGAATTGCCCCCCACCCTGCCCCCCACCCACCACCACCCCCACTCCACACCGTCCCTGTTTCCAAGTATCGTGCTGTGGGTGAGAGTGCGCGAGTTTGTAAACCTGGCGATATTAAGCACATAAACAGCTGTCTGCCAGGCCTGCTGCCTTACACCAAAGGGAGCAGGAAATAGGATGGTACACAAGGGCGGGTGGGGGTGGGGGTGGGGGTGGGGGGTTGTGACAGTGCGATGCATGAGGCAGGGGAAGAGAGGGAGTAACACAAATAGTCACATGACTTGTATTCAACCTTGAAGTCAGGTCATGACCCCCGTCAGTGTGCGGTTCTACAGTCACACGTTGCAAGGTAGGCATAGGCAGGGGTTGGTGGGGTAAGAGACAGGATTGGAAGGCGTTCCACTGGATTTACTCAGTGGAACACTGCTTGAATCGCACCCATTGAATACTGCAGGTGAGGGATACAATTGCTACAGTTTAAAGCCCTGTTCACACACGGGTGTTAAGTCGCCTCAACTAGTTCGCCTTGTCTAGTTCGCCTCACATTGGTCGTGTGGACACTATGCTGAGGCGACTTAAGTCTGAATCGCCTCATCTAGTTCGCTTCAACTAGACCACCTCGCGAGGTAGTCTAGATGAAGCAAACTGGCTTAAGTCAGCCCATCTTGCTTGTGTGGACGGTAGCGGTTTACTTTGAGGCAGATTAAGCACGTCACACGCATGCGCAGTCGAGACCTGAGTCTGTTGACTGTCCGGTTGATCAAAAGCGCATATTATATAATTTGGTCTATGAAACCACTAGCTGTGCACAGATATTTTTTTTCATCATTTATTTTTAGGTTTTCACTGCCCAGCAGAAGTTTTGACCGTTTCCAAAACAATATGACTCAGTCTATACATATCTAGGTTGAACCCACATACTCTCGTGGCGACGTCGACTAACCGAAAGTGGTGCTGGTTAGGATGGACTTGCTCATGGCAGATATCGATTTCCGGCTTAAACCGCCCCAAGTACTGCATGTGTGGACATGACACACTTTCACGCCTAGTTCGTCTCATCTAGTTTGCCTTATCTAGTTTGGCCTAAAGTTGTGTGTGTGAACGGGGCTTTAGTCACATGAGGACTAATGGCTACAGTACTAGACTAGAAAGCTCCCATAGGTGGAACACTGAAACAATGACGTCATGGGGTGCTATTAGTAGATGGAATACCGAACTGCCAGTTTGACGTTGAAATGCTGCTGTTCTTCATGGCTGTATAGTGTGCATTTGACAGCTCCTTTCACCCCTCCCCACTCGCACCCCCTGCGGCCATGATACTCATTATTTCTGATATCATTTACATTCTGATCCCTCTGGATTTTGGTTTCTTCCTTCTTATTTTATCTACTTTTGTTTTCTTTCCATTTCTTCTTTATGTTGTTGTTCTGTTTAACCGAAACTTATCGTTGTATTAGTAGAATTCAGGTGTTCTTCTTTATGTTGTTGTTCTGTTTAACCGAAACTTATCGTTGTATTAGTAGAATTCAGGTGCAACACTCACTTTGGTACTATTCGGACCGACAGGCAGAAGCTGAAGAGAAAAAAATGATTTGGACAATGTTGACTGACCTTCAGAAAAAAAAGCAACGCGCATGTAAATCTCTTATCATTAGCCTTTTTCTTTCTTATTCTTCTTTTTATAAATCTCTCTTTTATACAAAATAGGAATGTCCAATTAACATATCAGGACATGTATATATGTATATACATCGGAAAATAAGTTTCGGGTGTAAACAAAAAGAAATCGAACGGAAAAGAATTAAAGAAAGAGGTGAGAGTCAAACATGCTCCATGCAACCAGATAAATCTGGATAACCCCAGATAAATCCAGATAAATCCAGATGAATCTAGATAAATCCGGTTAATCCAGAGGAATCCAGATAAATCCAGATGAATCTAGATAAATCCGGATAAATCCAGAGAAATCTGAATAAATCCAGAGAAATCCGGATAAATCCAGAGATATCCGGATAAATCCAAGAAATCCAGAGAAATCCGGATAAATCTAGAGAAATCCGGTTAATCCAGAGAAATCCGGATAATTCCAGATAATCTGGATAAACCCAAATAACCTTGATAAATCCAGATAAATCCAGGCAAATCCGGAGAAACCTAGAGAAATCCAGAGTGGCCCAGAGAAATCCGGATTTATCCGGATAGGAAACCGGAGTGTGCTTTGTAAATCGAAGCATAGTGAGGGAGGAAATGCCACGAGAACAACAACAATAGCAACAACAAAAACAAAAAATTAGCATATCGTCAGTGTGGATAATATTCATTAATGCCAGACAATGCCATCGGAATAGATGGAGAACTGAGCTTAAGAGTGGATAGCTTTAGCGTCAAATGGATTTTGCGAGGGAAATGCTGAATTCTATAAAGGTTTCTTAATGACCTGATCGAAGGCTGCCGTGTCTGGAGGGCACTGAAATGAACGCTTAAGGTCAAGGTCAAAGTCGGGAGGATGTTATCAACAAGCTGCTCCCAGTCACACTAGCTCTAAAGCATGCCAGTGTAAGAGTGTATGTGGGGGGGGGGGAGGGTTAGGAGAGGGGATAGGGGAGGGGGGAGAGGCGACAGGGGAGAGTGGAGAGTGGAGAGGGGAGAGGGGAGACGGAGGTAGGGAATTGATGAGCTAGTCTACCAGAACTGGCTGTATGGAATGGTGGTATTGGATAACACCACGTGATGTACACGTGAGTGAGTGAGTGAGTGAGTGGATGGGTGAGTGAGTGAGTGAGTGAGTGAGTGAGTGAGTGACGATCTTACCTGCTAGCAAAATATTTGAGGACAGGTCAGTGAAAATAGTGGCTTCTAACAATCAACAAATCCCGATAGCTTTACACTACAGCCCGACAGGAATGCTGTGGCATGAGCAACCATGATGCAGTACCCCACTCACACTATTCAGACACGGATCCCACCAGTCCTTGCATTACCCTAATTACATATAGAACCAGACATTATTAGAAAGAGCCGATTGCTTATGTCTTCACTTCCAGACGCGATCAAACCCACAGCTTTGTTCATCGGAGGTTATTGAACCTTCCGATAGCATTATATATTGGTTGATTGATTGCTGATGGCTTAATACCATGGTGGCAACAAGGGCCATATTCAGAGCAAAAAGCTATTGGTATCTATTGTGTCAGTTTTGTCAATCCCAATCACATGCCTAACTTGAAATTTACACAAAAATCCTAAATGGTCAGATCCATGTCAAATGATAGCAAAAACCAATTTTAAAGCAGTTAGAATTGTTTCAACTGACAGCAAAATCTAATTCACAAAAAATAGCCAAAGTTACTGGAGGCCATATAGCCCAGTTGCTTTTTTGGAACGCTAAAGATTCCTTTGTGTTTTACATCGGTAAAATGTCTGGCATGCTATTTATATTAAAACAGTGCTTTCGTAAGACCATGAAATCTACATATTCGAGCAGAACATGTTTGAGTGTTACTGTTAGTGTCCAGTGGCATCAAATGCAATCAAGTGGTATTTCTCCCTTGAGTACAAATGCAGGAATCAGCCAAGAGTGGCCAATGCAGCATCTGGTGAGGACTACTTAGTTCTGCCGACACCCAGCATGATGTTCTAGATGTTCTTCGATGCTATGCAACGTATCGTTTGGATGCTAGTCCCATTCATGACGCCATTTTGATTTGATATATTTGAGAATAAACGGTATCAGATGAGAGTGAGGGATTTGACATGGTTCAACAACACCATTGAGAGTCGTTCTTGCAGCTCGATCAGCTTGCATATTTCCTTTGATGCTGGTATGGCCAGGCATCCAGCGCAAGTGGATGTTGTACCCTGCCATTGCCAAAGAATTTATTTTCATATTATATTTGGTGTTATTCTATATTTAAGTGCTTTGTAAAAAATGTCGACTTAAGACAACCAAGCCAATTTGAACAATCTTATCTGAGGCATTTAGGATGAGACTATGCTGTGTATAACTTACAGCGTCATCAAAGGCCAGTTGCTCTCATACCATGTCTATGTGGTGTGGGAGGTTAAAAATCCATTGGGTCGGTAAAAGTGTAGGCTCGGGCTTTCTATCCACCAGCAGTGGAATGAGGAAGACCAGTCGTCTATGACTGAAATTTCCCCTGCTTAAACAACTAATGGACCAAAATAAAACAAAAAAATATGAGTTTGATAAGTCCTTCTATAATTCAGTTCAATCCTAATTTCAGGATACTACCTAAGATTCAGTGCTGATCAGAACAACTTATAACTGTGGACACCTGTCCACATTTGTTTGAAAAGCTTTGCTGTGTTTTGTATTAGATAGTCGGTGAATGTGTGATCAGGGTGTCTGAATGAATAATGAAACATCAACTGAGATCTACTAGAACTAAGGATCACCTAGAAAGTCAAACAGAATAACAACTAAAAAGTCCACCATTATTCAATGAAAATTAAATACAAATAACTGTGCGTTCTTTTGCACAATTTCCAAGCGGCTTTATAGTATTTCTTTTTAACTCTCATAAGCAACTGCAAATTTAGATCTGTTTGGGAGATTATTTTATTCTAGCTATCTAAATTTTATAAGCATATTACCTGATGGATCTGGTCATCGGACTTTAATGTAGGCCTACATTCATAAATATACATTATATCGTAACAAAGAATATTCAATTCCTAGAAATATGAAATTCATTACATTTGGAACTAATAAGGATAGCCATGGGATGCTTAGTATAATGGTTCTGGACAGAGAAATCCTCAGGTCCTTTGTAGGAGCTCAAATAGTGCATCGTGTGATGTCAGGTTGGGAAGGGATAGGTAGAATTACATAGGTTGTTTAGAATTACTTAGGTTGTGACCGAATGAGTTGAGCGTCTTTCTCCCATGTTGGTAGATCATGAGATTCGAACCCACAGGTTTGAACCATGGTCGAGTAAAACCAATCACATAACAATTTATACTTGTTGCTTCCAAGCCAGGCCCTCGGCATTATTAGGATAGGGCAAGGACTGGTTGGCTCGGTGGCAGGATAATGTAACTCAGTGGGATATCAGGTCATGGTGCTGGTGGCCTGGTCTCCCAGTGGGGCAGCACTATAAAGTCACACTAAGTCAGTATGTACCCTGATATGACCTTAGGTGTTGCCAGGACGTAAAACTCCAACCACCAAACAATTAACCAACACAGGTTGTAAAGAATAGTCAAAGGGTTTCAAATTCGCCATTCGTCAGGGTCAGATTTATGAGCACTTTCCTTGGGGAACTCTATTGTTTTGAACTACTTTGAACAAAAGTTGTGTTGGTCATGTTACTGCCCCTTTAATGTCAGCATGTAATATGGTGTATGTATGCGATTTCCACCAATTATAAGAAACAACAAAAAAGAAGAATGATTATTCATTGTACAAACATTATTACAATAACCGACCAATAAACACCAATTTAACCAGGCTGAGGCCACATCATTTTGTCTTCACCCCTAGGTGGCTCTCTGTAGGGGATAAGGAACAATGGTTAATGGCTGTGCCAAGCACATTAACTGAAGGACATTGGTTTCGGAGAGCTAAGTCATTACTACTCTTTACATGATGTCACATTATAATGCCACACCCAGCAACATTTATCTAACCATATCTGAGGGGAACTGTAATAACATTTTGACGATATTCAAAACGCAGTGGCATCTCAGTTTTCTTAGTAAATTAATAAGTGGCCTATATTTCTATGCTAAATGCTAAATGCAATTCCATGCCAAGTATGTTTCATTGCTGTAATAAAAACAGCTTTCCTGTTTTAAAATGGCCAAGTAGTGACAAGCATACGCCATTTGTTTGACTTGGCCAGGGTTTGAATATAGAGTTTCGATTCCCATGATCTACTAAAACGAAAGGCGGATGCTCAACTTATTCGGCCTTTTGAAGGTACAGACACGGTTCCAACCCTTCAGGCTACAACAGTTGTTTCCTCAACCAGGCCATAAAGCTGTCATTAACTACTCCAAATGCTCCGGCACTACCGCGGCAGACTACTACTACCACTACTCCTACTACTACTGCTACTAACCTTAACCGTTCCTTCGATGGACTTTCTCCTTGGCTTTTCTCCGCTTCTACGACTGAAACCCTTCTGGATATAGTTTTTTAGCCGACACAAAATGTAGAAGGTAGACTTTGGACTAATGATGAGGTTAAACGGTGGGGGCAATGTAGAGCCCTCATCGAAGTAACCCATCCATAACTTGGATCTTGCAAATTTCCACTCTCTGTCGGCATGGTCCTGGTAACGAGAGGCACTCACAGGTTAACACGGTGATGAGGAATGCAATGCATGTTTAAAATTGCAAATTTGTTTGTGTTTGTTCGTTGTTTTACGTCCTAGCAACATCTAAGGTCATATCAGGATGGTCACCCACTTGGGACAGCGTGCACTCCTGGCGACTTTATAGTGCTGTCCCACTGGGAGACCATGCTGCTGGCACCATGACCCAATATCCCACAGTCACACTATGCTGGTACTTTGCAAACCAGTCTTTGTCCTATCCTATTAATGCCGGGCGCCTGGCTAAGTAGCGACAATAATCAATTTAATAAGTCATCGGTTTGACACGACCGGGAATCGAACTCCCGAGCTTCCGCATGGGAAGCCTGCGCTCTACCGATTAGGCCACCGCATCCGGTACAATTGCACAATCAATTGGCATTGAATTTTAGCAAAATATCTCAGCATGATGACAATGACCTACTGGAGCCTGACCTTGCACTAGGAATAGTGACAAATGGGTAAGTTTCGAGATCAGAGGGTCATTAAAGTTGCATAGTCAAATGATTTTGAATTTCCGCCTTTTTATTAGATAAATATACTAGGTCGATTGTTATAATCGACCTTACTTCACTTTGAAGTAACTTCAATTATATTATAATTCATATTTTTAATTTTTAAATAGTTAACTTTAGAGAAATTTGAAATGAGAACAAGCCAAAATAATGTTGACTGACTTAGTGTGTCCGTCTTTGCAGCAACAAATGTTCAATAAGTGACCAGTATCCAAGTGGGATATATAGGATCAAATCTAGATGAGACCTTCATTTTTTTAAAGAAAATATGATGCTTTAATCGGAGTATGCAACTTTAAAGTCATATAGTCAGATGATTTTGAGTTTCTGCAATTTTCACAGATAAATACATTAGATTGTTCGCTATAATCTATTTCACTTTAGATTGAAGTAACTTTTATCTTCAATGGCTAACTTTGGAAATATTTGAAGGGAAAACATACAATATTAATGTCGACAAGCACTTCAAAACTCTAGATGGCTTTAGCATTAATAGGTTCTATTTAATTGGCTTAGTACCCCCTTAGAGTAGTTCTCCGCAGCAACAGATGGTTAGTAGGTATACCAGTATCTAAGGTGGATGTGTAGCGTCAAATCTAGGTGAGGGTTTTGGTTTTGACAATTTGATCCTTTCATCGAATTGTGCAGCTCTAATAATGTCAGTGCGTACATCAGGATTTTTGTCGTTGAAGCCAATTTACGAGCAAATACACTTCGACATTTTGTGTTTCGGTCATAAGGTATCCGATTACACAGTTCATAAAGCAACACATGTCCAAACAGGATACTACCACGCGGCACCAGCTCAAGACCTACCGAATAAAACTATCACCATCTAACTATTTTCCTGGTGGAGGGATTACTTTGATTCCGAACAATGGCGCAAGGACTCTATAGAGCCACAAGGGCACACAAAGGTTAAGGGCGTGAGCTACCTGACATGAGATCAACTGGAAATGAGGTCATGAAAAGATGAATAGACATGTATGAGCTCCCAGACACGAGGTCAACCGGAGATGACGTCATGTGCTACGTGGCCGAAACAGAGGTATGGTTGTTGCCTTTGTCATAGTTCAGAAAAAATGCAAGCACTAACTGCACCCAAGGCCCACTGAAGGTACCACCAACTCAGGATGTCGCCCAACGCACTATGCGCTAGAGGGTGCTACATTAGTTGTAATGCTTAACAAAATTATACTTGTATGGGTGGCAAAGTTCAGCTTACATAAGCCCTGTTCACACGGGCAATGTAAATCGATTCGTAGAAAGCGACTTGCCTAGTTCGCCTCACATTTGTCGTGTGAACGCACGTCTGAGGCGGATTAGGGCTGATTCGACTCATGTGATCTGGATAATGTAAACCACCTAAGCGAGGTAGTTTACGTGAGGCGATTTCTCTGATTCGATTTATTTTGCCCGTGTGGACGCACTGAGGCGGATTAAGCACCTCACATGCATGCGCAGTCGAGAGCTTACTTTGTTGACTTTCCGGTCGATCAAAAGCGCATATTATATAATTTAATTAATGAAACCGCTATCTATGCACAGATATTTTTTTCATTATTTATTTTTAGGGTTTCACTGCCCAGCAGAAGTTTTGACCGTTCCAAACCAATACGATTCAGTCATTACATATCTAGGTCGAACCCACACTCTCTGGTGCCAGCATCGTCGAACCCAAAATGGCGCTGGTTAGCCTGGACTTGCTCATGCGCAGCATTCGATTTCCGGCCCAAGTACTGCCCGTGTGAACGGGCCGCTAATTCGCCTCACCTGATTCGATTTGACTAGTTCGCCTCACATTTTGCCCGTGTGAACAGGGCTCAAGGGTGCGAACAAACCTAGGGCCGCCCCTGACTGCACTGTCTAAAAATAGTGTAGCGAATGCCATGCAGAATGTCTGCCGACTCTGACCTTGAGCAGTGCCCCACCATTACAGGCTACAATCATGACAGGAAGAGCATTAAAGCCACTTCCCGCTAAAAACTCACCTGTTCTCAAGCTGGTCTTTCCACATGCAAGATTCTACTTTCAGGCCCACTGTACAACCCTTCCTCTAACAAACCCACCTACGATTAACATTAAGGTTAAGCCCCCCTCTCCGCCTTTTCTCTCAATAACAAAATTAGCTAATCCAATTCATAAGCAACAAGGGTCAGTATGGCTGGAATATCAGTGTGGTGGCTTTAGTATGCTATTCAAATGAATACAAAAAGAAGAAAAGATATGATATTTTGGCTTGAGGGCTCCCTTGGTCTATAGCTTCCATACTACAAAAACTCTTTAAATAAATTAATGTTCATCATCATCATGCTGTCGGTCGTGATACGACAAAGACTGCTTTCATTACTTGACTGCCGCTCTCCATTTAGCTCTCTGCTGTGAGAGTTGCGACCATGAGTCGGTCTTAATGTACATTTCATGAAAGCTGCCTGCAAAAATGTTGAAGTGCTGCTGGCTTTTGCAAGTTACCAGCGGCACTCTCTCGGGGAGCAAATAGAGGTTTCACACCAGCAAGAAAGTAATTAATGTTAATATGTTGTAAATTCTAAATTTAAACAGAACTTCAAAAATAGCCAGTGAAAGGGCTTTAGTCATGAGCGTCTATGCTGGTGTAGCATGTGTATAAAGTAGAGAACAAAAAAGAAACGCACACACAAATCTGTGCAGATGTCAACAGTAAAATATTGCGTGAATTAAGAAACTGTCTGCTTACCACAATTGTATGGAAAGATTTGGACATCATGGCAATGAGCATGTTCAGTAGTAGTATCTTTGCAACCACATTATAGACTCCAAAGAGTAACTTGCCAAACACCTCCACGTAGTGCAAATTGACTTCCAGTGTGACTAATGCTATTAGTCCAAACATTGACCAAAAGAGAGTTATAAAGCTCCTATCCAGCCTGAAAGCAAGATATAGAAGGTTGCATAACGACACGGCAATGACCTAATCGCCAGCCAGAATCACCAATCAACGACAGGCAGGGGGGACACAGAATCAGTCAGCTCTCAAGCGTGTACACTTTTGGTTTTTGTGATTTTGGGTTGGTTTCCTTTTTTCTTGATCCTTTTAAGTTTAGTTTTTTTTCATGGACATCTTCGCGACATCATAGAGTTATGTCGATTCAGGAAGATTTGTATCTTTCAGAATAATTGTTTTTCCTAATTTAAAAAAAAACAAATTAGTCCGCTATAACAGTGGTCCACACTCTGTTTACATACGAGGAGAAGGCCCCCATGCACACCGATCAAATCAGAAACTCTCAGAAGCCGAAAATAGTCGAACAGGTTCTATTCTATTGGGATTCTTTTAAATTTTGATTTTAAATTTCTTTCCTTAATTTAATTTGTAAATTAAAATATTATTTTGCTAACCTTCTTTATATTACCTTCTTTAAAGTTGCATAGTCCGATAATTTTGGGTTTCTAACATTTTTCTGAGATAAATATATTAAACTGATTGCTGTCATCTACCTTACTTTAGTTTGAAGTGACTTTTATTTTAAATCGTCTTAAATCTAAGTTTTGAGATATTTGAAGTGCAAACATGTCACATTAGTTTTGGCAAGCACGCCAAAAGTCTGACACCACAGGATTCTGCAGTAACAGGTTCTATTAAATTGACTCAATATTCCCTTATATGTAGCACCAAATGCTTAATAAGTGCATCAGTATCAAAGTTAGATATGGAAAATCAAATCTAGATAATTGCTTTGGTTTTGAAAATTTGATGCTTCATCGGACTATGCAGCTTTAAACGAACTTTTGTTTGTATATATGCCTTCCTTAAAAGTAAAATCGGTCATATAAGTATATATAAATTTCTGTTTGGCATCATCTAAAAACTTGCTTCTTCTTTTTTCTTTTCTTTCCCCCTCCCCCCACCCTAATTAGCCAAATACTGTTTCATTGTCCCCCACACCGAGTCTTTGATTTGCCGTGTAAGCAACGACAGTGAAACATTTCGGTGTAAAGCAGCAAAGTGATAGCGTACCTCGATATCTTGAAAACTATTTGACATCATAGCAATGAGCATGTTTATGAGCACAATGATGGCCATTGCGTGGTAGGCGATAAGAAGGTACTCCCCAAGACGTTTGGTTAGGGGCTGCATGGGGCCTTCTCGAACAGTACTCAGTTGCGTTAAGCCAAAGAGGGACCAGAAGAGCGTCAGATAGCTGGAGTATATGCTGGAGAATGGACAGATTCAAAAACAATACAAGTCAGTAGCAGCAGCAAATGGATGTGCTCTTAGTCTTAGTTTTCTCTACTTTAAACAAATATATTTTTAGCACACAATTATGATAAAACCCATTGAGGAAGGCGTCTGCATAAATGCATATATGCAATATGCATTCAGGGACTCTAGTTTGACCTTTTATTTTAGTATTGTTTATATTTTATACTTTTAGAACATTTGTTAATTAATCAAAAAAAAATATTAGAGAGGTTGGCTGAGTATTTTCAACATCTCCACAAGTGTTCAGAGGGAATTCGCTCCTAACTTCTGAAAAAAATAATGGTGTTTTTTTTTATCATTTAGCTCAAGGATAGCTTGATGTGTGCCTATGTAAGAGCTGAACACAGTGATCTTATCCACGTGTGATCTTTTAGGAGACAGCACTTACTTGTAAACACCACTGTTCTGTGTGTGTTAGACTATGAAATGCAAGCATTCCTGCATAGATGCAGGTGTCCAAATCAATGGGTTTAAAAATGGCACAAAGCATCGGTTCAAAACATGCGGCATTATTTATATTAGTTCGCTAAATACTTTGCAATGTGCATTTAAAAAACTGGATACCATGACTGATTCTCATTATGGAAATAAATATTATAAACGAATTGGCTAAAGATAATGTACTGTTGAAAACATTCGTTAATTAATCTCAGACATAGAGAGGGTAGGCTTAATATCTTCAACATCTCACAAGCGTTCAAAGATAATTCACTTAAAATTCCCTCCTAACATCTGAAACATCATCTGGGTTTTTCCCCCCGTCATCAAAAACCAATATATTGGAGTTCTGAATGTGGTCATATTACAATATTGTTGAATTGCATTTCCCTTACATATTCAAAATAATATTACAAAACAATGCTAGTAGAAAATAGGCTTTAATTGAGAAATGTACTGATGTTTTTTCTATTAGAATTAACAACAAAACAGAGTAACCCCTTTGTTGCCGAGCATAAACGTCGAGACGCTTGTTAAAATGCTTAAAATCTTGAAGCTCCCATAAATAACCATTACCTGATAATTGCTGCGCTTTACTGAGTTCAAGAGTTTATAACATATTAGTCAGTGCCTGGTAAGGGTAGATCAGCGATAACAAAGGGGGGACAAAATATATGGGGGTCGCCCGTTGGTGGTGGTGGTGGTGGTGACGGTGGTGGAGGGTGGGTAGTTACGGATAGTGGTTATCTTTGGGTACAGGTTGTGGTAGATGGTGGGTGGGTTGTGTTGGATGTGTGTGGATCAATATCCAATATCTGGAACTCAATACCAGTAGAAAATAGAAACCTTAAAACTCTGAAAAACTTCTGTAAAAAAACTAAAGATAAGCTATCTCAATGCATACTAAATCAATTACCAGTAAAGAATATATATAATAGGACATAGCTGTCATTAACTAGTCGCATAATTTAAAATATCAAGTGGCTCTGGCAAAGATCATAAAATATACCCCTATTAACATACATGTATGCAAAATAACTACTGATACTGCATGTAAGTACATGAATTCATGACACAATATACATATAATATTCCTATCATTACTTATTTTTGTACTAACTGTGAAGAGACGCATCAGTATCTCATCATAATCTTTAGTTAAAAATGTAGCTTAAGTTTAATCATTTGTTATTGTCATCACTTGTTCATTCACATCATGGAGACCAGCTAGATAAGCATCGCTTTTCTGGGATGCTTTCTGTCTGTAAGGAATTTGTATGCATTTATTGTATCACCTGTTTATTGTAAACATACCTTGCAGAGTTAAAATAAAAGAATTGAATTGATGGATGATGGTGGGTGTGGGCGCTTGGGTGAGTTGGGTTGAGGAGGAAGAGGAGGGAGACGGAGGAGGAAGGAGGTGAGGCGGGGAGGTGTGTATGTACTAGGGAGTGTGTGTGTGTGGCGGGGGGCAGGGTGAGAGGGGGGGGGGGCTTAGAAAGCCTGGGCACACCCATATCATATACTCACGGGTCAAACGCGTTTTCATAGTCTTGTATGGCTGCTCGGCCTGTCGCTTGTGACGTTACTAAAGTCCCATTGGCCAACATAGAGACTTGTAACACAGAGTCACCATCGTCATCGGTGTTTGTGTAATAATAATACAACTGGTTCAGCCCGCAGGCGAATGATGTCAATACTAAGAAGAATATGAACAGGAATTTGCCGATGTCGATGAGCATACACCCCAATGAGATCTGCAGTGGTCCCAACTGTGGGTTTGCTTGGAACAGATAGATAATCCGTGCAAAACTAAATACATTAGCTACAGCAAATACTCCCTCTGAAATAAGGGTGGGGTCTGCGTCGGGCCAACTAGTCCGCGGGAGGTAGCTGGGGCCATATTTCTCTTCATTCTGCGACTGAGCGTAGGCAACGATTCGGAGGCTGATGGTACATAGGTATAGAGAAAGCATGATGAAGTCCAACCAATTCCACCATTGTCGCACGTACGCTTTTAGGCCCTCCTCCCAAATCTGCTTGCACTCGGCCCATATAAACCCTGCAATATAAACGGCAGACTGATTTAGTGTGAGAGAGGATGTGTGGGTTCATAGCATTTATAAAAAAAGAAAATCTTTTGCGGGAGCAAGGGGAGGATGCTTTATGCCCTCTATTTTTGTTGTTGTAGTTGCAGCCAAGACGATCAAATGATACCTAAAATGATAGATATTATATATACCTCAAAGGGGAGAGGAGACCAAACCATTCCAGTGCTCTGGATCGGAGTGCGAGGAAGGAAAAGGACTGACCGGAAAAAAAGAAAGGACTGAGGATGATCCAAATATGACGCGAGGTTTAATACGAAGCTCAAAAAATAGATCCATAGCTAAATTGGGTGTTTTAATTAAACATGCCTAAGCTGTAGTCCCTGAGATTGCCTGAGGACCCACTGCTGGCTCCAGCTGCAGTGTTCTAGGGGTTTCTTTTATCTATTGTTTAATCGACTTAGAACAAGCTCGAGGGCATGTTCCTCTTAGGTATTGACATCACAGAGGTTTGTTGTGCATATCCTTGACTTTGTCTGTCGCTGAGTTACAAGTGCGTACTTGGAAAATAACCTCCAGCGTTGAAGCGCCGTGCGCTATAATTAAAACTCAGCTCAAAATTTGGCGCGTGATGCCAACGGCAACACACTCACCGCTGAGTGTTGGGACTGTGCCGCCGCTTGGGGATGTTTTCAACAGAATTACAGCAAGGGATTCGGGGTATAGGGGTAGTTGAACAAATCATGACGTAGTCACTCGCTCAGAGTTTTAAGGTGTGGGGAATGGGTTTTGCTGGTGTTGGTTCACTTCGGTAGCGGCCATGTTGTTTTGCTTACAGACGCCACGAGATGGCGGTTTGAATATCTGAGTTGCGTTCTAGGTTTTCTTGATAAACCCGCCAGGTGTCGCGACGGGTCTGTTGAGGAAGGTTGGTTCTCTCTGTCGCTGACAGGTGGCAGCAGTGTGGGAGCCTGTAACAGATGTGGTAGAAGTCTCGGCAAGTTGAGCGAGGTGACTTTCTTTTTATTTCTCTTTTTCTTTCTTTCTTTCTTTTTTCTTTCTTTTGTCTCTCTTTCTTTCACTTTTGTAGGGATTTGTTCAGGTGTCACGAATGCGATGTTCCAAGGACAAGGGAGGAGAGGAGATGGTGGATACGTTGTTTCTCACGTTCTTTTTGTATGTTCTTTTAGTGCCTTGGTCCACGTGTTTCATGGGATTGGAACTGCTGAGAACATATTGTGAAAGACAACAGCAAGAGACAAGGATATAAAAGGAGTGCATGCGTGCAGTTACAGAATGAAGCTAGTGTGAAAATGCAATGCAGTGTATTGGCGAGATGTGTGATATAATATTCTAAAATAATACAACTTCATGTCCCATAAATGTGTTCGGTAACTGACCGCTTATCTTCCCAATATTATTGGTATTCTTGGTATTAGGCCTTATCCAGCTAACACATAACGTTAAGTAATGTCAGGCTAATGTTATTATTTCGTTATGGTACATTGTAACATTACAGTCATGTTAGACTGACATTATACGATACATTGTAATGTTATAACGTCACAGTAAGGTTATACTGACGTTATAATATGTACCCAGATAGCACCAGGCCGACAGTGGCTATTGGTCGGACAGTCACGACACATCTATTGTTGTTTAAAAAAAATTATTCATGTAATCTTAACAGAAAGGATTTTGCAATGAAAATGGTGTTTAATGAGGACTGGTGGGCATTTATAACTTCTGACTCTCCACCGACCTGCTTCGAAAGCAACCAGATTACACCTCACCTACACGTGTTAGTTAGGCACATTGTATCATCATTCTCAACAATATATCGGCTGGCCTGCCGCTGGTTGTCGCTGCCCTGCATCGGGCCAACACCCATGGCCTGACGGTGGCCCGATGTCGGGCACCAACGGTGTAAAATTATTCTTTAAAAATAAATTATTTAAAAAAATTTAATTTCTTTTTTTAATCTTAATTAAAAGGCTTTTGCAATGAAAATGGTGTTTATTGATCACTGGCAGCCATTTATAACTTCTGACTCTCAACCGACCTGCTCCGAAAGCAATTGAGTTACACCTCACCTATGCTTGTTAGTTATGGACATTGTAACATCCTTCTCAATCATATCTCTTTACCACTTGATGGATGGGGGAGATTGAAGACCTGAACGTAGGCTCTCTAGTTGCCTGTCTATTAGCATGTCATAATTTGGGACCCATATGAGATCAAATTATGACATACCAACAGACAGGCAACTACAGATCCTCTATTCAGGTCTAGAATCTCCCTCATCCATCAAGCGGTATACAGATATGGTTGAGAAGGATGTTAAATGTGCCTAACTAACAAACATAGGTGAGGTGTAATACGGTTGCTTTCGGAACAGGTCAGTAGAGAGTCAGAAGTTACAAATGCCCGCCAGTGCTCATGAAACACCATTTTCATTGCAAAAGTGTTTTATTGAGGAGTGCTGGGTTTTGTATAGCAGGCATCACCTGTTCACTTAAGTCTGTAGCCAAGATTAATGTCTTATTATCTTAATATCTGATATGAGGTGCATCCATCTCAATGATATTAAACTGATTTATTTTTAATTGGAGTTTACTCCTCTAGTGTCATTTTTTTAGATTTCTTTTTATTGAGGCTGTATTTATACTGTCCATAGCATATAAGCCTGGGTATTCAGGCTTGTTTTCAATGCTTCCCAGCTGTAGTGTTGGTGTTAGCTGCTGATAAGGTCTCTGATTGCCTGTATTTCAGTAGCTACTAGACTAGCCTACTCCTATTTACATATAATAGGCTTGTATGTAGCTGTGTGGCGTGCTATCTGGCTACTTTTGACATGGTTACCTTCCATTGGGTGTCACGCTGGTGGGCCGTGACATATCACACACCTCTTTGCAGTGCAGCTTAGTGGGGGTTTCCTAGCCTTATTTTGCACAGGTAGTTTTTCTATGTTTTTAGGTCAGGAATTTGTCATTCCTTTACTGTTTGGGCATTCCACACATTGGCAGCCATTTCCAGCGTGCTTCTCTCATGAGCTTTTATTTGGCTTCTGGTCTGCTTTAGTAGTTGCACATTATTTGCTCTAGTAGCCCTTTGTGGTTTTATTAGGAGTTTATTGCTTTGACTATAGGTATATGCTAATGTTTTCAAATCAATTATTCTCCTATTTTCTAGTAGTTACTTTGGTTCTTTTGTGTATGTCATAGGTGGGGTGCAGCTTGTCTACTCTGAGGCTGATTTTCAGGGCTCTGTTCTGCAGTGTTTGCAGGTTTTTTAGAAGTTCTTTTTTCACACCCATGTAGTTTACATCTCATAGTCAAAATAGGGAAGCACCATACCTTTGAAGATTTGTATTGACATTTCTTGTGTCATGTAGTCTCTTAGCTTTGCAAATAGCCACAGTTTGTGGTTGACCTTTTGGACAATTTTGTTTATACATAGGTTGTAGTTTAGTTGGCTGTCCAACTCAAGGCCTAGGTATTTGTAATGGTGTACATTTTCTGTGTAGTTTTCTTTCTGGCATTTGTTTATGCGAGAAGAGAACTGTTTTTGACTAGCTTGGTTTGATGGTTATTTTATTGGACTCACACCACTCGTCTAGCTTTAGGAGGAGCTTGTTTAGCTTAGTTATTACCTCCTCTTCTGTGGTGCCATTTGCAATGACTGTGTCATCTGCATATAGTTGGAAGCATTCGGTTTGCAACCATTTTTCAAGATTGGTTATGTAGATTATAAAGAGCAGTGGCCCTAACACTGACCCTTGGGGTACACAACATGTGACAGGTTGGTTGTCTGATAGTGTATTCTTTATTGGTGTTTTCTGTTGCCTGTTGTTCAGGTAGCATTTTATCCAGTCCATAGTGTCAGATTTTATGCCCATGGATTTGAGTTTTTCCAGTAGTATGTTATGGTCTACTGTATCGAATGCTTTGCTGAAGTCAATGAAGGCTGCTCCAACTAATTGTTTTTCGTTCATTGATGCCAGTATGTCATTCATTAGGTTAGCTACTGTGTAATGCTTTGCGGTAGATGTCACCTTTCAATTCCTCAAAAGGAGGGTTCTCTAGCTACAATTTAGGTGTTGTTTTCATGACATAGAGCACAGATTTATCTACAAAATCTTCATCAAATCACTCAAAAGGGGTTAAAAGAGTTCGCAAATGTTATAAAAAAAACGTCCTCTTGATGTTAAAAAACGTCTCTATAGTATTATAAAAATTAGATTATATAACGTTATTTACTCCATACAAAATAACGTTTATATGACAATTTTTATAACGTTATTGTAACATTCAATAACCTTATACTGACGTCAGTGTGACGTTTTTTTGTTAGCTGGGTAGGACCTACTTCTAGGTGCATTGTAGTATTGCAAACACATTGCTATTACTTTGCAATGGTCGGATATGATGTTGATGACTGCTTGTTTATTTAGTGTGATATGTGGGAGCAGTAGACTGGTAGCAGTAACTTCGGAATGTTACCATGGCTTTAGTAATTGTAGTATTGGTAGCGAAACTTGTATCAGTGGCTGTGAATCTTTGAGTTTTGTGTTGGTATGTATATATATGCATTCCCACCCTTGCTACGTCATGATTAGGCCTCAGCCGAGAGGACTTCAAAATAGGGGTGACTTTTGATTCGATTAGATTTGTCCCAGCTTTTCAGGACCATGACCAAATTTACCAAAATAAAAAGTGGGGAGAAAAATCGCCATTAGTCAGATTCAACGAAGCCTATGTGAGAAGAAGAAAAAGTATCACTCCAATAAAATGCGCTACACTAAAGCATACTAAGGTGATGGTGGGGGTTATAGAGGCAAGGATATTCACAACCCAAGCAGTCAGTAGTCAGCTTTACAAGAAGACTAAAAGAATACCGATCTACCGAGCGGAACTATGTAGTAAGAGGATACTCAGGGATCGATGCTGGTTATCTAACTTAACTCTAGAGTTGAGAATGATGAGAGGTAATTAACGTGGTGACACATCAACGTAATCAACCCAGAAGGAACTGAACCAACTGAACTATATCAGGCACCGGTCACTATAGCAAGTCGGTGTGTGTAAGCAACATTGCCACATATCTGCACATGCAACAGGACTAGTTTCTTTGAAAGCATATCAGTGTTGCCTTTTGGTGTTGACCTAAGTTCATGCCAAAATTGGGTTGGATTGTTTCGATTCGGTTTGATCTCTTCAGTGATGATTTTGTTGCTTTAGTTCTTCTTGAGTTAGGACCAATTTCCGAATATGCCGACAACAATTTTGATCTCTTTCTTTGTTGATGTTATTGCTTTAGTTCTCGCTTGAGTTAGGAACTCTTTCCGAATATGCCTACAACAATCAAAATTGGGCACTGTGATTGGTAAATGCGGCACGGTGTCAACCTCCTAAACACACGCCTACTGTGCTAAGAACGCAACATATATCATACCCACAAATGTTATGTACAACAGTTATATTAATTAGAATGCTAGTAAAGTTTACATTGCAAGAAGCCGAGAAGATAGACTTTAGGCTAGCGTTAGATATCTAGTTCTATGGACATTTGCTATGCAGAATAGCTTATAAGGAGAATAATTATCTCTAGGAATAGATTGACGTGAGAAGTTACACTCGCTATAATTAGAATTACGACTACATATATTATGTCTATGCATATATATGTACGCGAGGGGCAGAAAGGTCTTTAATATGTATATCACATCGATATGAGAATCTTGCAACATGAATGGAAGCAGAACTTAAGAGCAAAATGATGGAATCAATATGCAATTTGAATAGATCCTGTCACAAGATATTCCCATAGAAATGGATATAAAATCGTGTTTGACCATCTATATGGGTAGTTCCTATGTAGGTGACTTGCTGCTATGATTATGGTACACTTATATATACTATATATATGTAACATATATATACATACATATATATTATATATACAATATATCACGAGTGTTTGTGCTGGGAGAGTGCAACAATGTTACCACAATTTACAAACAAATCCACATTATACAACTATCGATTCAAAAATAAGGTTCCAAATAGAGGGTTATTTACACATATACAAAATTACCATATAGTCTGACACTCTCGCAATCCTGGTCAAACAGTTCGAAATGCTAGACTGCTAATAATACTTCATTTGGAATTTGAATCATAGTCAGACTCACACAGTTTGTCTGGTTTAAGTTATAATACATTGAGAGTCGATGGTGGAATAATGATTGAGAAAAACATTCCAAAATGCCTGCTATGCCTCAGAGAGATACGATACATTGAATAGTACAAGAGTTATTTACAGTTCTAGTACACATGTGCGGTTAGGTTTCTTCTTAAGGATATATCAAACGCCAGTGCAGATACTAAATTAATCGAGCATCATACAAATAAACTGTCCAAATATCCAGAAGTGTAGGTTTTCATGTATGGAACAGACTCTATGAATATTCCATTAACAATTTACCCTTTAGGTCATCTGATATGTATATATATATATATATATATATATATATATATATATGTGTATATATATATCCGTACAGAGGACATGCTAAAAATTATATATGCAATGAAATTCAGATTATCTATGGCATACCCATTAAAGCTGCATATTCCGATGAGAGTATCACATTTAAAAACAAAACCTTTACATAAATGTGATATTACATATCCGGCCTAGATACTGGTGCAGTTATTACACATTTGCCACTGCATAGAAGGGAATATGAAGTCAATTTAAAGCTGCATAGTCCGATGAAAGCATGACATTTTAAGACCTAAACACTGAACTAGGTTTGATTCTACATATCCACATTATAGTCCAGTGGTGATGAGTATCAAAATGTATTAAAATGTGTCAAAGTGTGTGACATCGGGTCTACGAATGGCCAATGGACGAAACAAAATCAAACCGGTGTGGTGGTTTCAGCCTGTTCCCGTGCTCAGAGGTGTCCCTCGCTTCTGCGCATGCGTCAGAATCTAATAAGGATGGCCGTAATCGATTAACACTACCCGGGCAACTCGGGTCATCCGAGTCGTCAGAAATTCAAATAGAACACGGCGAGTGGAGTCGACAAATACACGTGCCATGTGCAAAAAAAGAATAACTTAGATTAATTAAATGGAAATATAGGTAAACTGGGCCATCATAAAATACTTTAAATCCTATTTTGCTGTATTTTTATCGGTTATTAAAAAAAAAAAAAAAGATTGTCCACCTGAGCGCGGAGAAGCGTATTCGATTATTCGACCCGAGTTTGTAGGATGTGCGCATGCGCCAATAGGTGGCTCAGGTGACCCGAGTTGATGCGAAATCCGCGCATGCGCAGAAGCAGCGCAGAAGCAACGGGACACCTCTGAGCACGGGAACACGCTGAAACCACCACACCGGACAAGAACCATAGATTTCAATCAGGCAGCATCCGTTCCTAGTTTTGTGCATGTTCAAAACTTGTACGGACACAAACCAGACTTTGTTCAGTTTCTGTCCGTTTCCCCCGATCTGGTGAGGTGTGACAGGCCCTTAAGGGAATTCTGTCAATTTAATGGAACCTGTTATCGCTAAAGGCTTATGGTGTCAGCATTTTGATGTCCTTGCCAAGATTTATTTAGCTTGTTTACACTTCAAACATATCTAAAACTAGGCACTTAAAATAAAAGTTACTTCAAACTAAAGAGATTGATTATAATGATCAATCTAATGTATTTATCTCAGAAAATTGCTTAAATACAAAAACCATCGGATTATGCAACTTTAATAGAACATGTTACAGTTGTAGACTCTGCAATCTAGGACTTTAACAAACTAACTCCATCCAAAGGTATTCCTCATTAAGCGTGTGTTGCTGCAAAGAAGGGGATATTAAGTGAATTGAATAGAACATGTTATTGCTAAAGCCTATGGTATCTAGCACTTGGATGTGCACACCGAAATCCACTTTGTATCTTTCCACTTCAAACATATGTCGTGGGGGTGATGAAAATGGGAAATACTGTGCCTAGAGTGGGACTCGAACCCACATCTCTTTGCACTCCGGGCCAGTGTGCTAACCATTACACCACCTAGGCTCCCTGATATCAACACACTACCCACGCCTATCTGTCTATGCGGCTCCTTGCCTGAGAGGTCAGTGCAGACCACTACACTCGTCCCCCTGGAATTGTAAGTCTTGTAATGCTTACAATTACATACATACAGGCAATGTAACACACTTACATACACAGGGTAGGTTCAACAACTATACAGCACAAAGCTTGTACAGGATCATGGTCACGGCAACCAGTGTCGTGGGGGTGATGAAAATGGGAAATACTGTGCCTAGAGTGGGACTCGAACCCACATCTCTTTGCACTCCGGGCCAGTGTGCTAACCATTACACCACCTAGGCTCCCTGATATCAACACACTACCCACGCCTATCTGTCTATGCGGCTCCTTGCCTGAGAGGTCAGTGCAGACCACTACACATATATAAAATTACTCCTTTAAAATAACAGTTACTTAAAGTTCATGCAAAGTAGACTATACGGATCAACCTAATATATATATATATTATAATATATATTATAATATATATTATAATATATATATTATTATATATATATGTATATATATTGTACCTAATTTTATATAGTCTTACCCTTATATATAGTATGACAGAAAATAAAAACTATTGGATTATGCAACTTTAACTATGTACCTTTAAATTTGCAGATATCAACCATAACATGATGAAGTATTCATCCTCTGAGCCATACCAAAGGAGTAGCAATTTCATCGCTCTACCTCAACGCCTGTCCCATCAGCACCCTGAACCCCGACAACTCCCCTTCTCTCACCACCAGAACATCGGAATCTACTTAGAGACATATCATGATATCAAATGAAATATATAAGTAAAATTACTCCATTCTGTAGTAAATAGTTACAATATATTAGATTAATCAGTATTAAAAAATATATAAAATGTAATTGTTTAAATGTATGTCTTTTCACCTCATATATCTATCTCTGAGCCCTAGAAATAGACTGGTTTTGAAGTATAAGTTGTGTTGCAAAATAATTGGTCATGCATTGTAACATGTGTAATACCACCCAACACCAGTTAAGGGGAAAGTACCCGAATAGAATGGGAACCCTATCTGACATAACTTTGTAGTTGCCAATGATGCTATACCGTGGCGCCGTCTATCGTCACCGGCCGTTTCCTACCACATACACCACCTAGTGTTTTTCGCCGGAACCACAGCGCCCATCTGCTCACTTGGAGATACTTACTTTATTTACAACATCCAAGCAGTACATGTGGTGTGTGAAGCTGTCCCGTCCTAATCTGACCATCCTACCCACCCAACTAATAACACAGGGTTTAAGAGTCTTGGTAACTCATCCAAAATTACTACCATGTGAACACTCGAGGCCTAACCTTATCTCTCAATTTGATAAATACAACTCCACAAACTGATGGTTTCCGCATTACTGAATTACACACATATGTGATGAATTTTATATACAACATGGTAGTTATTGACATTTCAATCAAAGCACTGCCTTATGATGACTATTCCCGCCCCACAGTACTTGAGTCAAAGGAATAAAGTGCTCTAGGTTGATACTAATGGCTTAAAAACTGCAATTTGATTAGAAGACGGGTAAACGTTGTAATATTTATCATGAATGGCTAACTTTGCTTAGTGATATTACGGCACAAATTCTAATAAAATCAAGGCTTTGCCCTACGACTTAGTTTGTGTCTTGAAATTAGAGAAGAAATTGTATTTTAGTCACATTGAAAGATCCTTTAGTAGTGTATTTTAGTTTCTCTCCAAATATGTCCCCGACTAATAAGCCATTTAGTGCACATGAAGAAACAATCCTTAATAGTTATTGTATGTATTGCTATGTATCCAGTGATGAGGATTCTCCTATAAATTACTCGATTACGCAATTAATATAGACATCACATTAAATTTAACACGAAATAATTACCTTGCACTGAGGACACAGTTCACATCATGTACAGTGATAACAGATACGTGTTCATTTCTCCCAAACCTAATTAATGAGAGAATAAGAGTATCATAGCAGGCATTTCGGACATAATCTAAGTTGGTTTGACAAGTCGACGCAGGTATATAGTGATATAATCATCGGATGTGCTGTAAGGGTAGATAAGAGGACAGGAGGGGGGTGGGGTATACAGTATTGAGGAGATGGGGTCCCAAGTGTCAAGAACAAAATAGCATTCCTGTCAAATAACACCGTTTATAATATGATATGATATTTCTTAGTTTCCTTTTCTTACCAGCCATTCCTATTACAATATATACATATATGTATATATATGTGATGGCCCATGTACAGACTACTACATATATATATGTATATATATATATATATTGCAATTGGAAAGGATAGTTAAATATATACTGTTAATATTTCTAGACAAAGTAGTATATGAGTATATTTTAATATATTTGTAGATAATATAGTACAAGTAATGTTAATAATATTTCTAAACAATGTAGTATGAATAATATTTATATATATATATCGACCGTTAATATTTCTAGAAAATAAAGTGTAAATAAATATACATTCTGTTAATATGTATATACACGGTAGATAATGTGGCATGAATATATATATATATATATATACATAACGTTAGTATTATTTCTAGACAATGTACTATATATATATATATATGTATGTACAAAACTGGAAAGTTACATATGGAAGGTACAAATAGGATAATCGAACAGGTTGTTTTCTTAGGTCATGTTCTCTGTGACAAAAGTATAACTGGTTCAGTATGATCGGAAACTTAAAACCATACATCCTACTTCTGATTGGCTAGAGGTCAGAATGTGAAAAGACAAGTTTTGGTTGGCAAAAATGTGAGCTAATAATTTGTTCTGAGCCGTCAGTATACGTTAAAATTGCATAGTCCGATAGTTTGTAGTTGCTGCCATATTGATTAGATACAAATAGTAGGCTAATCATTCTAACCTACCTTAATTTAATTTGAAGTAATATTTATCATGAATGGTTAACTTAGGAGATTCTGAAAGGAAATGATGCAAAGTTTGTTTACGTGTGCACACCGACACGTTGGACCCACTCAGACTTCAGCCGTATTATGATCTAGTAAATTGACATAATATTATTCTTTCTAAGCACTACTACGGGATTAATAGCGGTATCAGTGCCTAAGTTCGATATTTAGGATCAAATGTGAGCCTATTTTGAGCGGACTATGCAGCCTTATTCTGTCAAAGTATTGCATAAGAAAGGCTTATTGAATCATACCATATGGCATACCATTTAAGCCTGGCCCATACTTTCCAACCTATCGTTATTCGAACGAAGTATATGGACGTAGCGGGGAGGTAATACCACTAACTTACCTTGTTCTATTAATTTTTGATGTTGACATTTTACAGCACAAATAAAATTTAAAAACACTGACCTAGACAAATCTAAGGACCGTCGTCTAATAAATACTTAAAGTTGCATAGTCCGATAGTTTTGAATTTCTGTATGTTTTCTGAGATAAATATATTATTTCGATCACTAGTATCTACTTTACATTAGTTCAAAGTTACTTTCATTTTAAATGGTACACTTTTGACATATTTAGAATACAAACATGGAAAACTAGTGTTGGTAAGCTTGCCAAAGCTCTGACACCATAGACTTCTGCAGTAACAGGTGCTGTTAAATTGACTCAGTGTTGCCTTCTACACAGAAACAATTGCTCAATAAGTGCATCAGTATCTAAGTTAGATATGTAAAATCTAATCTAGATAATTGATTTGGTTTAAAATTTGATATTTCATTGGACCATGCAGCTTTAAGTTAGCATATAATCATGACTGTTAAATAAATCAATATCCCCAAGTCTGTTTCTTTAACCCGTCGACACCAATTCCAGAAGTAAGACATATATATATATATTTATATATATATATATATATACATATTCATATATATATATATATATATTCACATATATATACGTATATGTTTTGTTGTTGTTTGTTGCACCATCGTCTGATATCCCAGTCAGTCACATTATCCTGACACTGAGCTAATCAGTCCTTGCCATATCACTTATAACCACTACAAACATAACCCACCATTAATTAATTCATACTCATATAAACCAATACAAAAAGAAATGAACAGTTGACACTTGGTTCCCTCTTGTTTCTTTCAATAATAGGAGGAGTTGAGAGTGAGGAATTTGGAGTGGAGTTAACCGAGCGACTCACCAGTGACCCAAAACACGATGAGCCATTCAAGTGGGGTGGGCGGTGGCCCCCTCTGCCTCTGGCGGGCCTTCTGGTCGGCGGAGCCCGCACCAACATTAGTACTGGCTAGTATCAGTAGGAATAAGAAGACGCCGAACGAGGCGCTGTGGTACATAAACTTCATGAACGGGGTCCGTAGTATTTGGCTAACCCTGCTACGCGGCAGGACCAGGTAGTAAACTGCCATTAGTGGCATTAACAGAATAAGGCCGATGATGATGATGACTTTACTGATGAAGCTGCGTTTTCGCCAGCCCGGTAGACCGTCATACCATATAGAGGCGAGCAGTTGCTGGCAATGTGGATGGGCGACGAACTGAGCAGATGGCGAGTGGTTGGTTGGGTCAGATGAGCAGATGGCGAGCAGTTGAAGTTTGAGGCGGTTGGCGCAGTTGGAACAGGTATAGATGGTGGGGCCCGATTGGCAGACGGCAGTTCGTAGGGCCGGTAGTAGTCACGTGAGGAGATGGTGGTCACGTGAGGAGATGGCGGTCACGTGACCAGATGGCGGTCAAGTGAGAAGATGTCAGTTAGATGAACAGATGGCAGTAAGGTGAGCAGATGATAGTCACGTGAGCAGATGGCAGTCAGGTAAGCAGATGGCAGTCAGGTGAGCAGATGGCGATCAGATGAGCAGATGGCAGTATCGTCAGCAAGTGGCAGTAACGTGAGCAAATGGCGGTAACATGAGTAGGTGAGAGACATTGGTGTAGGCGGTTTGTTCAGCACATGGTTGAAAGTGCAGATGGCGGGTGGTAGGTCAGCAGTGACGATCCACGAGCGATGGTTGAAGGAAGAAAAGGAACAGCATTAGATTTAAACAAAGATTCACTTTTCAAATGCAAATATACAACACTATTGGGATAATTATCATCGTATATTTTTGTACTATCGGACGAAGTGTTGGCCGATCGATATCAATCTAGACTCAAGCCCTTGTCGGCTTCAGTTAGTTTGATATTATCGAGTCCGACAATATTTCTGAAAACTATGAGTTTTATAGCCTGCAGGACTGAAAAAAGTTGTTAACTATCCGTAATATCACTAAGCATTTTTATTTGTTGATGTCCAATATATGCAATGCCTCTAAGCTTTATGCTAATTGTTCTTGTCAAATAGTCGCACTGCCTCTAAGCATTGTGCACGTTATTTCTTACATGGGTAATTTACGGGCGGAGGCGCGGGTACCTCACCGTCCTTAACTTGAGCACCATTGGTGCCACCTACCACTGACTCACAAACTAAAGCTGCCGCCGCACACACTATGGTGGAGCCACCTTGTTGAAAAAACCCAAACCAACATGCCAGCCCTGGAGATCCGGCTGCACCCTTCCCGCCAAAACATGGTCATGTGACCAAGATTCAAACTCAAACCCCCCTCCACGGCTGCACTTCCACCACTGCTCCCGATCAGCAGGGACTGCTTCCACACTTTCTTCGCCTACCCACCCACACCTAAACATAAGGTAAAAGGGGTAGCATTGAGGGTTCGAGCCCGGCCGATCAACAATAAGGACACTGCAAGAAATTACTCTGGGGGGAGAGATCCTGAAATGACCAATCGACCTGAAATGACGTGTGAATGATACCAATGTTCTATGTTCAATAAAGACTGATTTAACCCATTCCGCCTCTGCCTTCGTAAATTATATTATTTGTTGTAAATGAAAGGCTCACTGTTGGGATAATGTGACTGGGTGGGATATCGGATCATGGTGCTGGCAGCCTGATTTTCCAGTTGGGCATCACTATAATGTCGCCATGAGTGCACACTGTCACAAGTCGATACCTGTCCTATTATGACCTTAGATGTTGTCAGGACGTAAAAGTGTTTAGACAATGCATTAACTATAAATCCGTGTATTAAGAATGTCGAATTGTCCTATATTGGCCTGTCAGGAACCAGGCTAAATAAATCATGGTCCCCTGGTTTGTTAACGTAACTTTGGTTCATTCAATTTTACTTCGGAGCCATTCCCCGGCGCTCCCCCGATATAATCTGAGGAGTTAGATAAAGTAATCGATGTTTGTCCGCAACAAATCGGTCTTAATTGAGCCCCGTCTTAATTACTTGCCCTCCTAGACGGGTGATTATCTAACTGAAAGGATCCTTGTCTAATTAGAGCAGCCGACACAAAATCGACCTGGTTCTACAGTCGAAGCGAGGATCCAACGACGCCTGTGAAATTGATTCTTAGATTTGGGTCCATCCGATAAACTTAAGGAATATCATATTCACCTACTTTAATGGCCTCGTAAGAATTAAATGTCAACACCGGACGTGGGGGCCCAATCGTTAGACCACCGGGTTCCCATTGGAAGGGTGGAAGTTGGATTCCTGGCTGAGTCAAACTCATGACTTACAAAAGTATACTTCTCACTAGCTAGCCTGTCGCTCAGCATTATTACAATAGGGTGAGGGCCGGTCAGCTCAGTATCAGGATAATGTGACTGAATGGGAAATCGGGGCATGGTGCCGGCGGCCTGATCTTCAAGTGGGGCAGGGCTATAAAGACACCATGAGTGTGCACTATCACAAGTTGGTAGCCGTCCTGATATGGCCATTGCTGTTGCTATGCCATAAATCCCTAAGAAACAAGCAATTAGACGTTAAATCTGTGAAAGATGAGATGGCCAAATGAGGTAAGGGATCACCTCTGGTGTGGCAGGTCGTGGGTTTATATCCCCGGAATTTGAACCCTTCCAAGTAAAAGGGATGACTTAAAGAAATATACTTCTCACACCCTACCATTATGAGAATATATCAAGGAACAGTACAATGAGGAAGATAAATTTCCAGAGTTGAAGTTGCCCATGCTTAAAACGTGCATTTTCAAACTCAAATCCTAGATTAGATCCTACATATCAAACTTAGATAGTGGTACAGTTATTAAGCTTGTATTGCTATGTAGAAGGAATACTAAGTCAATTTACTAGAACCTACCACATTTGAAGCTATAGTCTCCATCAATTTGACATACATGCCAAAATCAATTTGGTATGCATTTAAAAGATTTCCAAACTTAACCTTTCTATATAAACGTTGCCTCAAACTAATGTCAAGTGGACTATAACTATCAACCTCGAATATTTATTTACAAATATGGCAGAAACTAACAAAACATCAGACTATGCAGCTGTAATCAATGAGTATTAATATCAAATATATTGGGATGCAGAACTGCCTTTAAACAAATTAGACTAATTGCTCCCAATTGCTCACCATGCATAAGGGAATCTCATCCTAAGGTAATCTACTCTAGTCCTGTAAATCATTTCACTACAACAGACCATGGCCGTGTCAACAAGGGGGCCCTCAGAAAAATGTTCCCAATATAATATGTTGTATAGTCAAAGGGCTGACAAGTCCATCCTAGCTCGGTTGATAGAAAGCAAAGCCATCAATAATCTCATCTTTGATAACATATCAGATATACTCCTGAAAATAGACTCACCAACTCTCAGCGCCACACTATATATATATATGTATATTTATACATATATACGCATATATAAACGTGTAGAATACACTTGTTCCAGCAGGTAAAATGGGGCCATGGCAGGTAGGCATCGTAGGATTAGGTAACCCTCACCCCAGAGTTGTGCTCGAGTGGATAGATTTCATACCCTCCCGCCAACAATGCATGCATGTATCTCTGTATGTATGTAACGCTTACCAACGTCAATGACGAACACAATTGAGAGTTCCTAAAAATAACTGGCTATTTTATCTGTAATATTAGCTGTTCTTTGCGGTTTCAAATTTGCTGTGATTTGACATACATTTAACCACTTCAAAATTGTATCGAAGTTCATTTTTTTGCTATCACTTGAAACAAACCTAACCATTTCCGATTTTCACCTAGCTTGCTTTCAATGTAGGCATATACATATGATTAAGAAAACCGACAGAATAAATACCACTAACCTTTAGCTGTTAAAAAAAAATGGCCCTTTCTGCCAACTCCCTCTTAAACCATCAGAAATTAATAGATCAATCATCTCAAGAGGCGTCATCATTATATATTTCAGTGCATCTCTGCAAGCCTAGTGTCTCATATATTTGCAACACACCTGTCCATATGACACTGGTGCTGCGACCAGGATGCCGGGTAAGTAAACCTACTTTCCAACCGCAGTGTAAATGCACTTTCTGAATATCCACAGAAATCTAACCATTGTGTGAATTTCAATGTAAGTATATACATGTAATTGATAGATTTTTATGTAAAACAAAGGTGACAATAACTGCCATTAACTTTTCGCCGTGAATATAACCGCTGCTGTCAACATGACATAAAACCACCACCAATCAAACCCTGACTATTTGTAATCAGAAGCACAGAAGATTTCTGATTACAGGCGCATGAAAATGTTATTAGACTTAGCCATTATCGGCAGCATAAATACAATTGTGGACCAGGAAGCTCCTAGGTGGATTTAGACTTGCAAAGGTTACTAACAAATCATTCAATGGGAAAGTTTGTTTTGTTTAATGATGCCTCTAGAGCACATTGATTTTTATCATTGGCTATTGGACGTCAAACACATAGTCATTCTGACATATTCCTTTGGAGGAAACCTGCTGCCGACACATAGGCTACTCTTTCCGATAAGCTCCAAGGGGTCTTTTATATGCACTTTCCCACAAACATGACAGCACATACCACAGCCTTTGGTGAACCAATTATATACCACTGGTTTGAATAGAAAATAGCCTAAACTGCAAAGGTGTCCACTGAGCAGGATCGATCTGATTGTACAATATTCTGATATTCAGCATTGAAAACAACCAAAGACCCTATAATACTAAGACGGCTCACTCCCTATCTCTCCCATGGTAATGTAAATTTTGCAGTGCCACCTTGTGGTGGGTTTGATCAGCCTGGCTGCTGGTTGGTGTTTCACATGTAAACACATACAATTATATTATACATGAGATAGGTAAGTATGAATACACATCAATATGAAATTGCTATAAACAAATACACATCATCATCAGCATCACCATCATCACACATCTTTCACATTCATATATACATTTATACTTAAAATATAGCACCTGTTTAACCAAGAGAACAGCCAGCGCACCAAGTGGTGGGTTTGATCATTTTGATTACACAGTACAGGCTCAGTGAGCCGTCTTAGTATTATAGGGTCTTTGAAACAACTTGTATAGTGAACTTATATGTTATCTAAACCATCACAGCAATAACAAAATGCACACAAAAAGTGGTATACTGCTTGTGGACAGGATGCGCTCATGGCCACTCAATAAGGCTGGTGCACTCTGATACCCCGTCTTAGTCGGGGATCTGCACCACACTTGGGCGTTGCTCCGATGAGGGGCTTGCATGAGAATCGAGTGCTCTGAGCCACTCGGTCACGCCGTCTGGTGGTGAGGCAGGTAGACTAGCATGTACAGGAAATAGCATAGTGGTTCGACAGGACTCAAATAGACGATGCCGTGACTCAGTCACAGTCTGGGTCCTGTACAACGCCCCCCCCCCATTACCCTAGCTCCCCTCCCCCCGCCCCCCCCCCCCCCCCCCCCCACACGGCATATCCTCTATCCCTCCCTCGGTCCCTGTCCAGCCTGCCTCCCTCTTTCCCTCCCTCCCTGTCTCCCCCTTCCCTCCACTCGCCACCCTCTCTCTCCGTCTTTCTCCCTCCCTGCTTCCTCCCTCTCTCCCTCCCTGCTTCTCTCCATGCTTCCCTCCTTCCTTCTTTCCCTCCCTCTCTCCCTACCTCCCTACCTCCCTTCCCCTTCCCCTCTCTCCCTCACCCTGTACCTCCCTCTCTCCCTGCCTCCCTTCCCCTTCCCCTCTCTCCCTCCCACTGTACCTAACTCTCTCCCGCCCGTCCTTTCTTCTCTCCCTCCCTCCTTCCCTGCCTTCCTCCATCCTTCCATCCCTTCCTCACTCTCTCCCTCCCTGCCTCCCTCCTTCCTTCCCCTCCCCCCTCCCCACCCTCTCTCTCTCCCACACTGTATGTAGTTCCCCCACACGCAACTTGCATCTGTATCCTCCAAACCCTCTGCAACCTACTTCACAGACACAGAACATGACTCTACTCTTCAACACCGGAACCAGCAGCCTGGGAAACTTTAAACCCCTCATCATCAGTTTCCAGTTATACTTCAAAGCTACCAGCTTTTTCTCACATAGCCAACCTTGGCTTAGCCTGTCTGGGGAGCATCCGCTTCCCTAACTGTTGCAGTACTGTATCATCCACGTTCCACTTCCTCCACTCTCCACTCAGTGAACTCTCTGCTCGCTACATGCTCTACCCATTCTACCCATTCTACTTCCACCCATTCTCCTCTCCATTCTCTGCACTCTCCACTTCTCACATTCCCCACTCACTACACTCTCCCCTTCCTCCACTCTCCACTCTCTCCACTTAGTGAGCGTTCTGCTCACTACATGATCTTCCCATTCTACCTATTCTACTTCCACCCATTCTACTCTCCATTCTCTCCACTTTCCACTTCCCCCATTCTACACTCTCCACTGTGTCACTCTCCACTCACTACACTCTCCACATCCCCCACTGTCCACTCTCTCCACTTAGTGAACGTTCTGCTCGCTACATGATCTTCCCATTCTACCTATTCTACTTCCACCCATTCTACTCTCCATTCTCTTCACTTCCCCCATTCTACACTCTCCACTGTGTCCACTCTCTACTCACTACACTCTCAACTTCCTCCACTCTCCACTCTCTCCACTCAGTGAACTTTCTATTCGCTACATGCTCCACCCATTCTACCAATTCTACTTTCACCAATTCTACTCTCCATTCTCTGCACTCTCCACTTCCCCCCTTCCCCACTCACTGCACTCTCCACTTTCTCCACTCTCCACTCACTGCACTCTCCACTTCCTACACTCTCCAATCTCCACTCTCTCCACTCAGTGAACTGTCTACCCCCTACACGCCCAATCATTCTACTCTTCACTTTGTCTTCTCTCCACTTCCTCTACTATCCACTTCCTCCACTCATTGGCTTCTGCGCTCTCCACTCACCATTCTGCACTACCTACATTGGTCACTCCGAACCGGACATCCATACAATCCCATTCTCCATATCTCGGTTCACCTGGCAGACCTCAAGACAGAAGGCAAACAAGAAGTCATCACCTCTAGAGTCCTGTCTCCCAGACACCACCAATCTCACTAACCCCATAAATACTTCCATATAGCCACACTCATTGTGTAAAGTGCAATTGCTAGTTACTCAATACTGCTCCATATTGAAGCAGCACCATCTCGTAAGAACTATTGAATGGACAATATTGAACATCACACTATCTTAGTTTGGAGTAGTTTTGATTAAACATGGATAACTTTAAAGATATTTAAAATGAAAACAAACAAAATAATGTTGGTGTGTGCAATGAAATATTAGATTTAAGTTTCTGTGACTCGCAACAGTAGCAGATTCTATTGAATTGATTGACTTAACATTTTCTAAACCAACACATTTCCTTTATTTATTTCATCAGATATAACTTAGATACTGGTTCACTTATAAAGTATGCCATCCTGAATAGAAGCGACTAAAAGTCAATTTTGTTGAATCTTTTATTGCTGAAACCCATGATATCAGAACTTTTACCCGCATGTCAACATTAATTTGGCATGCTTAGACTTCAATTTATATTAGCCATCTATATTCAAAGTTACTGCATAAAGTAGTGTCGATTATAATGATGAACCTGATCTATTTATCTCAATAGATTGCAGAAACTTAAAGGCAGCGGGCAATACAACTTTAAACTAACCATTTGTGGCTACTACTGCAATTCATAACACCTATCAATTATCCCACTTTGAGAGACAACGGTAGGGCCTGCCTCCCTAGGAGTAGCACTCTGACCAAAGACCTCCTCACCCTGGAAAGAATCTAATACCAGGCAGCGCGACTCATCACCCGAGCTCACAGGACAACCAGCGTTGAGATCCTCCTCCTTGAGCCCAACCTCCCACCGCTCCATCTACATGGACAACAGCTACTGACAAACCACCTCTGCAAAGCTCTGACTGCAGGTCACTCCACTTTCTACCACAGCACAGCCTCTTACCTCCAAAACGGTCCAAGGCGGCGCCTCGGCCTCTCCTGGGGAATGAAGATGGCCATTCGCATCCTGAAACAGTCCCATCGGCTGCCACTTGCTGACTCCCCTGACACCCCTGACCTCCGGGCGAGACCTCCCTGGTACTCCGTGCAAATACATCTATCTACCCATAGTCCTCAAAACCCTGGCACATTAAACCATCGCCCGAGCCAAAGAGGACTTCCCTCAAGACTCCACGGTTCACACTGAAGGCTCGCTCAATCCTGACACAGGCAGGGCCGGGGCTGGATACTTCCTACAAGATGGGCAGGCTAGATGCCTTATCAGGGTCATGGACTACTCCTCCACCCTCGATACAGAGCTCGCCGCCATCCATCATGCACTGACCCACATGCAACACTGCAGCTACATAGTAGTCACAGACTTGCTCAACGCAGCCCGCAAGATCAAGGACCACAGAGCTAGCCACTCTCTGGGCACCTTGATCCAGAACACCATCGCCAGCAGGTATGAAGCTCGCCTCAACACAGTGTTAGTCTGGGTTCCCTCCTACATAAGACTATCCGGTAATGACCAGGCCGACTCAGCTGCTCTGGACGGTTCTCGCCACCCTGAGATCGTCCTCATCACAGGCAGCTCCCTGTCCAAACTCAAAGCCACCTGAGCTATAGCAACCAAAGACCAGTGGGAGGCCTCCCTCCACCGCGACACCATAAGGAACCCATACTCTATCAGTTGGGCCTGGCACGAAATTGTCAGGGAGCGCCTACCAGTTCCAAAAAACCTCTCTGCTTCCATGCAAGAGGCGGGTACGCGCTTCAAGACTGGATACAGGTGGTTCATTGACACCCCTGTATTGCAACAATGTCCCTTCAATGTCGCCCACATCCTGGAATCATGGGTGGCCTTTGACAGGACTGCCATCCGAGACTTCCTCGGCCCACCTCACAAGCTGTCTGACAACCGAGCTGTGCTCGCCATCCTAATGAGGCTCTCCAAATCCTCATGGGAGCCAATCGGAAGATTCCATAGAGAGAACTACAACACCTTTGAGATCGTCGGTGGCCCTAAACCATCGCCGACGACTCAACAGTAACGATGGTGACTAGCAACCACCGATCCTAACAGTAAGTTTGGAAATTGAGTCCCTGAGGAAGCCGCCCCGTTTCCCTATACTGGCGGGAGAATCGCTGTAAGTAGTACATCAAATTGGGTGTTCGGAGCGGGCACTTTGCGGGCTGTGGTTAGTGTTTGTTTGCATGATTACTCACTGTGGAGACGCCTGGAAATGAAGGCAATCAGTTCAAGTGTGCCGTCCTTCTAGCTACTGTTTACTTTGTCCTACCCCACTTATCTGCGCATGCACCCTAGTCGCAGGCTGTCACATCGCACACCCGACTGATAATGGTGATTTTCTGAGGAATGGTCATTGTCATTACAATAGGTTAAATTTCAATCTTAGACAATTGGTCTTCCTAATTGCACTCCTATCCTAGTAATGCAAAACGTCAGGCTAGGTAGCGAAAAATGTAGACTTTTCAAGTTATTATCATAAAACATGAGTTGTATTTCTGTTACAATTCATCAGGTGTAAACAGTGTATCTAGTAGTGCTTACCCATGGTGGTAAGACTACTCCCTCGGAAACTGGCGGAAGATTATTCTCAATAATTGGTTATTATTTAAATATTAGACTTTGGCATCAGTGTTAGAACTGGGAATCTACATGAAATAAACCAGCCAGTATGGTTTGTTGTGATAATAAACGGAGACGCGATCGACCATTAGTAATCTAATGAGACTACGCTAGACCTAACTGTTGGTTGCATGGCAGCATTTGAAGAGGTTATAATTTACTGGTGTTTACTGGGTTTTGCGCCTGAACTCTTCAGATATACATTGGGTGCATGACTGGTATTAATACTACATCAAACACTAGTTGTCCCTTGTATACCACACCAAAGACCCTATAATACTAAGACGGCTCACTCAGCCTGTATGGTGTAATCAAAATGATCAAACCCACCACTTGGTGCGCTGGCTGTTCTCTTGGTTAAACAGTTGCTATATTATATGTATAAATGTATATATGAATGTGAAAGATGTGTGATGATGGCGATGATGATGATGATGATGTGTATTTGTTCATAGCAATTTCATATTGATGTGTATTCATACTTACCTGTCTCATGTATAATATAATTGTATGTGTTTACATGTGAAACACCAACCAGAGTTGGGCTGATCAAACCCACCAGAAGGTGGCACTGCGAAATTTACATTAGCATGGGAGAGATAGGGAGTGAGCCATCATTAGTATTATAGGGTCTTTGACCACACTGTGCGAGGTTACATCAGGTATCCTTGGTTAATGTTTGTATACTAAGCTTCGCTCGTGGCATAACTGACAACTTAGAGACATTTGACATTAGCTGATATTTGCATTGGACACTTGGATGGAATGACACTACACCAGACACTAGTTCCTACTTCCATAGAAGGCCTAAAATGTATCGGAAGTAATTTGAATTGCATGTTGTAGCGTCATTGGAGTGTCATCAAAGAGTGACACAAGACACCAATTGGATGTTACCTACCAAACCATCAGGGATGGGAGTGTGATGGATGTGGGACAAAGTGGGAAGAGAAGAAGGAAGATAAGGGAAGGAAAGACAGGAAGGGGAAGACAAACGTATTGAAGAGACGAAAAGGGAATGCATTAGTAGAGAATAGAAGGGAAAAGAAGAGAAGGGGCAGGAATAGAGGGGAAGGAACTGAAATAGAAGCGTAGAGGAGAGACGAGAAGTGAATGGTGGAGCAAAGAAGAGACGGATAGGAAGAGAAGCACAGGGAAGAGGGAGAGGGGAAGGAAAGGGAAAAGAAGAGTAGAGGGGAGACGAGAAGGGAATGGGTGAGTAGAAAAGTGAAGGGGAAAGAAGCAAAACTAAGAGAAGAGGAAGGAAGAGAAGGGAGGGAAGGAAAGGAAATTGAAGTAAGGAGGAAAATGAGAAGAGAATAGAAGGGAAGAGGAAAAGAAGAAAATGGAAGAGAAAGCGAAAGAGAGAAAGGGAGGGGAGATAAGAGAGAGGAATGCAAGGGAATGCAAGGGAAGAAATGCGAAGACAATGGAAGTGAAGAGAAGGGAAGTGACGAGAAGAAAAGGGACGTGAAGGGAAGAAACCATAAGAGAAGGGAGGACAAGAGAAGAAAATGGTAATACAGAGAAGATAAGAAGATGGAAGCGAAGAGTGAATAAGAGAATAAGAAAAGAGAATGTCAAGGAAGAGAAGGAGAATGAAGGGAAGAGAAAATAAGAGAATATCAGAAGAGAGTGGCAAGCAAGAGAAGAAGGTAGAAGAGAAGAGAAAAGAAGAGAAGAAGAAAAGAGAATGGTGCAAGCAAGAGAAGAAGGTAGAAGAGAAGAGAAAAGAAGAAGAGAATGGTGCAAGGAAGAGAAGAAAATGGAAGAGCAGAGTAAAGAAGAGAAGAGTAAAGAAGAGAAGAGTAAAGAAGAAAATGGGAATAACAGCGAAGGAGAAGGTGGCAGGATGGGGTCTCCTTACCTGTTTCTGTTCATATTTGAGGGCAAGTTTTAATCGTGATAACGTCAACTTGTCACAGTCCACCTCGTCATTATCGTCGTCTGAGTCGCCGTCGGTGTCCTTGTTGAGGACGGCGATCACTTCCTCGCTGCTGCGGCATTGATCGAGCAGGTCGCAAGCATACTTCTTACACTGGTCACTCAGCCCGTTGTAAGTGTCCTTGAACTCGTTCTCGCGTGAGGCGAGAAGTTCCAGTTCCCACGACAGGCGGAAGGCACTGAGCACGGGGTCTGGACTGGTGAGTGACATCCATGCCGGGCTGGCGAGTGCCTTGTAGGTGTTGATGCGCAACAGACTGTGCCGCAGCGAGTCCTCCAGGGTCTCACGGTTGCACTTCTGGCAAGAGCAAGTAAGATGATGCGGCCTGTCGATCTTGGCGCCGCGCGATAGGAGCAGCTGCAGTATCTCGAACTGGTTGCAGTGCGCCGCGAGGATGACCGGTGAGATATCAGGTGAGTATTCGGAGCTCTCATCTCCCAGCTGCTTGTACTTGGCCCAATCGGCGCCGAGCATTTCGCGCGTGATGCTCGGATGGTCGATGAGCATCTCGACGATGCGGTAGACGCCTTCCCGGATGGCATAGAGAAGAGCGTCGCCAATCTTGATGACCTCTTGTTTGAGCAGAAGCTCAACTATCTCCACGTTCTCGTTGTCAACTGCGATCTGGATCGTCGACCTGCCCAGGATGTTGGTGCAGTTGACGTTCACAGGGTTCGGGCCCTGCAGGCAGCGGATCATGGTGTGTTTATCACCTTTCTCCGCCGCGTCTATGAAGAGACGCTCCTGGGGGTCCATCCTGTGGCCTTCCTTCAGTGGCTCCAGTGGTATGGGGATAGGCCGCACCGTGTTGCGCGTGCTGGTCCGCATAGTTCGTCGTGAGCGCCTATTACCGTAGTATTGACTGTGGTCACTCATCGTTATCGAGGCCCTGTGTTGCTGTTTCTCCTACTGCTACTGCTGCCCGCACGCCGGCTGTGGCGGCCGGCGGCGGATGTGGATGTGCCGGCGGTGGCTGCGTTGGTGCCGGCGGCAGCTTGGCCGGGGCAACCCCGGGCTGGGCGGTGAAAGAGACCGAGCGTCGAGGTGCCGGGGCTTCGGGCGCGGGGCTCAGGGTCCCGCTGATCGACTCGGCGGGCGACAGCAACGACAGCAGTGGCGGCGGCAGAAGGAGGCCCGAGCAGTCCCAGTCAACACGTCCCGGCACGACCTGTGGAGGGAGGGAGCAAGGGAATGCGCCGTCAGTGTGATATCGGATGATTCACAACAGGTTCAGTTCAAATTATGAGAAAAAGAAATATAGAAATAAAATCTAATATAATCATCTAATATTAGATGAAGGACACATCAACTCAAAACTATCGGATTAGATTGCGCACTGTCAATTCATATTAATTAAAGCTGCATAGTCCGTTGAAGAGATCAAATTTTCAAATCCAAAGCAATTATCGAGAGCTAGTATCAAGCGTAGATTCTACATATCTAACTTAGATACTGACACACTTAGTAATCATTTTTCGCCAAATAGAAGGGAATACTGAAACATTTTAATAGAATCTGTTATAGCAAAAGCCTATGGTGTCAAAGTTTGGGCAAATTCTTGTCAAAATTTATTTTGAATGTTTGCATTTCAAATATCTCAAAAGCCATTTAAAATAAAAATTACTTGTATAGAAATATAAAATTAGTAAGAAGAGTAGACATAGGTGGCGCCACTGGTTGAAGTCGGTGGAATTGAATACTGCGACATAGGTCCCATTCATGGCTCACATTCGCTTAATGCTTTATATAGCACAGATCGGATATAAATAGCTGGTGTTTGCATTGCGCAATAGCGATAAACAGGAAGCGAAAGTGACATAAGGAACACTATTTGCTCACACGGCGGCGCCTTAGACACCAGAACCTAAAAGCTGGCACATCCTTTGGATTTGGTTTCAGAGTACAATGAGGCACCCAACAGCATGCAGTGGCGACGCCTGGTGGAATGAGATATGAGAGGTTTACCTTAGACCACACCATCAATAGTGCCTGACTATGCCCATCTCCCATGTCCTCTACAACCACCTCCCTAACCCTTCCAAAACATCCATACCCCAACCTCATGCATCACACCTCCTCCTGTACCCGTTCTTATCAATATTTGCCCATGGTGGTTTCTGGGTAATATGGTCATCGATCAAGCCCGAACACCTGATATTGAATTGGAAGTGAAGACCAGGTGATGAGGGTGGGTGGAGATGGGAGGGGTATTTCATTAAGTCTGTGCACTTTGAATAGCTAAGAAGATTGCATATCTATTCCGTGCACTACATCTGGCGTTATGGCCCTGTCACACTACGACGTGACTACGTCAGCGTAACCACAACGTGAAAATAATGATATCACGTCGAAGTTATCGGCGTAATATGCAAATTGGGGACGTGAGCGTAACGTGAAAGTAACGTTGGTGTACGTCGTGACCTTAGCTGTAACGTGACAACGTTAGGGGGGAGGTGTAATTGGCGATGTGACCGGGCGTTAGTGTAACGTGAGCGTAACGTCGCCGTAACGGGTGCGACGTGGACGTAACGTGACCATAACGCCACCGTAACGTGACCGTAACGCCACCGTAACGTGACCGTAACGTGACCGTAACGTGACCGTAACGTGCAAAACGCTGCCCACACGTTGCTCCAACCCCGGCCGTCGGTCTGACGTGACATAACGTGACTCTAACGTCATTTACGCTGCTATAACGATCGCGGAACGTCTACCTAACGTCATTGTCACGTCATCCCGACGTAACGGCCTCACGTCGAGATACGTCGAAAGTTTTGAACAGGTTCAAAACCTTGACGCGCGCCAACGTAACACGACGTAACATGACGTAGTTCTACGTCACTCTAACGTCATTATGACGTCATCATAACGTAACCCAACGTACGGCAACGTAATGACGAAAAATCGTCACGTTAGGCTCACGTTGGCTCATTACGTCGTAGTGTGACAGGGGTATTAGGCTATGACTGAATATCCATGAAATAAACAAAGGTGTATTATAAATCAAAGCCGGAAATACAGTTATATAGGTGATTATAAAAACGACACCTTCGTGAAAAGCGGAAATCTAGGTTTAGGAGAATCTGTTCTGAATTTATTCGTGTTGTGAGTGCTTTTTAAAATCATGTCCTACTAGTTTTCGGCAGGTTCAGACTAGCTTCATCGTATGGGCCATTTGTTGTTATTTTAATTAATTGGGTACAGTAGTTGATTAAACAGGAGATAATTCAATCGTGGACAATTGGTCTTCCTCATTCTACCGCTCCTTCCCCAATCCTAGTAATGCAGAAAGCAAGGTTAGGTAGAGGCGTATACAATTCTTAAGTCATTGGTTTGATTCAACCAGGGTCCAAACCCAGGGGTTCGAATCCCACGACCTCTCAAACAGAACAAGGCTATCTCAGTTCCTTCTTTCCTCCATAACCTGCACACATATATACATGCTATCCAGATACTAGTTTTCATTTCTGCCATCACTGTGACACATTTGGTTGGTGATTAATTTACAATTAACTGGCACAGTAGCGAGATGTATCCTGCTCTATGTCTCTGTTCAGTGACAGTGTGTCGCATCTGTTGGTTAGGATTTGGGCCAGTGGTGGCGCCACCAGTCACGTGATGGGGGCGGGAAGCGAGCCCATAGAGTAGCATTACAGAAATAATAATGGACAATAATAATAATATTTCCGTTCCGCGCTTTTATACTCGCATAATGTTTATACACCACATATATGTAACTACATATTTTATCAACTTTGAAAGTATCTTGTGCTACATAACAAAAGCAGGAAATAACAGTAGCACATACTCTCACATACACCCTCCAAACCCAAGCACCCACCCTCTTGTAACCCAATGAGGGTGTTCTGGAATCAGTAAGGGCCAGGTAATTGGAGTTGATATACTAGCACCAAAACTAAGCAGGACAGGAAGCAGATAGTGACCGGAACTGTGGTTGTCCTAACAAATGCGTTGCGTGACCTACATTGCCCTGTTTAGCCATACCATCCCATCGCCTTTCCAACTGGTCCCTTGTGATTGATTAACCAGATCAGCCTCTAGTGAGTTCATGAGATCTGGGAAATGTGGCTAGAGAATTGAGGGTGACGGAAGCGTGCTGGTTCCAGAGATGTATCAGCGATTCGCCCACACACACAATCTTATAATGTGGAGCAGCGGTAGAAAGAGCTACTAGCATGCCCTAATTACTACGTATTAAAGGTTTTATGCACATGTCTAGAGCACATGTCGTGGTGCTCTCTGTGGTGGAGTGGTTAGAGTATCTGACTGTTTTCTAGGTCGGACTCCTAATCTGAAGGTCAGTGGTTCGATTCTCCGTGCCTCCACCTCTGCCAATTTGGATTTCCACCGTTGTGTATAACTTACAGCGTCATCAAAGGCCAGTTGCTCTCATACCATGTCTATGTGGTATGGGAGGTTAAAAATCCCTTGGGTCGGTAAAAGTGTAGGCTCGAGCTTTCTTTCAACAAACTGTCTAATGGTGAAAACAAGTCTATTCAGACTTATCCATAATAGGCAGTATAAATCTTCAAGAAATATCCGTCTCAGACAAAGCATACTTTATTATATTTTGTTCAAGTGTTTTTATTCCTCTGAATGACATGTTGTCAGTGTTAATGCACTGGTCTTGTAGCCCTAATTCAGACACGTGAACAAAATAGAGAACAAACAAGGAATTGGAAATAACAAAAATTTAATGGAGAACATAACCTGCGGCAGGTCGACTTCTGTGGCGAACATATCGGTATCTTGTCTCTCATGGAGATTGATGTCATGATCGGGTTTAAATGTAATCGAGATGGTTGTTGGATATCAACGTCAAATCATATCGTAATCATATCATATCAAGTTGGGCTTAATGGTAGTCAATAAAGGTTAAATGTCGCTTAGTATCTAGATAGTGTTGACAGTCAGAAAACCGAAGCCGAGAGATAGGACTAGACAGACCCGGCAGCCCTCAACCCCTACCATTCAGATCGGGTGGGCGGGTGGGTGAAACGACTAGCAGGAACGGGATCACACGGAAGAGTGAAGTAAAACTGAGTGTCAGGTAAGAAAGCAGTGCGGTCGAGAAAATAGTGCGTGAAAGTAGTGCCAGTGTTCCCGCGTCCAAATTATCCATGTTGACTTGCCAACATGCGTAATTCAGACACGTGAACAAAATAGAGAACAAACAAGGAATTGGAAATAACAAAAATTTAATGGAGAACATAACCTGCGGCAGGTCGACTTGTGTGGCGAACATATCGGTATCTTGTCTCTCATGGAGATTGATGTCATGATCGGGTTAAATGTAATCGAGATGGTTGTTGGATATCAACGTCAAATCATATCGTAATCATATCATATCAAGTTGGGCTTAATGGTAGTCAATAAAGGTTAAATGTCGCTTAGTATCTAGATAGTGTTGACAGTCAGAAAACCTAAGCCGAGAGATAGGACTAGACAGACCCGGCAGCCCTCAACCCCTACCATTCAGATCGGGTGGGCGGGTGGGTGAAACGACTAGCAGGAACGGGATCACACGGAAGAGTGAAGTAAAACTGAGTGTCAGGTAAGAAAGCAGTGCGGTCGAGAAAATAGTGCGTGAAAGTAGTGCCAGTGTTCCCGCGTCCAAATTATCCATGTTGACTCGCCAACATGCGTAATGACAATTGCCTCTACACAGTAAACAAATCTACAACAATATAGATACACAATTACTAGACAATAAGCACATCATCGATATCAGGGACCAATATTGAACAAGTGAGATCGGATGAGATGGCCTAGTCAGTGAGAGCGCTTGCAGGCTTCACCTGCAGAAGGTCATTGTGTAAAATATTCCGATAAAACGCATTGGTGGAGGAATGCAAATGGTCTATTATGGTAAATAGTATATAGTGCCAGGTGTATGAATGTATTTATGTAGTTGCTGGTGATACTTTACTCATGGTCAATAGTCATTGTGTATTAGCCAAATAGTGTGAAAGAGGCACTAGGAGATAGTGTGTAAGGGGCACTTAGAGCTCTACTCACTACCCCCTCCCCACTCTGTTAGTCACGGATCACCACACACTCAGCTCAGGCAGGTGGTGGCCAAGGGGGCCACACAGCATGGTGGTCGTGGGCAGATCACTGTAGCCATGGTGACACAGGAATGCTTGATGTTCATTGGTGGAACTGTAAATGCTTGATTCTCATTGGAGAACACGGTCAGGTTGTATGTCATACAAGATCTATGTACTACTATATAATAATAAACCTGAGGGCATTGTCTCTCTCAACTTTCATTCTTTATACTCTTCCTTTCTCTTCTTCCCTGTACTGATTTCATTATAGCCTGCCTACACAACCACAGATTCCAGCTGCGGACTTTACAATTGGTTCAAACCCCAGCCGAGTCCAACCGATGACTTGCAAAATGTATACATGTCACTACCTTACTTGGTGCTCAGCCCTACTAGGATATGGCATGGACTGGTTTGTTCAGTATCAGGATAATGTGACTGGGTGGAATATTGGGTACTGGTCCGATCTTCCACTCTGAGTATGCAATGTTACAAGTTGATACCTGACCTGATATGACTTTAGCCTAAACAAACAAAAACATCGAATAAATCGATCAAACCACAAGAGAAGCTAGAATTTTAAATTCAGTAACCCACATCTTGGCTGGGGTGGTTTAAGGAGAGTAGTTTGGAGGAACACGTACAATGGTCCCGGTGATGTCATCCGACCATATATTTAAGATTTGTAGGGAGGGACCAGTGTAATTGTTCCTCGATTCGGGTTCCGCTATTCTGCGGCGGAGTGTCGTTAAGGCGTTAAACCCATAGGCTATTATTATCAACCATTCGCTGTCATCCACCCTGTTTGCTGCATAGCGAAGCTCGACAAGTGATTTCCATTTCCATTTGCTGGATTTTGATTAGTCAACACGAGTATGCAAATGGCGGCCCCCCCTTACAGGGCTATTCCTGTTTACGGTTGCTGGATTTTGGTCAATTAATTTCCCACCTCTATGAGTTCAGGTATTGTTTATGTATATATGTACAGGTGTTAGTCCTTAGCCTCCCCGTGGGTGGGTCGGTATTATATACCCTCTAGGCTACTTCAAACTCACTCTGTGCTGTACCACCGAGTAAAGCATAGCTAGAATAGTGTGTATTTCCACCACTGAGTGCATTACAGAGGACTGCTGTCAAGTGGTATACCTAATATGCCATAACGCATCGCTTAAGCTGCTTTAATTGTGTGCCCTTTTTTTAGACATTATATCTATTACATTTGTAGGTCTCCCAGTAGTGGTACGTAGTATTACTCACACCGGGCTATACCAGAAATTAAGGCATGACAATATGCTAAATGGGCTAGAATAACGAATATATCCGGCACGTATTGCATTATACATGACTGTTGGCAAATGGTATACATTATATGCCAAAGCACATCGATTAAATTGCTATAATTTTGGGCCCCTTTAAGAAAATTGCTATATCTATTACATTTGTAAGTGTCTTAGTACATAGTATTATTCACACCGTGCTATACCACGAATTAAAGCATGACCAATATGCTAAATGGGCTATAATTTTGGGCCCCTTTAAAAAAAGGTATATCTATTACTTTTGTAAGAGTCTTAGTACATTGTATTACTCACACCGTGCTATACCACGAATTAAAGCATGACCAATATGCTAAATGGGCTAGAATAGCGCATATATATCCGGTGCGTATTGCATTATACAGGATTCTTGCCAATTGGTTCCCTCTAAGCACTGAATAAATCACGGTATTGTCTAGACGGTATTGACATGCGCAGGGGAGTTTGCCACAGCTGGTTGGGGCAGGCTGTCAGGCGGAGACATGCCGTTAATTGCCCTATGTAATTATCCAACGCTGGTTTGGGGCTAATTAGACAGGCCTCGTTTTAAGCTCAGCACAATGACGTTAGTGGACAGAATGGACTGATACACAAGTCTGGCCGCTGGCTCCACTGAGCATACTATCGGCGTATGGGGGCAGGTGGGCATGTGGGGTGGGGGTAAAAGGGGGTGGGGGTTGGGGTGGGGGTGGGGATTATGTGGGGGGCCACTGCTTGCAAACCATCAGCATATGGGGCTGTGGTGGTAGGTGGGGGGTGTGGGGGTAGGTGGGGTAAACGTGGGTGGGGGTGGAGGTGGAGGTGGAATGTCCTGTGGGGGTCGCTGCTTGTGAAGGGACGGGTTAGGTAAGCTTATCACTAACGGGTTCAGTGGTCGTGGATTGGCATAGGTGAGATAGGAAGGGAAGGAATGGTTGAATGAGGGATGGGAGGAGAGGGGATGGGAGGAGAGGAAAGGGGATAAGAGTGGATGAGAGAAGAGGGGTGGAAGAAGAAGGGGTAAGAAGAGAAAGGATGGGAAGAAAGAGGATGGGAAATGAGAGGATGAGGTGAAAGGAAATGGGATGAGTAGGACCAAGAGGAAAGTAGTGGAAGAAGAGGGGATGAGAAGAGAGAGGATAGGAAAAGCGGGGTTGGTAAGAGAGGATGGGAAGATAGAGGATTGGATGAATGGATATGGGATGAACGCGGGTCTGATCGCACTATTCGGATACTTTCCCCAGCTGAACTGGCGGGGTTTATTATGCTAGTGACCACCACTACGTGGCTCAGTAGGATAGTCTTCACTGGTGTACTGACTGTAACAACACCTTCCGTAATACCATTTGATAATATCATCAGCCACAGTAATCGTCTAAGAAATCAGCTCTAGCTTTCAATGGTGGGTGTTCTTCCAGTCTCCCTGAATTAAGGCGATTTTCTCGATGGATTCTAGTTTCTGCCATAATTACTTGAGCTAAATATATTATGTTGATCAGTAAACCGTACCTTACTTTAGGTTAGGGCTTTTTTCTATTTGAGAGAATTAACTATTGAGATATTATTTATTACAGTTTCTTCAAATACATTTATTAGGTTGATCAGTAAAACCTACTTTACTTTAAGTTACAACTTACAGTTATTTTTATTTGAGAGAATTAACTGTTGAGCTGATATCATACTATGGAAAGATCGTGTTCCCTCTGCCTTATCATGAAGAAAGCTGTCACATTACATTGCGAGCAGCAATGCTTAAAAGAGCTACCAAACAATCAGTGAAGGCTTGTGAATATGAAAGACAAATCCTTTTAGCTAAAACCTAACCTGTGAATAATATAGATATCACCACGTGGTAAATTGCCAGTGTGTTCTGTAATGTATTAGTATTACTACTCACTTGACGTTAGATCCAATTGGGATGGTCATACAGCGATATAATACCAGAGAGCGTGTATATAAACAGATGAGAGGGACAACTCCCATACTAGAGCATGTAACATCTGCCGACTGTGGCGCTCCAAGTGGTGGTTGTTGAACAGCTTAAGCATATGGGCAAACCTCAAGGCATTTTCAATGGCAGTGAGCAATCTTCATCCAGAAAAAGTGAAATATCTCTAAAACTACACGACCTAGAAACAAACTGATTGGAATACACATAGAAAACATGTTTATCAACAAGATTATATTAAATTGATATGGTTAGGGTCCTGGATTTCTATTAATTTGGAATAAAACTGACGTTTTTCACTACGCGTACGGCAAACTCAAGGCATTGTCAATGGTCGTGTGCAATCTTCCTACAGAAAAAGTGAAATATCTCTAAAACTACACCACCTAGAAACAAACTGATTGGAATACACATAGAAAACATGTTTACCAACAAGATTATATTAAATTGATATGGTTAGGGTTCTGGATTTCTATTAATTTGGAATAAAACTGACGTTTTTCACTACGCGTACGGCAAACTCAAGGCATTGTCAATGGTCGTGTGCAATCTTCCTCCAGAAAAAGTGAAATATCTCTAAAACTACACCAAATAGAAACAAGCCGCTTAGTACACATATAGAAAACATGTTTACCAAAAGGATTATATTAAATCGATAAGGTTAGGCTTCTGCATTTCTATTAATTTTGAATAAAAACAAATGTTTTGCACTACATGTATGGCAAACTCAAAGCTTGTTCAACACTAACCGCCAGGAACGCCACTGTAGCCTGTGTTACCGATTTTCGCGGGAGTTGTCTCTCTCATCTGTTTATATACACGCTCTCTGATAATACCCTGACAATGGGCAGGGGACCAGGAAGTTTCCGCGAAGTGTCTTCATTTGCATATTTCCTGGAAGTGAAATATTGCCCTGGAGTTCATTAATCTATTCGGTGATGGCGCCTGCATTAATGTACTCCGTGAGGGGCCGGGCTCCTGTATTTATGCAGGGTGACTGCTCACTACACAACGGAGGGAGGGGGAGTGTTACAAGTGTAATTAGGTCACTGCCCTCCTCAGTTGAAATGCCATTTTCACAGGTAAGTAGGTTGATTGTTTGAGCGAGCTTAGATAATATAATGGTTATGATGCTAGCAACAGCAGGGCAGACACGTGGGTTCGAGTCTCTGTCAAGGTAACCTCTTTCCTCCGTTTACATTGGTTTGTTAGGGTTTTATGTCTTGACAGCATCTAAGGACTTGTGGCAGAACACATTGAAGGAGAAGTTAAAGCACTAGCCCACTGGGACACCTGGCCCCGGGCACCATTACCCATTGTCCCCCTAAGTCACGTTATCCTGATACTGAGCTAACCAATCCTTAGCATATCCTGGCAATGCCGAGCACCAGGTTATGTAGCGACAAGTATTGATTTTTCAAGTCACTGGTGTGATCTCCCAATGGGGCAGCACTATAAAGTCGCAATGAGTGTGCACTGTCACAAGTTGGTACTCGTACTGCTATGCCCTTATATGTTACTAGCATGTAAAACCCCAACAAACAGACCGAATACACACATTTCTGTGTAATTACTGTGTTTAGTAATGGTTAGAAAGTCAATGCTGACAAAGAAAGACTAACTTAGTCAGCAGGATAGAATGTACTTCCCAAAGAAATTGTATTTAGAACTGGCCAGACTACTTAAAGCCAATGCTACACAAATCCCAAGCAAGAGATTAAAGGCCCGGTCACATAGCCGTTAGTGGAAGTAGTGATCCGTAGGATAGATTAACGTGGGTCAAACGTGATGTAAGTATGTTAAACTACTTCGAAATATGTTAAGGTACGGCAGGATTTGGTACGGATAAATACGTTATGGTACAGATGAATACATTAAGGTACGGACGCAGGTATGTTCAACTATGTTCAACTACATTAGCCTCCACTACGTTCACCTAGGTAGATATAACAGCCTGGAGGGACTCTTTAGGGAGGTAGATAGAATAGCATGGAGGGGCTCTTGATGGAATTAGATGGAGCACCATAGAGGGACGCTTAAGGGCGTTTGATGGAACAGCCTGGGAGAACTCTTGTGGGAGGTAAATGGAACAGCCTAGATGTATGCAGGTATTGAAGTACCTCTGATACCTTAGGTACTAAAATACCTCAGGGACTTTGACGTCCCTGCCTTGCAATATTGTAAACCACTGCCTTGTGGTAAGTTCTTGATAGAACCAAAGGCTAAGGGAGCAAACCCTCACAGAAAATCATGTTACTGTGGCAGCATTAAGGGGGGTGATAAATGGAACTCCCAATATCTCCCGACCAGCCACTGCAGGGACAAATAGCTTGTGCCTGTCCTGACGTGTTCTTGCCGGTGTGAGATCTCTATTTGCTCCCCGAGAGAGTGCTACTAGTAACTTCCAAAAGCCAGCAGCACTTCAACACTTTGCAAGCAGCTTTCATGAAATGTACAACCACATGAAATAACATCAGTCTGACAGCATGCTAAATGGAGAGTGGTGGTTAAGTTATGAAAGCAGTCTTTGTCGCATTACGACTGACAGCATGATGATGACGTTCACATATGTCCACTAATGGCTATGTGACCAGGGCTTCGTCCAAGTATGCTAGAGTATGCTAGAGCATGCTAGATTATGCTAGAGTATGCTAGAGTATGCTAGAGTACCCTTGAGTACATTAGCATCACAGATGCAAATTCAGCCTCTAACATACCGCTCTTTTGAACATGTCCAAAAAATAAATCGGAGATCACAGCTCACCCACATTATTACCAAGGTAACATACAAACAAGTATGAATGCCGGTATGTTCAACTATGTGCAACTACGTTCAACTCCATTCAACTACATTCAGCTACTTTCATCTACATTCAACTACTTTCATTTACGTTCAACTACGTTCAACTACTTTCAACTACGTTAACCTCCACTAGGTTCAACTACGTCCACTAACGGCTAGGTGGCCATGGCTTAAGTCTCTTATGAAATTCAATCGTCGCCGCTGACGACGTTCCTAGAACAAAGGACTATAACAGAAGGAGGTGTGTGTGCAGGTCAGGGCTTACCTGATGTATCGACAGGTCAAGGGTCAAGGGTCAAGGACACAACCTGTATTAAAGTCTGTACGATGAATCTGGCCTGCTGTTGGATCAACATGCCGCATGGACAAACAGGGTTCTCAAAAGACCCCCACCCCACACTGATATTCATATTTATAAGCTCAATAGTCATTCAGACTCACCACCAACAGTATGTACTGGGATAATAACACTATTACACAATTAATACAACATTTTCATTGTGGGGGTGGTTGTGATATTCCATCCAATGTGAACAATGAAAAAGTCGTTATATTTGTTATTATATTCAGTGAGTAAACAAGTAAGGTTTCAATCCCGGAAAATTGGTCATCCTCATTCCACCGCTTCTTGCATTATCCTTGTAATGCTGACTGCCAGGCTAGGTAACGACAAGTATAAATGTCACCGTTGGACTTGGCCAAACCCATGAGCTCCGGGACCGGAGGGGTGTGTATTGTTTATTCCATCATTCATTGATTAAACCAGGACGATTTCAACTACGGACAATTGGTCATCCTCATTTCTCTGTTCCCTGCCCATGTGTAGTTTTATTTTTTTATTTTTTTTTTTTGTGACAAGTTTTTTATTCTGCCCATAACGTATAAGCTCCCGTGAGGGTGCTTGTTTTCAACGCTGGACAGCTGTGGTACTGGATTGGTCTGGTCCCACACTCAGGAGTCTTTACCTGATTTTTCTCGGGCCAACCTTTGCGGTTTTGGGTGTTAGTAGTTTCTATATTAGTTTTTTTTTAATTTTCAAGTTTTTTCCTAACCTGTATATGATAACTTAGCCTACTATGTACATCTACGCAGATGACATACAGGCCTGTGGGAGAGGATCCCATCCCATTGTGGTTTATTACAGCATCCTTTCACCCATGCCCTGTCCTTAGATAGTACACCAGTGTGCCAGAACTCCCCTGGACCCTTCAGGACTGCGACTAGGTGGGATGGCTGTGTTGTATGGTTAGCCATTTCGTATTTCAGGGTGATTCGGATGCATGACCGTGGCCTGCCTGGTTCTGCTTTGGTTTGTGCCAGTACACATACCCAGACGGACTGCGCCCTATGGTGATAGTCATTTTGAATTCCTTAGTACTTAGTAGGGCTAGTTTCCGTATTTGTAATATCTACCATCTTTTCTGGCCGGTCTTTTGCTTTTTGTGCCAGAACACAGCAAGCAGTGACTGCGCCCAAGATCAGGTGAGATATTGTTTCTTCAGTAGGTGGTTGTGTATTATGTTTTCTTTAAGGACCTTTTATAGTGGTCCATGCTTTTGATTGCCCGTTGTTGTGTGGGTTGATTATTCCAGGCATATTATATCATGCGCATATGGAGGATGTATGTCAGTATTATGGAAGGATCACATTTTGTTAGCTCTAAATTATCATTGTCTTATCTGTAGGCACATCTCTGACAACAAATGTATAAACAAAGTTTATGATGTCCAAAGTTTCAGTGTGCATAGAGGAATTGATTTCGCATGAATCCACTTGAAATATCTCCAAAATTAACCCTATGCAATATAAGTTATTTGTAACTGAAGTTTGTTTGTTTGTTGTTGTTTTACGTCCTAGCAACATCGAAGGTCATATCAGGACGGGTACCGACTTGTGACAGGGTACACTCATTGTGACTTTATAGTGCTGCCCCACTGAGTAATATCCCACTCAGTCATATTACCCTGACACTGAGCCAACCAGTCCTAGCCCTAACCTAATAATGCCGAGTGCCTGGCTAGGAAGCGACAATTAAGTATAAATTGTTAAGATATTGGTTTGACTCGACCAGGGTTCGAACCGACAAACCCATGGCTTCAGATCCGCCGATCCTCCCAAAACAGAGATGGACACTTAACTCATTCGGCCATCCTGAAGTATATTAAGGATATTATTATCCAACTAAAAAATATGACATAAACTCAAAACCAATCGGATCACGAAACTTACAAGCATTATGCTAATCTATATATATACAATAGGCAAACATATATCCAAACATCCCTTAACCCAATCGCCAACTTAAACCCCTCCCCCACCCAGACGCCCCCACCCAACCACGTCCTTCCCTACACCCATACGTCCACATACCCCGGTTTGAACCCTCCCCCCACCCCGACGCCCCCCCCCCCCGGCCCCGCCCATCGCCCCCCCCCCCCCCCACACACACACATACACCCACAATGGGGGACATTTGGCGTAGTTAATTTTTCCAACACTTGGGGGCACGTCGGTACTAGTGGGCCTAAACGGCCATTGACAATGCATTGAGTTTGCCGGTATGCGCAGTGCAAAAGGTTTATTTTATTCAAAATTAATAGAAATGCAGAACCCTAACCGTATACATTTAATATAATCTATTCGTTGAATATGTTTTCTATATGTGTACCAAGCGGTTTGTCTCTAGGTGGTGTGGTTTTAGAGATATTTCACTTCTTCTGTATGAATATAATTCAAGATTGCTCACGGCCATTGACAATATCCATCCACACAATATCCACTCACACACACACGGCACCAGCGTCAGAGACTTAAAATCGCCGCGCGCAGCGCCACCCCGGGGACAAGCGGCCGCTCTGGGAACTACAGGCCGGCGGCGTGTCGCGGTGCGCCCGTTGTCCACTAGGTGGCGCCCAGGTGACCCTGTTGGGCAATAGGACTCGTCTATTAGATTAGATTGATTTACGCCTTACACGAGCCATATTGCTCGTCCATGCGCCTCGCGCCGCCACCAGCGCCGCCTCGTGGGAAACACGCACACTGCTCACAGCTCGCTCACCATGTGCCACCTAGGGTCAAACCACTGAACTATGCTCCGTATATATATCCTCTCCCAGTAGCGGCGATCTTAAGCAGCTGTCACACCTTGCCGGATTGAGCAATGGACAGAATTGTCTAATCCGGTGGTGTTCAGGCGTGATAAGTTTCAAAATGTATTAAAATGTGTCAAAATGTTGCGATATCGGGTCAAAGGCTGCTGGACAAATGGACATGAAACAGACATGAACAGATAGCCAACGGACGGTAAGCAGACTAAACGGACTCAAACCAGACAAGAACCATAGAGGTAAATCAGGCGGCATCCATTCCAAGTTTTGTGCATGTTCAAAACTTGTAACGGATCAGGCCGGATATCAACGGATATCAACAGATATCAATGGATATCAACGGATATGGAAAGGATATGCAATGGACACAATCCGGACTTTGCCGGATATCAACAGACTTTGTTCGGTTTCTTTCCATTTCCTCAATCCGGCGAGGTGTGACGGGGGCTTTATGCCCGACTTTTCCCCGATCCCTTTGCTGGCCCACGGTCCCAGGACCCTGATTGGACATCCTTCCCTGTCGGTTCCACGTTTCCTGGTGCCTTACCCGGCAGTCTTCTTGTCACCCTAGCCAGATGCCTTACAAGAATTCTATCCCATCCTATCCGATATCTTAGTCTACCATCCAACTGGCACCCTTGCCAACCCCTTATGGTACCATAACTAGTCATCTGCACTGTAGAAGGCCGCCTAAATATATTATAACCAGTTATATTGATTGCAGTTACTCCCGCAACGCTGTCGTTGTGACATGGCTGCACAATAACCCATTAGAAAAAAGCATCGGAATGCTAGGTCATGGATATAATCCAATGAATCTGCAATCTAATATCTTAAATATAACGTTCCAATGCTTGTTTTTCATAGCTCACTAATTTTGAGTGGAGAATTGATGAACTCATGTCATGATGTGACCTTAGATGTCACAGGGATAGAAATTCCCAACCAGCGAAACTGCAATCTGATACTGACTTAAATAAGAAAGGAATGACCATTATGACGAATACAACAATAGACATCCTGGTGTTCCTCCAATCTCCCAAATTAAAGTTGCATAGTCCGATGGTGTATCATTCTCTGAGAAAAATATATTAGGTTGATCATTGTTATGTACATAGCTGGAAGAAAAGTATCTCAGTGCTGACAAGAATATTATCTTCTGATGAATAAATGGTTTAGAAGACATTTGATTCATGTATTTTACATATATGTTATATATATCTATAATGATATAATACATATAATAATAGTAGTTTAATTGATTTGTTTGACTAGACCGATGTTAACCCCAAGGTGTCATTTAGCTGTAACACTATTAAATATTGCTAACGGACTGGATGGCCGAATGAGTTAGAGCGTCCGTCTCCCGTGTTGGTAGGTCATGGGATTGTGGGTTCGAACCCTGGTCGAGTCAAATGAATGATTTAACAATTTATATTTGTTGCTCCCTAGCCAGGCACTTGGCATTATTAGGATAGGACAAGGAGTAGTGGAAAGAGGAAGACCAATCGTCCGCGATTCAAATTCCCCTGCTTAAACAACTAATGTACACACAAAAAAACACCCCAAAATCGGTTCATATCCCAATATTATTGCTGTTCCATTCCATTTAATGGGGGGGAGGGTAACTGCTAAGACCACGTGACCGGATCTTTAAAGCCAATCCGACAAGCTGCTTCAGCGCCAGCACTTTGCGCTTGCGCCTCTCCCACATGGTGATTTAGTTCTCGCCACTTAAACCGCGTCTCGGGAAGGGCGAGATGGGATCGATGCTGCTCCGTCTGTCTCGATCGCAGAATGCTTCACGGAGAGCCCCTCCCCCACCCCGCCCCCAGCCCCGCCCACCCTCCTACTTCCGCCACCCCTCCCCCACTTCTCCTGCCCTCAGCGCCAGGCTCCTAACTGCTCTCGCTTTCTGTTACCATCCGGCGGATGTTGTATCTGTCCCACATTCCCACAGGTTTCCGTCATAAATGATTCAGCCCCCAGTCTGAGGGGGCCCGGTGAAGTTAAGGTAGCATGAACCTATTGTTGTAAAATTCTGCCCGATCCATTTCACCTTTTTCAATTTTTTCTTGTTTATAGATACTTAGGTCAATTGCTCTCTATGGAAGATCTTCTGATCAAAAAGAATCTCCGGTGGACTGGACACCTCATGTGGATGTCATCAGACAGGCTACCAAAGCCGATCCTCTATTCTCAACTGTCTTCTGGTTACAGAAAGAGAGGGTGCCCTAGTCTCCGGTTCAAGGATACCATCAAGAGAAACCTGAAGCTGAGAGACATTAAGACCGACTCATGGACGCAACTCTCACAGCAGAGAGCTAAATGGAGAGCGGCATTCAAGTAATGAAAGCAGTCTTTGTCGCATTGCGACTGACAGCATGATGATGATGATGATGATGAGGTCAATTATCATACTCTACCTCATTTCACGTTTAAGTTTTAAATGGGTCAACTTTAGACAAATATGAAGTATTTGTTCATTGAGGTTTCACATCCTAGCAACATCCAAGGTTATATCAGGATGGGTATTGACTTGTGACAGTGCGCACTCATGGCGACTTTATAGTGATGCCCCACTGAAAGAACAGACCGTCAGCACCATGACCTGATTTCCGACTCAGTCACATTGTCCTGGTACTGAACTAACCAGTCCTTGCCCGATCCTAGTAATGCAAAGCACCAGGCTAGGTAGTGATACGTATCAATTGTGTAAGTCATTGGTTTGACTCGGCCGGGATTCAAACTGCTGATCTTTCAGATGGAAGCCTGCGCTCTACCGATTCGGCCAACACGTCTGGTCAGTTATGAAGTGAAAACATTCTAATTTAAATTAGGAATGGTTGTTAAATCCCTGGACACCATAGGCTTCAGCAGTGACGATGTTCTATACACATAACCTAGCATTCCTTCTATTCACCAATGAATGGTTAACGAGTGGACCACTACATATTTATTATAATTATGTTTGTGTTTTGAAAATGTGATGCTTTTATTGGACTATGCAGCTTTAAATATCAGATATGGCCGCAGTATCTGACTTGTTTTATTCGACACTATCTGAGTGACAGATGGCCCTTGTTTTTGTAGAAGGGTGTTAAAGTGACGTGAGATATAGAGTATATACTTCTTCCCACATCACCTATCCTCAGAAATATACCCTTTCCACAAATCATGCACAGTGAACAACACATCATTAGCTTTTGCCGCTGGTGCTGCGACCGCCTGCTGGTGAGGCTCATGTACGAATTACTACATTCATATGGCTGTATAAGAATTATACGAGTATAATGGCCCGGAATATCCCTCCTTTCCCCCATCGCTCACTCAGTTTCATGGACTGACAGAGTCTGTCCTAGTTAGCTACTGCTCCAGCCTCCGCAACCCCGGCTCCGATGGTGGCGCCACCACCCCTGGAAACTGTAACCACCACTTAATATATATATATTGCCAATTCGTAAGCACCAATTCAAAAATGGATATAAACATTGGACTCAAAGCTTCAAAATATTAATTCTTTTACATTCCTACTTTTTTGTTCATTGCTCCATAATAATGTCAACATGAGACAAGTGGAACTAGTTAGACTTCGAATTATTTTCAGATAAAAATCTGTTATTTAAACTGCATTTTTGGATTGGCGTTTACGGGGTTTTGCGCCTGAACTCTTTATATATATATATATATATATATATATAAATTCTCTGGTGCCAGATGGTTTGCCACGTCCGTTAGGTACGAGGAGAACTGCTTGTGGCGCCACCGGTCATGAGCTTGAGGTCGAGGAGGCAGAATATAGAATAATTGCTACAATATACAAACAGCAAATACCCTTCCGCATCTCTATACTCACATAATACATTATACATCACATACATACACATAGTTGACCGTACCGGCATCTGTACCATAATGTATTTATCTGTACCGTAACTTATTTATCCGTACCAAAACCTGCCTTACCTTAACCTATTTAAACATAATTTAAAATACTTACACCACGTTTGACCCACTTTAATCTATCCTAGGATCACTACGTCCACTAACAGCTCAGGGCCTATAGTATGCATGGGTGGGTAGGACCTGACGTGGTGGCCGAATCTGTAGAGTGCAGGCTTCCCATTCGGAAGGTCGAGAATTCGAATCCCAGCTGACTCAAACCAATGACTTATGCTACCTAGCCTGGTGCTTGGCATTGCTAGTTAGCTCAGGAAGGATTCAGTTGGCTCAGTGTCAGGATAATATTACTGAGTGAGAAATCAGGCCATGCTGCCAGTAACCTAATATCCCAGTGGGACAAGACTATACAGGCACCATGAGTGTGTACTGTGACCAGTGGGTACCCATCCTGACATGATCTTAAATGTTGCAAGAGCATAACACCCCAGAAAACAAGCAAACAACGGGTGGATAGGCAATATGTAATTGGAGTACACTGACTGAATCGACTATTAGAACAGAGTGTCGTATGTAGCTTAGTGATGCAATTAGGACAGTACCGCCAATACAGTAAGACCGACTAGAGAAGAACTGTGGCTGGTTATAAATGAAGGAGTGAAGGGTATCCAAGCAGGTGGCGCTATTCTGATAGACTAGAGGAACCAGGGACAGAGAAACAGTTCATGAATGTGTGATATAGCAGTGCAACATAAGCCGTGTTTACACGGGCGAGTTAAGTCGCTTCATATAAATCGCCTTGCCTAGTTCGCCTCACATTCGCCGTGTAAACGCGACTCTGAGGCGGATTAGGGCTGATTCGCTTCATATGATTCACTTCATGTAAACCACCTTGCGAGGTGGTTTATATGAAGCGATTCAGCTGGTTCCCGGGCGGCGATAGAAAAAATAGCGGTGCTCGCCGGCTATAAGCTCAGCTGTAACTATCGCGGGTGCCTGGCAGTGTTAGCGACCGATTAGGCCAAAATCTATTGAATGCGATCATATTTAACAGAATTACATACTCAAATAATGAAATTTAATTAAATTAACCTTAAATTCCAAGCAATATTAACATAGCAGCTACATTGCCGTCGAATCGACGAGTGTAAACTAAACCAATAGCAGTGCTCGTGGGCTACAGGCACACCACTAAGGCTGCTGGTTCCTGGTCGCCGACACACTTTCAAACTCGCTCGTGTAAACGCGCCACTACTTCGCTTCATATAAATCGCTATACTCATCCAACTGTATTCATTGTGTTGTGTTGAGTTGCCTGTCACAGAGCGTAGGCCTACTAAATAATACAGTAGTGCCTGGCTTCAGAGGCTCCTCTGAGCGCGATCCCCCGGCATGTGCGGTTGATTCTTCAGTGTACAAATTGTTTCATGGCAGCATCCCCCTAATGACAGGCCACCTGCTATGTCAGGACAACATTAGTCTGGAAGAAGAGTGTGTCCGCCGTGAGAGGGATGCCTCCTGTATTCACGTAATGCTTCGTACAATAAAGTAAATGCTTGCGTTGCGTGTTCTTGCATTGCGAGACAGTTTTGGGGACGTTAATGTGGAGTTGGATATAGGTGCGGTCTTGGAGTGACGCCGCGTATCAGGAGCAGAGGTGGGAGCAGCAGGGAGTGGCAGAGAGCAGCCGGGAGCGGCAGGGAACGGCGGGGAGCGGCGGGGAACGGCGGGGAGCGGCGGGGAGAGGCGGGGAGCAGCAGGGCGCGGCGGGGAGCTGCGAGGAACGGCAGGGAGCGGCGGGGAACGGCAGGGAGCGGCGGGGAACGGCGGGGAGCGGCAGGGAGAGGCGGGGAGAGGCGGGGAGAGGCGGGGAGCGGCGGGGAGAGGCGTCGAGTGGCGGGGAGTGGCGGGGAACGGCGGTGAGCGGCAGGGAGAGGCGGGGAGCGGCGGGGAGCGGCGGGGAGCGGCGGGGGGGGGGGACAGGCGGAGAGCGGCGGGGAGCGGCGGGGAGCGGCGAGGAGTGGCAGGGAGCGGCAGGGAGCGGCAGAGAGCGGCAGGGAGTGGCAGTGAGCGGCAGGGAGCGGCAGTGGCGGCGGCAGAAACGATTTCCTCAACAGCGGCATTAGCGGCAGTTGCGGCAGTTGCAGAGGCGGCGGCAGTGGCGGCATCGACGGCAGCAGCCACGGTAGCCTGGCCGGCGGCATTTGCGGCAGCAGGGTCGGCAGCGGCAGTAACGGTAGAAGCAGCACGGCCATTAGAGCTGCAGACGGGGCCCGGGGCCAGAGGGCGTCTAGGCCGATGAGCAGGGGTGCGGCCGATGCGGAGTGTTTGTATAGGGTAATGCGTCACGGCGGCGCGTCGATTCCGATACCTCCGCCGAACCACACACAAGGAGCATGTCTACCTAATGTCCAGCCCCAAACTCAATTTCCACTCACAGCCGCCGGCAAATTGTCTAGATCCCTGATGGTAGGGTGGGGGTGCGGGTGGGAGTGGGAGTGGCATAAGGTGGACCGGGGGGGCGGGAAGGGGGGTGATAGAGTGGAGGGGAGGGGGGGGGGGGTGGGAACGGGGAGCAGGAGAGGGGTATGAGAGGATTAGCGTGGGGGGTTGGAGAGGAGCTTGGGGGAAAGGGAGGGGAATGGGGTACTGTGGTGTTAAGGACACTGCTAGGCGAAGTGAAGAATGGAGGTGGGGTATTTATATATGCATTTCAATACATAACCAGTAAAACCTCTCTAACCGACCACATCCACTCACCAACCACTCCCCTATATCTATCGCTTTATTTAGGTCCCAGACGATCGCCCATACCATTTTCTTCTTTTTTTAAAAGATTTATACTGCCTTTCATGGATAAGCTTGAATAGGCTTGTTTTCATCATTAGACAGTTTGGCGATAGAAAGCCCGAGCCTACACTTTTACCGACCCAAGGGATTCTTAACCTCCCACACCACATAGACATGGTGTGAGAGCAACTGGCCTTTGATGACGCTGTAAGTTATACACCACAGTGGAAATCCAAATTTGCAAAGGTGGGGGGCAAAGGGAATCGAACCACTGACCTTCAGATTAGAAGTCTGACCTAGAAAAAAGTCAGACACTCTAACCACTCCGCCACAGAGAACACCACAGAAACGATAACAGAAACTCCCGAAACCATCCACCCCTTTAAATGGATCACTTAAAGTCCTGCCCCATGGCCGGGCGATTTAGAGAGGCTTTATTGTATATACATACAAAATCCTGCTTTCGAATGTAAGTAGGGGAAAGGGGGGAGGGTGAACCTTAGATGTCAGAGTGGTCCTCCTGAACACCTCTCTCTCCCGAGCTGACGATAGAGGTGGGTGAAGTAAGACTAAGAGCCACGAGTATCTCATCGATAAGAGAATAGTCACGTCCATATATATGTGCAGTATAAATTATTTATGCAAATATTATTATGGACCTTCTCTCTATTGCTTATATTCTTGGACTTGAACGCGCAACACGCCCTAGGGGGTCGGGGTGGGGTAGTTACAGGAGCCTGTTGATATTTAATCTGCGCTTAACTGGTATAACTGTGTTTCATTGTATAGATAATTATACCATATATCAACTTGTCTGTCTGTTGGGAGTGGCATGTAGCGCAGGCAGTAGAGTGTCCACCTGTAAAAGTTTGGGTCATCCAATCGAACCCGCTCAGTGGACACATTTGCAGTTTGGGCTATTTCCCGTTCCAACCAGCCTTGGTATGTGCTGTCCTGTCTGTGGGAAAGTGCAGATAAAAGATCCCTTGCTGCTTATAGGAAATAGTAGCCTGTGTGGCGGCAGCAGGTTTCCTCTATAGAAATGTCAGAATGACCATATGTTTGACATCCAACAGCCGATGATGAAAATAAATGCGCTCTAGAGGCCTCATTAAATAAAACAAACTTTCCTTTTTGCTTGTCTCTTGAGGATTTACTTCCTAACAACAAAGAGCAGTGTAATGAGGAAGACCATTTGTCCTTGCTTGATTAAGCACGGAATGTAATTTATTAAAGTGATATATGTGCATTGTATATATATATATCATATGTCTATACACATACGCTCAGTATGTGTCTAGTCTGAGCCCAGGCTTGAAGGCAGTGTCTGGTACGAAGATTACACTCATCGATTAATGTAGCCAATATAAAAACCCGACTCACACTAGGCGATTACTTGTTGTGGATCCCATTGATCCTTTAGCGTGGGTCCCTTTTTAGGATCTAATTAAAATAACTATTGATACCATGTGCCTTGACAGCAGTGTAGTGGTTATCGATACTGGGGTGCTGGCTCACATCAAGAAATGTTTCATTAAGGTTAGTCACTTTACAACCACGAAATTCTAGGAAAGGTTTAACAAATATATATATATGACTTTCATTACCATGGCCTGCTGTACTTCAGAGTAAATGTTTGTTTATTTGATTGCTGGGATTTAACCTCTTAACAACATCTATGGAGGGTACCGACTTGCCACAATTGGCACTCATGTTGACTATATAGTGCTGCCCCACTGGGAGACATGGCCACTAGCACCATGACCCAATATCCCACTCAATGCACATTATCCTGATACTGAGCTAATCAGTCCTTGCTGCACACGAGTAATGCCAAGTGCCAGGCTCCGTAGCGACAAGAATCAATAATGTAAGTCATTGGTTTATCTAGGTGGGTTTTTTCGAACCTTCTACCTTCCATATGGCCACCAGGTCTGGTCTTCAGAGAAGTAGCAAAATATTACAAATATGTTGAGATATGCGAATCAACCAAATCAGTTGAGTGGTTGATTGTCATGTGACAGTTTATTTGGGGATGTTTTCTTTGATAAATATGTTTATTCTGCTGAGAAAACTTTTTTTTTCTGCACTGAAGCATTGGTCGTAATGCTCGCATTGCGTTTGATGCGAGGGAAGGAAGAGACCCTCCCCCCCCCCCCCTTCCTCGCCTGCTGCTGCCCGGCTTTCTCACCTTCCCTGTCATCCTTCCCTCAGCTTTCTCCCACCACGCGCTCTCTCCCTTCCCCGCCCGCTTTCGCACCTCCCCCGCTTTCTCGCCTCCCCGCTCCTCCCCTTATAAGGCCGCCCGCCGGCCTCCTTCAGCCATTCGCCTTCCGGTCGTCCTCCCTGCACAACTTCCTTTCTTCTCCACCCGCCCACCCAACTCTCCTTACATGCTAGTGGAGGGCTCATCGGCGCCCCTCACCCCGAACAATAAGCTCCCTCCGAGCTCTCTAGTCGTAAGCTATACCTTTATCGCTCCACATGACCCTAGTTACTCTTTCTGCTTGTTTCCTCATTTGTCCTCTGTATATAGCTATTTCTTCCCTGTTCTTTCCTGAGGTGTTCAATAAAGCACCTTTTCCTCCACCCCCACCTTGCTTTCTTCCTTTTCGCGCATCGGTCTTCCATCCATTTTTCAATTCAGGATTATTTACACAAAAATGGGACATTGAATACCAATGTGTTAATGCAAACTAACAATAGTGCTTAAATACATAATTTGAAACAAATAGCACCATGGATTACTGGTGTTCGTGGGTTTAATCCCCAGCTGGGTTAAACCATATATATTTGTCATTGTCCAGCATGGCACTCAGCATTGTGATATAGTGATATAGTAATTGGTAGACAGGAAGTGTGAACACTTATTTGTCTCTCATTTTTGCTTGAGTGCAAGTAATTAGCAACACAAGGAATAAATTAGTAGCATGTGGTGAATAAGTGGTCAAATTTCCCTGTATCATCAGCCCATGCTTTTTCTAATCGGTTCTTGAATGAATTTATTGAGCCGGCATCTATAACATTTTGTGGGAGACTATTCCATATATTTATGATCCTGTTTGAGAAACTGTGTTGCCTTAATTTTGAAACGGCTCTGGGTTTTACTAGCTTGAGAGTATGGCCCCGGCTGCCTTCTCTTTTATTCAAGGTGAAAAATTGGTTCATATCTATTTCATCAAAACCTTTCATAATTTTAAATACTTCATTTATGTCACTTCTTTTCCTTCTGTAGGAAAGGGTAGGAAGTTTCAATTTCCTGAGCCTTTGTTCATAGGGTAAGTCCTTTATAACTGCAACTAGTTTCGTTGCACGTCTCTGAACCTTTTCGATCTCCAGAATATCTTTCCGAAAAATTGGGCTCCAAATTTGTGGACAGTATTCCAAAATTGGCCTAACAAGAGACTTAAATAGAATGAGAAAATTGTTCTTGTTGAGGCGATGGAAGGTTCTTTTAATTATTCCTACTCTCTGGTTAGCATTTGAGATGATAGTCCTCATGTGTTTCTGAAAGGAGAGTTGGGAGTCGAAGGTTACACCCAAGTCCTTTTCATAGCTATCTTGTTGCAGGACAGTGTTCTGCATAATATAGGCATAATGAGGATTATTTTTCCCGTAATGAATAATTTTGCAATGATATGGCAAGAAGCACTGGAACGAGGAAGGCAAGCCGTCTGTAATTGAAATCTCCGCCACTTAATCAATGAACGTTATAACAAAAATAACAATAAGAATTTTCTCTGTGCGCATGTACTTGACCAAATTACCAGATGGCCTTTTTGGTTCAATATTGGTTCTAGTAGCTGATTCCCATATATCGAGCTGATTCCCATTAATCTCACGCCAATCCTGATATAACCTTAGATGTTGCTAGGACGTCAAAAAAACTAAACAAAAACAAATCTTACGCATTGCTAAAAATAACTAAAATGATAGATAAGTAGTAAAATTCACCAGCTTTATGAAGCAGCAAGAGTAGCGAGGTGTCTTTATTCCGCTTGACGGTGTGCGTGATTGAGTTTTTGTTGTTGTACATTAGTTGTTTAAGCACGGGAAATTTCAATCGTGGACTATTGGTCTTCATCATTCCACTGCTCCTTGCCCTATCCTAATAATGCAGAGCGCCTGGCTAGGAAGCAACAAGTATCAATTTTTAAGTCATTGGTTTGACTTGACCAGGATTCGAACCCACGATCCGATGAGCTACCAATGCACGAGTCGCACACTCTATAACTCATTCAGCCATCCCGTGTGGTTTGCCCTACAGTTCTTGTTTGTTTGTTGTAGTTTTACGTCCTAGCAACATCTAAGGTCATATCAGGACGGGTACAGTTCTTAAAGAAGCAACCTAATAGGCGGTTGAATGTATAATTCGAGAAGTTCCAAGAATGGCCAAAAGTGGTGAGTGTTTCACGCGAGACAGAACAAGAGTTAAAGTGAATGTTTAAAAAAAGGTTACGCATCGGTGGTTTTCCCTGGGAAACCCTCCACATTCTAAGAAGCATTTCCTGAGAGTTACTGTAGATCGAATTGATCCAAGACTGGATCTTCGGCGGTATTGTGAGTAAGTAGTAAGAGCCGGTAATGTAGGGTGAATGTGGCATGCAGTTGCCCGTTATAGAATTAGTCATTTATACTTTCTGGAGAACAAAGTCGACAGCCAGAAATACAGGAATATGTACAAATCAACCATTATTCCCATCGAGAGAATTATATTTGTTCTTTTTGGGGGGTATATTAGTTGATTAATGCCTGGGTCACAAATGCTGTGGTTGCCGTGCGGTGCTGTGGTCTGTGATCTGTCTTGCGGTTTATGCAAATGTTACGGTATTGTGGTCTGCGGTTTATTTATTCACAAATCGTATGGTCACCGCAAGGCACCTTGCGGTTTGTGTTTAACTTTATGCACATATTCAATATAGAAAAACGTTGTAACTTTCTTAATATTGATCACACAAACATGAAGATTATACCATATTGATATTCATTTCAATACCATATTGATATTCATTACATGATCGTACTGTGTTGTGGTGTGATTGTGGCGTCCTCCTTGCGGTAGGATTACGGCCTTCGCCGTTGCAATTTTTCGAAGTTAAGATAACGTCAAATTACAAAAACCGCAACACCTGGCGGCGAGCAAACAAAAATACGGTCACCGTACGGCGACCGCAACCCACCGTACGGTCGCTGTACGGCGACCGCAAGTCGCTGTACGGCGACCGCAACCCACCGTACGGTCGCTGTACGGTCTGGCCGATGCGGCGACTTACGGCCTCCGCAAGCACGCTGCAAGGCATTTGTAACCGTAGCATTAGTGAGGAAATTTCAATGGCAGACCATTTGTCTTCCTTATTCCACTGCTCATTGCCCTATCCTAGTAAGGCACAGCACCAGGATAGGTAATGATAAGTATACATTTTTGCATCATTGGTTTCACTGGTTTCGCTGGTAACTTGCAAAAGCCAGCAGCACTTCAACACTTTTGCAGGCAGCTTTCATGAAACACCATCAAGAGAAACCTGAAGCTGAGAGACATTAAGACCGACTCATAGACATCACTCTCACAGCAGAGCGCTAAATGGAGAGCGGCAGTCAAGTAATGAAAGCACTCTTTGTCGCATCACGACTGACAGCATGATGTTGATGATGCTGAGTTCACTGGCCCAGGCTTTGAACCCGGGGTTTCGATTCCGATAACCTACCAAGACTGGAGACGGACGCTCAACTGATTTGGCTATCATGTCTGTTCTTTTATACATTGTCAAAATTGTGTTATGTATGGAACGACCTACTACCGGAAATAAGTGCATCATCCGATCCGGGTTTTATTTAAGTCACTGATCTAAGTCACAGAATACGCACCATAACATGGAGGTTGTGCCCTGCTTCCCTCATCGCCATTCGTCTCACAGTCAATAGTACACCTCTTCTACGCATCAACCAACTCCCTTCTCCTAGCTAAATTAGTTACCAAACTAGACCAAATGAAGAATAGCAGTCCAGTGTCCCTGCTCCACCTTCCCCCATCACACATAAAACAATCAAAGATAAACAACGCAGACAAGTAAGCAAGATAGATCAAGTTAAGTTTGCTAGGTGTAATATACAGTAATAATAGATAGGCACCCCTCAGCTCGCTTAACACGGAGATTATAGTAATTGATGGTAGCAACCTAGTTGCGCAGGGCCAATATGTCCCATCCTAAATACCATTCGCATAACACTTTGTACCCCACATCTAGACGCCCAGTTTTGTGAAGAAGAAAAAGAGACAAATCTGGTTTCATCCCACTATGGGGATTCTCATTAGAACCTGAAAGAGGATAGAGGTTGATAAGAGTTAACTTATCGGCTACTGATACGAAGGGTCACTGCATCTTATTTATAGCGTTTGTCCTCCGTAGGGAATTGATAGTACATCCGGCTGCCACCAGGGGGCAGGGCAATTGGTGAAATGAGGCGAGGCCATTAAAGTGTAGCATTTACATATTGGAGAAGCCCCAGCTGGTGTCCCATTCACTATTCACTATAACCTCCCTCGCGCTCCCTCTCTCTCCCTCTATCTCCCTCTCTCTCCGTCTCACTCTCCCTCTCTCTCCCTCTCTCTCCCTCTCTCCCCCTCTCTATCCCTCTCTGTTCCTCTCTGTTCCTCTCTCTTCCACTCTCTTCCTATCTCTCCATCTCTCACTCTCTCACTTTCTCCATCTCTCTCCTTCTCTCCCCCTCTCTCCCTCTCTTGCCCTCTCTCCCTTTCAGTCCCTTTTTCTCACTCTGTCGCCCTCTCTTTCCTCTCTCTTCCTCTCTTCGCCTCTCTTCCTCTCTCTCTCCCTCTCTCCCCTTCTCTCCCTCTCTCGCCATCTCTCACCTTCTCTCCCCCCTTCTCTCCCTCTCTATCCCCCTCTCTCTCCCTTTCTCTCCCGCTCTATCCATATATCTACCTCTCACTCTCTCCCTCTCTCTCCTTCTCTCCCCCTCTCTCCCTCTCTCGCCTCTCTACCTCTTTCTCCCTTTCTCTCCCTTTCTCTCACTCTGTCGCCCTCTCTCTTCCTCTCTCTTCCTCTATCTTCGTTTCTCTTCCTCTCTCTCCCTCTCTCTCCATCTCTCCCCCTCTCTCCCTCTCTCGACCTCTCTCCCTCTTTCTCCCTTTCACTCCCTTTCACTCCCTTTCTCTCACTCTGTCGCCCTCTCTCTTCCTCTCTCTTCCTCTCTCTTCGTCTCTCTTCCCCTCTCTCCATCTCTCTCCCTCTCTCATCCTCTCTCTCCCTCTCTCGCTCTCTCGCTCTCTCCCTCTCCCCCCTCTCCCTCTCGCCCTCTCTCCCTCTCTCGCTCTCTTCCTCTCTCCCTCTCTCTCCCTTTCTCTCAGTCTATCACCCTCTCTCTTCCTCTCTTTTCCTCTTTCCCCCTCTCTCCCTCCCTCTCCCTATGTCCCTCTCTCCTCCTCTCTCCCTCTCTCCCTCTCTCCCTATCTTTCCCTATCTCTCCCTCTCTCTCCCTCTCCGCCTCTCCCCTTCTCTCCCTATCATAGTGTCTCTCACCCTCTCTCTCTCCCTCTCTGTCCCTCCCTTTACCTCTCTCTCTTTATCTTCCCCTCTCCTTCTCTCTCCCTCTCTCACTCTCTCTCTCTTTGGGATCGGTAACCCAAATCCTAGAACAACAATTGCATTTGAGTGACTGTAAACGCAGCACTGACACTTGCCCCTAAACTCCTCCGAGGGCTGGTGGAGAAGTAATGTTATTTTAAAATATAAGTCTAGTGGGAAATGAGCACATAATGTGAGTGTGTTAGTTTTCACTGTCGCAGCAGGCGAGTCCACTTTGCCCCTCTCCCTGAACTCTCTCAGTGATGCATATAGCAAAATCTAAGTCATATACAGATATGGATAACAAGGGGCTATCTTTGGATTTTCAAGTGGTCCGCAGACTTTGTCAGTGATGGGACAAAGTGCTATTGAAATTAAACACAATGGAATAAAATGATATAAATGGTCATATATTTAAATAGCAAACACAATATTTGTAAGTTCAGGTGGTACACAGCTGCGTACCTGAATCTATGGAAACTACGCTCTTAGATTGATGAGTAGTTGTATTTATACCAATATCGAAACACTTAGCTAGATTAAAAGCTCCCATACCCTGTGTGTTCCATCCAATAGGGGTATTGTGGGGTTCATTCAGATATAATGCATTTACTCGCAGATGAATCGGTCCCAGGACCATTTAAGTATAACTTCGATGAAGAAGCTTCTTACAGAAACTCTTCCTTCTTTTTATTGTTGGCCTCCTTCTTTGCCACATCTCACTTTGCCCGATAACATATTTCTTCCCACCCCATGTGACTTCACTGAGCACGCAGTAGCTTTGCTCCTGCGCAGCTCACTTCAAAGGCATAATGCCCTCCTTTAGGGCATAAGCCCCTCTTTTACGGCATTGGCTTCATTCACTGCTCCATTTGGGCAACAGAAGTGCGTCGACCAATCAGCGTCGGCCCCTGAACCAGCATCGCGCCGCGTCCGCCAATCAGGTAAAGCCACGTCGCCAAGGCGAGGTGACCTTCACCTTGATTAACCGCCGAGCGGTGAAGGACCCTGTGCAGGGGTGCGGGTGATTTTATTGATGGTCGTGAGTGCACCCAGAATTTATTTATAGCAACAAGTAAAAAGAACCGCGCTGTACATGACATGACATTCGAGGTGTGGACGCTAGTAGCTTACCGTGTTCATCCGGGGTGGGAAGGTTGGTTGGTTGTTGGAGTTTTACATTCTGGCAACATCTAATGTCATATCAAGATGGGTACTGACTTGGGACAGTGCACACTCATTGTTAATGTATAGTGCTGCCCCACTGGTAGACCAGGCCGCCAGCACTATCACATGATATCCCACTCAGTTACATTATCCCGATGCTGAACCAACCAATCATTGCCTATCCTAATAATGCTGATCGCCTGGCTAGGAAGCGACACGTATAAATATTTAAGTCATTAGTTTGACCAGACCAGGCTTCATACCCATGGGTTCAAATTCTACGATGTACCAAAATGGGAGATGAACGCTCAACTGATTCGGCTATCCCTTCTGGTCAGATGGGGAGGAAGCGTGGAGGCGATGGTGGTCAGGGCGAGTTGGAGGTGGTTTTGGTATTTTGACACGGTATGCGCATTACCACGTATTGCCACCTCGCGTGAATCCACATGTTCGTGTCAAAATCACTTTAAATGTTAAATCGCGCTTCATCAATTGAGAGTTGTGAAGTGAACCTTTGGGTATGTCGGTTGTTCTAAATATTGAACGGAACCGTTAAAGTGTAGATCACTATTTCTAATGTTTTGGTGCTGGGAAGCTGAGAATAGGATTTTGCTGGCTAATTGTTAGTCGTCTTTGTTGGGGTTTTACGTCCTGGCAACATATAAGGGTAGGTACTGACTGACTTGTGGACTGGCTGAAGATATTGGCAACTCAGGCAGTCACGCTCGACACCATATGCTATGGGGTCACCAAATATAATTTACTTTTTTTAACATTATTTTTAGGTTTTACTGTATACATATATGCACGCTATATGCATATATGTATATAAAGGTCACGCATTTATATATCAATGCATATATGAACATACGTGAATATATATGAATATATATGAATGTATTTGAATGTATATGAATGTATAGGAAGGTATATGAATATATATTTACATATATGGACGTATATGTTCATATATTTTCATAAACGTTCATAAATGTTCATATATGTTCATGTATCCACATATATGTTCATATATGTTCATATATGTTCATATATGTTCATATATGTTCATAAATGTTCATAAATGTTCATATATAAACATACATGAACATTTATGAACATATATGAACATATATGAACATATATGAACATACATGAACATAAATGAACATTCATGAACATATATGAACATAAATGAACATACATGAACATATATGAACATATATGAATATATATGTATATGGCACAGCAGGGTTGCGCGCTTGCTACGGTGTGCGGACATGAAAGTTATGGCCCACGCTCATTACAGCAACCAGCGTTGTGATACATGACAATCCATTATTTCCTAGTCGCCGGCCTCAAAAGAAACATGGCCGCCGATGCTATCCGCCTTTATCGATCCCCCTCCACCCCCTCCCTCACACACGCCCCCTTTCCCCTTTTATCTGCTCTATTTTCAGCCGATCGCTCAATGTCGTTTTCGGACCTGCCGAGGCTGGCGATTGGATCGCGTTTTCCCGGGGAAAAAGATGCCGCCGAGATTTGCCGCGAAAACCCGCCGAAAGTCGTCTGCTACAAAGCGTCTCTGGCCGCCATTGATTCTTGCTCTTAGCTTAGCTGCTTTAATAAGGGGCGCCGATTGTCTGTTGTGCTGGACATCGCGGATGCAAATTAGATGCATATATTTATATATATATATATATATAATAGAAAAGAGAGAGATTTTTATTTTATTACAATCATTGATTAAGCAGGGTAAATTTCCATTGCCGACAAGTGGCCTTCCTCATTCAACTAACTGCTACTTTAGGCTGCACTTAAAGTTGCATAGTCCGATGAAAACATCAAATTTTCAAAACCAAAAGAATTATCTAGATTTGATTCTACATATCTAACTTAGATACTGGTGTATTTATTAAACATTTCTCACTACATAGAAGGGAAGATCTAGTCAATTTAATAGAACTTCTTACTGTAGAAGCCTATGGCGTCAGATTTTTGGTGTGCTTGCCAACATTAATTTTGCATCATTACACTTCAAATATCTCAAAGGTTAGCCATTTAAAATAAACATTACTTCAAATTAAAGTAAGGTAGATGATAGCGATTAACCTAAATTATTTATCTCAGAAAATATCAGAAACTCAATACCATCGGATTATGCACACTAACCATTATGGCACTCTCCCTCCACATATTCATTTACACACACTGAAATGGTGTGCTTGGAGAGGATCTAGCGGAGCACAGTTCCAATCTGAGCGGCCTATATATGTATATATATATATATGTATATATATGTGTATATATGTATATATATATGTACATATGTATATATATGTATATATGTGTATATATGTATATATATGTATATGTATGTATATATATATGTATATATATGTATATATGTATATATATGTATATATATATATGTATATATATTCCCTTTAAATGGACCGGTCAATCTGAAGCCTACCTCTTGAAGCTCAGCGATCATGTATTGGAGATTCCTTTATCAGATGGTGGATATTATGAACGGCTGATTGCGTTGATACCAGCGGTGGAGGGGGCGGTGATAGGTCCATCATATGGTAGCTACATGAGTGGTGGGACCGATTGAGATATCAGGGTCTGATAGACCCTGATACAGCAGTCAAGAACCCATCATTAGCGGAAGCATATACGCAGATAAGCAGTGTGATATGGTCAAGATAACATTTTCAACATATTTTTGTTTAAACTTACCTAGGTTTCATCGGACATATCCAATTTAGATAATGGTTCACAGCTTAAACATTTATTGTAAGGCAGTGTCCCTATGCTACACCATTACACTCGGAAATAGATTAACAAAACCTACGTCCAGCATTTCTGTGATTACTCCACCAGGCTAATAATTCCCAGTAGTACTCAGGGAATATACAGTCGAATTGTCTATTTGTTTGTTGGACTTTTACTCACTGGCAACATCTAAGGTCAAATCAGGATGGATACCGACGTGTCACAGTTTGCACTCGTGGTGACTTTATAGGGCTGCCCCACTGGGAGACCAGGTCGCCAGCACCATGACCCAATTTGATGTAATATCAGGACGTTTACCAACTTGTGACAGTGTGCACTCATGACGATTTTATAGTGCTGCCCTACTATGAGACCAAGCTGCAATCAGCATGACCTAACATCCCAATCAGTTACATTATCCTGTTACTGAGGTAACGAGTCCTATCCCTATCCTAGTAATGCAGTGCGCCAGGATTGGTAGCCACAAGTATCAATTTTGTAAGTCATTAGTTTGACTCGACTGGGAATCGTACTGTCAACCTTCCCCATGGGAAGCCTGCGCTCTACCGATTTGACCAACAGATCCGGTATATAGAGTATATGATGTTTGGTAATATTACTTTCGTGTGGTTCCCATAAGCCTCCCTTGTAATTTGCCCTAGAATGCTAGTATTTTTCAAGTAGGAGAGTGATGCAACCTACAGACCTTGATCACCAGGTCATGTCACTGCATACACTGCTAAATAATATATAAGAACAATTGTTTAAGTGAAATGTTGGCGACATCCGGGAACAAGCGCATGGGTCATCCCATATACAGACAGACTGAGGGGAGGCAGGTTGCCACGGCGAACTGCCGAATATAATGGGTGATGATGAGATTTGGTCATTTTAAAAATTGTGTTTGATTCGATGTGAAACGACAAGCAAGTCCACCTTCCACGCTTCAGTCTGGGTCATCTAGCCTAGATCATGGTATTCGAACCCACGGGTTCGAACCCTGGTCGAGTCAAACCAATGACTTAAAAATTGACACTAGTCACTTCCTAGCCAGGCGCTCAGCATTATTAGGATAGGGCAAGGACTGGTTGGCTCTGTGTCAGGATAATGCAACGGAGTAGGATATCAGGTCATGGTGCTGGGGGTCTAGTCTCCCAGTGGGGCAGCACTATAAAGTCACCATGAGTGTGCACTGTCACAAGTCGGTACCTGTTCTGATATGACATGACCTTAGACTTTGCCAAGACGTAAAACCCCAACAAGCAACCAACCACAGTCGTATCATTATTTCGCCGAATCAACACTATATGCAGAGTGCTCCAATACAATCTTGTGTAGTTACTACAAACCTACATGACCAGACGGGATGGCCGAATGAGTTAGAGCGTCCGTCTCCCGTGCTGGTAGATCGTGGGGTCGTGGGTTCGAGTCCCGGTCGAGTCAAACCAATGACTTTAAAATTGATAATTGTCGCTTCCTTGCCAGGCGCTCGGCATTATTAGGATAGGGCAAGGACTGGTGTGCTCAGTGTCAGGATAATGTGACTGAGTGGGATACCAGGTCATGGTGCTGGCGGCCTGGTTTCCCAGTGGGACAGCACTATAAAGTCGCCATGAGTGCGCACTGTCACAAGTCGGTACCCGTCCTGATATGACCTTAGATGTTGCTAGGACGTAAAACAACAACAAACAAACAAACCTAAATAATTATGTATCCAGAACTGGAAAGTAGTTGCCATGATGCGGGAACCAGCAGTTAACTGGCCCACTCGGAAGTGACGTATTGGAGAAGCCAATGTTTTGCTTGCTAACTCAATATTTATTTTGCGTCTGTGCTTGATGCCATCTCCACAAGTAAAGGTACATTGTTACACAACTCTCTGCACAAGCCAGCGTTCGGAGAGTGACGTCACAACATGCAGGTCACGTGCCCAGCTAAAGGGTTCTGAAGTCAGGCTGATCATCCTCGAGGCTGCAATTAGAGTAGTATGGGCATGTTTAACCTATGCAGCACAACTTGCTTTAATGTTGTCTGCTCTTTCTAAAAATCGGCTGCTAGGAGAAATAATTAAATTTCTATCACCAACTGCTTTAGAAATGTTACCATATAAAAGTGAAGTGCAGTGGATTTGTTCGATACATATGTAGTAGTCTACAGTAACCTCTTCTCAGGGAAGGACACACATATACATGCATATGTGGAAAGGGTGATTAAGGGAGCCTAGGTAGTGTAATGGTTAGAATGCTATCCCTGAAATGGCAAGAAGTGTGGGTTTAAATCCTGCACGAGGCACATTATTGTTCTATTTACATAACCCCCATGACACTGGAGCCATGACCAGGATCCTGTACAAGTTCCATATTGTGTGCTTGATGAACCTGCCCTATCTGCATTGCGCTAAATGAGAGTTATGAACATAAACGATTTAAAATTGGTGTTCTCTGTGGGGGAGTGGTTAGAGTGTCTCACTTTTTTCTAGGTCGGGCTCCTAATCTGAAGGTCAGTGGTTCGATTCCCTGTGCCCCCCACCTCTGCCAATTTGGATTTCCACCGCTGTGTATTGTGTATATCTTAGAGCTTCATCAAAGGGCAGTTGCTCTCATACGATGTCTATGTATTGTGGGACGTTAAAAATCCCTTGGGTCGGTAAAAGTGTAGGCTCGGGCTTTCTATCGACAAACTGTCTAATGGTGAAAACAAGTCTATTCAGACTTATCCATGATAGGCAGTATAAATCTTCAAGAAAAAGAAAAACAATTTAAAATTCTTATGATTCCAGGGCGGTCAGTGTCGCAGCCTGCACTGACCTCTCAGGCAAGGAGCCACATAGACAGGTAGGTGGCGCTCTGGTGGTTGCATCAAGGAGGCTAGATAGACTAATGAGTCGGATGGTAACCCTAGAATGGTAGGAAATGTGGGTTCGAAACCAGCTGTAAAATATTCTGATTTATGGTGTTGGGGGGGGAATGCAAATGTTCTATTACTAAACAGGTATACGTGACCAAGCGCATCTATGTATACATAAGTGCTGGTGGTGTCTGAGTGGAATGTAAATAGAAATAGTATGCGTGTATCTTTTGTAGTATACATTGTTTACTTGCAAGGTAATTCACACGTATTGATAGTCACACATATATCCATATATATATATATATATATATATATATGCATATATATATATATATATATATATAGAAATAAATGCATACATATGTGAGAAGACAAAAGGTGGTGGGTGAGTAGTGTTTAATCTCTAGCAAGGATCAAATCCTCCGTGGCGAGTGACAGTTGTCGACACCCATTGGAGAGGAGGTGGGCCGCAGGTGGCGCAACCAGTCAAGTGCGGAATATATAATTCGTTATACATCATATATATATATGGATAGTGATAAACCCTTTATCGCATGTAATAAGCTGTGTACTGTCCTGCAGGTATGCAGGTTTAGCAATACCTCAGGGAGTTTGATGCCCCTGCCTTGCAGAGTTCTAAACCATTGCCTTGTGGTACAGGTCCTTGACAGAACCGAAGGCTAAGGGAGCAAACCCGAAACAGAGAACCATGTCACTGTGGCAGCATTAAGGGCGGTTGATGCATGGAACTCCCAACATCTCCCGACCAGCCACTGCAGGGACAAATAGTTTTGCGCCTGTCTTGGCATGTTCTTGCCGGTGTGAAACCTATATTTGCTCCCCGAGAGAGTGCCGCTGGTAACTTGCAAAAGCCAGCAGCACTTCAACACTTTTGCAGGCAGCTTTCATGAAATGTCGACTCTTGGACGCAACTCTCACAGCAGAGAGCTAAATGGAGAGCGGCAGTCAAGTAATGAAAGCAGTCTTTGTCGCATCACGACCAACAGCATGATGATGATGATGACTGTCCTGCACTTTCCACCCCCTGTCTTGGATGGTGGTGTGGGGGGGGGGGGGGGGTCACCAGAACGTACCACTGCACCAACATGCACGGGTCATCACACGGATCATCACACTCCACTCGCTAGGAAGTTTTTCTTTTTGCCGCCAACTCATACCACACTCATTGCATAGTTGAAAAGCTATTATATATATAGGATGCGTAGTCTCCTTGTAACCTAATTCAAACTTATTGAAAATCATCTTTCTTTTCCCAATTAAAAAGAAAAACGATCCCAGACCCCCTGTACATGATTAGAAAGAATTACTCTGAGCATGAAGGAAATCTAAAAAAAACTAAACAAAAATTACAACACAAAAACACCCACTTGCCGCCAGGGCAACCAGCGCTGTCGTGGCTGCCGCCAGGGGGCGTGGTGGTTTACGAGGCCGGGCGTCTGCTGTATTGGCTTGTCATCCCCTCCACAGGCCCGGGTCTCACATCCAGCGTACACCATCAAGTGAGGCAATCACTTCGGTGTCCACGTAATTGTGTTACCTCATCAACCCTTCTCAGATATAACAATGTCAGCAAAGCCGGCCTTGCAAACCTGGTTGGCATCTGGCATCTATAACACGTCACCTGCTGAAGCCTTCCCCCCTCCCCTACCTTCCCCCTTCCTTCCTCTCCCCCTCCCCTCCATCCCCTCCTTCCTCTCCCCCTCCCATCCATCCCCTCCCTCCCCCTCCTTCCTCTCCCCCTCGCCTCTATCCCCTCCTCCCTCCTCTCCCTCCTCTCCCCCCACCCCCTCTTCCCAGCTTCCTCTTTTCTCCACCCGGTCCGGTCTGTCTGCGCTTCATTCCCATCCTTTCCCAATTCCCTTCTCATCCTTTATCATTTCCCTTCCTATCCGTTACCAATTCTCTTCTATTCCTCACCCATCTTTTATCAATTCCCTTCCGATCCTTTCTGAATTCCCTTCCCATCCTTTCCTATCAGTTCCCAATCCCCTTCGCATCCTTTCCCAATTCACTTCCCATCCTCTACCAATTCCCTTCCATTGCTTACCCATCCTTTATCAATTCCCTTCCTATCCTTTACCAATCCCCTTCCATTCCTTACCCATCCTTTATCAATTCTCTTACTATCCTTTCCGAATTCACTACCCATCCTCTCCCGTCCTTTCCCAGTGACCTTCCCATCCTTTCCCATTGCCCTTCCCATTCTTTCCCAATCACCGTCCCATCCTTTCCCAGTTCCGTTCCTATCCTTACCCATCCTTTACAAATTCACTTCCTATCCTTTCTGAATTCCATTAATATCCTTTCCCAATTCCATTCCCATCCTCTCCCAATTTCCCGTCCCACCCGTTCCTAATTCCCTTTCAATCCTTTCCCAATTCCTGTCCCATCCTTTTCGAGTTCCCTTCCTATCCTTTGTCCAATTCTCTTCACATCCTTTCCCAATTCCCTTCCTGCCCTATCCAATTCCCTTCCCATCCTTTTCCAATTCCATTGCCCATACTTTCCCATCCTTTTCCAATTGCTTTCTCATCCTTTCCCAATACCCTTCCCATCCTTTGCCAATTCCCTTCTATCTTTTCCCAATTCCCTTCCCATCCTTAGCCAATCCCGTCCCCTCAAACAAATTGTAAAATATTCCGATTTACGGCATTGGGGGAATGCAAATGTTCTATTACTGATCGGGTATTCGTGACCAGGTGCATGTATGTATAGATAATTAGGTGCCGGTGGTGCCTGATTGGGATGTAAATAGACATAGTGATGCTGGCAGGGCTGTTTGTAAGGGACACTCAGAGCCTACCCACTCCCCCCATCTGCTAGGTAGGATCACCACACTCAGGGTCAAGGTTGCTGGTGTCCAGGGGAGCCACACAGCTGTGTGGTGGTGGGCAGACCACTGGTAACCATGGGGACCAGGAATGCTGAATCCCTATTGGTAGGGCCAAGAATGCTTGTTTCCCATTGGGGGAAAAGGGTGGGGTGATACTCTACAATGATCCCATGTACCATATAAATAATAAACCTGAGGGCTTGAATCTCTCTCTTCTTTCACACTTTATACTCTTCCTTTCTCTTTGTCTGTATTGATTTCACTATAGTGATTGGCATTACTAGGATAGGGAAAGGACTGGTTAGCTCCGTATCAGGATATCCCAGTGAGGAAGCACTATAACGTTGCCATGCGTGTACACAGTCAAAAGTCAGTACTCATCCTTATATTACCATGGATGCTGTTTATAATTATATTCACCATGACCTGATATACCACCCAGTCACATTATCCTGACACGGAGTTAACCGGTCCTTGTCCTGTCCTATTAATGCCGAGCGCCAGACTAGGTAGCGACATGTATGGATTGTATAAGTAATTGGTTTCACTCGGCTGGGATTAGAACACACGACCTTCCGCAAGAGAGGCTTGCACTCTACTGATTCAGGCGCCGCTTCCAGTGGGTGGTCCTACAGTAAACAATGTTGCCTCAGACATGAACAGCCAGCGCCTGATTCCTTAGATCGATGTTCGTATATACAAAACGCCCACCACGGGACACCCAAAGGAAACTACTCCTTTGCTTTCTCGGTCATTTTCGGCAACATGTATTGAAATACCAGGCTATATACTGGGAAAGCTCCAATTCATGGTACTCAAGGAATGTCCAATTACATGGAGGCCTACATTGTTCATTGTATTCATAACAATGGAGGGCGGGCGGCTCTCTGCTTATCCAGCCCGCACCCACCCATGGGATTTAACTTGTACCCAACTGATGATGGGACCAGATGGGATGGCCGAATGAGTCCGTCTCCCGTGTTGATAAACCATGGGATCGTGGTTTCAAACGCTGGTCGAGTCAAATCAATGACTTAAAAATTGTATACTTATCGCTTCCTAGCCAGGCGCTTGGCATTATTAGGATAGGGCAAGGACTGGTTGGCTCAGTGTCAGTATAATGTGACTGAGTTGGAAAGCAGGTCATGGTGCTGGTGGTCTGGTATCCCAGTGGGACAGCACTATAAAGTCGCCATGAGTGCACACTGTCACAAGTCGGTACCCATCCTGATATTAACTTAGATGTTGCTAGGACGTAAAACAACAACAAACAAACAAATGTACCCAAATGAATCAATGCTCACTAAAACCAATGTGAAAGTCCACAGTCTTTCACTCTGCCACGCACTTACGGAAAGATTTAGTAACAGTATGCTTCCACTGGTTTATTACAAAACCTATCCGCTCTCTGCGGCATCAACAGTCAACTGAACCGCCCCCTAACTCGGCGCTATAGGTGGGTGGGGGGTGTATGCAGTAGACGGCAGCCCAGTTGGGGCCCTGCCTGGTGGCTAGTGCAGTTCAGTGTAACTGCGTAGGTGTGCGGCATAGTGTCTGCCACCACCGCGTGGTACTAGAGCTCATGTTCCGACTACTACACCAATATACACCCATTCCACCTCTGCCTTCGCGAATTATCAGAATAATTGTTTTTAATAACAACTAATAATGAGGTAAATTCAAAAGAACACCCTCACTAGCTGAAGACATTCTAATGTATTGCACAATATACCATAATTTGATATATTTACAATTTCTTCTTTTTCTTTTGACATAGAATTGAAACATTATTTGCCAGAAAAAGATACCCCAAATAGGTGAATTCTGGGGATGGATTAATATGTGTCAAGTTTGTTTGTTGTTGTTTTACGTCCTAGCAACATCTAAGGTCATATCTGGACGTGTCAAGAGCTGCTGCTTCTTGTACATCTTTTGCCAACCTATTCCATAGAAGTGGACTCTGACACACAGAATGCAGGATCACCATCTGAGTTGATGCGCATCGACGTATAACAATGTATAGCTGAATTATGTGAGCATTCTGAATAACTCTCTGAAGAAGAACAAAAATGCGACGGATATTTTGGTTCTTTTTTAATGATATATTTATAGGCAGTTAATAAAATGCTGAACTTTTTGCATTCTGACTTCTATTTCTACACTTGTGCTACAGTCATTCGTGTATGTACATCAAATCCAAAGCAGTTCTGGGGAAACCTGGACATTTCTGATAGTAAGCTTGGTAAACAATTGCTGATTATTTGATGTTATTAACCATTTATAAAGCAGTAGGATATCGTTGCAATTGTCTGTACCTCAAACAGTCATGTGATTATTTGCTCATATATTATTTCATATCCGTCTGTATTGACTCAAATCAAATGATGCCTGTGCCTTCGGTCTGGAAGGTCCCACTTTATGAATGGCTCAGTAGAGATTGCACGAAAAGCAGCAATTCTTGAAAACTGTTCATCGATCCTCAGGACCTGCTTATGTTAGCGTTTTATGATAAAGGAAAGGTCCTTTGCCCCTCAACTTTTTAAACCAACTTTTACTTTTATGATATCATCGTTTAATTGCACATCAACTTGGTATTTTTGGGGCGTATATTAGTCGATTAAACAGGGGATATTTCAATCACGGACAATTGGTATTCCTCATTCTACTGCTCCTTGCCCTATCCTAGTAAAGCTAAGCGCCAGGCTAGGTAACAACAAGTATCAATTCTTAAGTCATTGGTTTGACTCGGCCAGGGTTCGAACCTGAGAGTTCGAATCCCACGCCCAACCAGAACGGAAGGCCGACGCTCAACTCAGTATGATTCATGATTCATGATTGTGAGGACACGCTATTAAATTAACATTAATTTTATTGTTCATAGAGTGTGTGTACACTTTGTAAAAGGAACCAGTAGGATTGACTGTGACCACCTCGCGCCAGGCAATGTGCTCTTTGTTGACCTTATCGATGTGGAATTGCTCTGCGGCCATATGTAGACTATTTACGGGGCGTCTGTTTTCCTATCGGGCTGTGGCTGCAATGACCACTTTGTTGTCTCAGCCAGGAATGAATTTGCTTTGAATGAAAGGCCTGGCATATATATATATATATTTATACGTGGCAAGCAAGGAATACATTGCCACGTATACATGGATAGTGATAAACCCTTTACCGCGTGTAATAATGCCTGTAGAGCCCCCCACTATCTGGGTGGGGGTGGAGTACCAGCATGCACCGCTCTACCTCCTGCGTGGGGTCAATCCTCCACTCGCTCGGAGGAATCGTTTCGAATCCTGATAGACTAAAGATAACGTAAGAATTATTATATATATATATAGATATACGTGGCAACCAAGGTGTAACATATTCTGATACTCAGCGAGGGGGGAATGTAAATGTTCTATGACTGATCTGTACACGTGACCAGGCCCATGTATATATATATATATATATATATGGGTTGGTGGTGCCTGAGTGGGATGTAAATAGACATAGTGGTGCTGGCAGGTCTGGGTCTGATTGGACTCAGGGCCTAGCCCTTCTGATCGGGTAGGGGTCACCACACTCAAAAGGTCAAGGGTGGTGGTGGCCATGGGGGCGATACAGCTACTGGTGGTGGGCAGACCACTGGTATCCATAGAGACCAGAAATGCAGGATCCATATTGGTAGGGCCAAGAATGCTCAATTCCCATTGGGGGAAGGAGGTGGCGTGATACTATACAATGAACCTATGTAACTATATAAGCAATAAAACAGAGGTCTGGACTCTCTCTTCTCTCCTATTATTATTTCCTCTCTTTCTTTCTATTTGTCTGTATTTTTGTCCTCATAGCCTATCTACACAGCCACAGATCCAACCATTAGATTCTACAAAGTGGCGCCCATGACGAGTGGGTGGTTTCTACAAAGGGATACATACATATGGGAGTGAGAAGTGTTGAAAACCACCATAGGTGGCGCTAGTTTATGCTGTTTGCTGCTTGTACATTGGTTAACCCACTGCAATAAACAATATATCATGGAGATATATATGTTATTTATATTTGCATAATAATGTATACTTTTTTTTTTAAATTTTAAATTTTTTTTTATTGAGGCTGTATTTATACTGTCCATAGCATGTAAGCCTGGGTACCCTGGCTTGTTTTCAATGCTGGCCAGCTGTAGTGTTGGTGTTGTCTTACCAAACAGTAGCTGCTGATAAGTTATTTGATTGCCTGTGTTTTAGTAGCAGATGTTATGTATGGTGTTATCTGCAGGGCAGCGGCGCGACGGCCGGGACCGAGCAGAGCGGAGGAACCAGTGTAGTGGTATCGCACGGGCTGAATAAAGCATTAAGTAACTAGACCTCAACGTGTGCAGTCGTTGGTCGCTTAATCACATTACATGGTGTCAGACGTGGAACCTTAGACGGACATGTCACTACCAGGGTTGAAGCCTCCAGCCCGTTGAATTTGGAGGAAAACATTTCCGCGAATTGGAAGACATGGCTGCATGCTTTCAATATATACGCCTCCGCAGCAGGAGTCCAAAGCAGGAGCGAAAAAGTTCAGTGTTCGGTATTCCTGCATGTCGCCGGAACCGAGGCGCAGAAACTACATCAATCGATGCGGTTTACCGCCGCCGAGAGAGACAAACTACAACCGCTAAAGGAGGCATTCCGGGCTTACTGTGAGGGCAAAACCAACATCACGGTAACCCGGTATAAATTCAACACCTATAACCAGGGCCAACAGTCAATGGACACGTACATCCGGGAGTTGAAACACCGAGTTGGCCTATGTGAGTACGATGTACTAGAGGAATCCCTCTTACGGGACAGACTGGTAAGCGGAATCAGGTGCGACAAGCTGAGAGATCGCTTACTCCAGACACCAAAACTGACTTTACAAATATGTGAGGAAATGTGCCGTCTAAGCGAACACCAAGCCAACCAGTTATCCGCCGGGAACACGACCGACTACAGGCTGGATGCTATACAACAGCGCGAGTCGGCACGCCGACAGTTCAAACCATCAGGAGGCCGCCAACAGGCCTACCGGCGACCCGCCGCGAGGGGCGGTCAACAAAGCCAAAATGCAGCCAGCCAACCGAGATGCGGCTGGTGTGGCTACTCACATCGCTCTGACCGAGACGCTTGCCCGGCCAGAGGAAAGACGTGTGATGTCTGCAGTAAGGTCGGTCATTTCGCAAAGGTGTGCCGAAGCAAAACATCAACGGTCAACGAGATTACGGTGGGCAACGCAGACAACGGTGATGAGTGGCAGGGCGACCAGGATGACACAGACCTGTTCGTGGGCGAGATGTCTGAGGATGCGCAGGATCGAGATCAGTTATGGTACGAGACCATACCTGTAGGAGGGCGTGACATCCGTTTCAAGCTAGACACCGGCTCGGAAGCCAACATCATCCCCAGAGACGCCTTCACAGGGCTGCACGCAGAACTCAACCAGGCCAAGTGCCGCCTGGTAACGTACTCAGGGGAGAGGATCACACCTCTGGGTCAGGTGGAGCTACAGGTGAGGGACCACCTGTTGCTATTCCACATAACGAGCAGCGGATGTGCCATCCTTGGGAAAGACGCGTGCGTCCGCCTACATCTACTCTCCCACCTAGACAGCATCCGTGCAGAACACGACGAACAAGCAATGAACATGGTAAAAGAATTTAATGACGTCTTTACTGGGCTAGGGACAATTAAGGTAGATGCGAAAATTCACATTGACAGACATGTACCTCCCGTGGTGGACCCTCCGAGAAGGATTCCACATGCCATTGAGGATCAAGTCAGAAAAGAGCTGGACAGAATGTTGCATTTGGGGGTTATCGTAGAAGAGACTGAGCCGACCCCATGGGTTAATTCCATAACGATAGTGAAGAAAAACGATAAAATCCGCATATGTTTAGACCCCACCAAATTGAACAAAGCCATAGAGCGGGGTCCCTACCCAACTAGAACGATCAAGGAAGTGGTAGCTAAATTAAATGGGGCAAAATACTTTTCGGTGGTAGATGCAAAAAGCGGATATCGGCAAATTCAACTCGACACGGAAAGCTCAAAGCTTTGTACTTTTAACACGCCATGGGGGAGGTTCCGATACACTAGACTACCGTTCGGTATAAAGACAGCTGGGGATATATTCATATATGAAATGAATAAGATCCTACATGGACTAAAAGGGGGTGAACGTCGTAACGGACGACATTCTCGTCTACGGCAGTACAATCCAGGAACACAATGACAATTTGCGTGCCGTGCTCGAGAGAGCAAGGCAGGTAAATTTGAGACTAAACCCAGACAAGTCATCCGTATGTCAGACCAGTGTCAAGTATGTGGGTCATGTCATTTCAGCGAAAGGGATAAACCCAAACACCGAAAGGGTACAGGCCATAAACGACATGCCAACTCCAGGAAACAAACAGGCAGTACAGCGTTTCCTGGGCATGATCGCGTATGTGGCAAAATTCGTCCCCAATCTAGCACAAATTACGAAACCGCTACGAGTACTGACCCAAAAAGAGACAGCATGGCATTGGGAGGAACATCACGACAAAGCATTCCAGAAACTGAAAACAATGATCACACACGCTCCCATTCTGCGATTTTACGACGTTAGCAAAGTGATCACGCTCCAGGTAGATGCGTCAAAGTCAGGACTAGGTGCGGCCCTGCTGCAGGAAGGCCAACCCATTGCCATGGCATCTAAAGCCCTCGATGACACCCAAAGTAGCTATGCCGTTATCGAGAAGGAGCTTTTGGCCATATGTTTCGGTTGTACGAAATTTCATAACTATCTATTCGGGAAAAAGGTCAGAGTAGAAACGGATCACAAACCACTCGTGTCAATAGTAAATAAGCCCCTACACCAATTGTCCGCTAGGATGCAACGCATGCGCATGAGATTGCAAAACTACGACCTAGAATTGGTATATGTCAAAGGCAGTGAAATGTTCGTTGCAGATGCGCTCTCCAGAGACCACACCACCAGGACTGAGCCAGATAACCTGTTCGACAACGAAATCAGCGTCGCCGCAATAGAGGTGGTGAAAGGGTGCCTACAGGACATCAAGGCAGAAACTACAGCAGATCCAACTCTAACTGAAATAGGGCGACTGGTGGACAACGGTTGGCCTGAGGACAAAAAACTAATGCAAAAATGTGCAACACCATTTCACACGTTCAGACATGACATAACGAGACAAGGGGAGCTCTTACTAAAGGGAAACAGAATTATCATACCCAAAAAATTGCACAAAACAATGCTAGAAAAGTTACACGAAACACACCAAGGGATCATCAAAAGCAAAAGGTTGGCCAGGGAACACATATTTTGGCCGGGAATGCAAACACAATTAGAAGATATCATTCAAAGATGCACGCTATGTCAGCAATATAGAAACAGACAGCACAGGGAACCCCTAACACCACACGACATACCACGCATGCCATTCAATAAAATCGGAGCAGATCTGTTCCAGGTTAGGGATCAACACTACCTGATATTAGTAGACTACTTTTCGAAATATCCTGAAGTCATTGAGTTACAGTCAACAACGAGTAAATCAATCATAAGGGCCATGCAACAAACATTCGGGAGACATGGGATCCCAGCCACCGTGGTATCCGACAATGGGCCACAATTTGCTAGCGCTGACTACAAAGAATTTGCACATGAATATGGGTTCGAAACAAAGTTCTCCAGCCCGCACTATCCACAAAGCAATGGCCAGGCCGAAAGACACATACAAATGATGAAAACAATGATAAAAAAAGCTAATCACGAAAACAAAGATTACAACCTTTTCCTATTAAACTTTCGAAACACACCTCTCGTAGGTTTAGAAGCATCACCCGCGCAGCTCTTAATGAGCAGAAAGTTGCGTTCAAAACTACCGTCTACAGACAGACAGTTGAAAGCCAAAACGGTGAGAGTAAAGCAAAACCAAATCGAAAAGGTACAAACTACCCAAAAGAAATTTGTTGACCGCCACGCGGGACGAAAATTCATCGAGTTGAAACCTGGAGCGCATGTTCAGTACAGAACACACAAAGAAAGTTGGGCACCGGGTAGAATTTCAAAAGGAGTAGGAGAAGCATCACGGAATTATGAAATTCGAAACGAACAAAACCACACGGTTAAAAGAAACAGGAAACATATATTTCCGACACCCAGCACAACCAACAGACACGAACACATAAATAGAAACCCAAATACAGACAACGCACAACCTAACTATGTAACTCGCAGCGGCAGAGAAGTAAGACCGGTGAGAAGATTAGCCTATCAGTAAGGCACAGTAAATTAGTACATAAACTATTAACATAGTAGAAATAAACACATAGAGTAGGTTGTAACATCAACACAGTGCAGGTCGAAGATAAAGTTCACGAGATAAGCAGGAAAAGCGTGTGAACGGCACGAGCCCTAGTAAGTGAGTAAGAAAGGTCAGGCCGCAGGGCCACATCAAAGAAAAGATAAGAACCCAAGACATGAGTAATGGTGTGGCAGCTAATCGCTGGAAAGGACACACATGATAAAATCATCTGGTCGCAACATAGTCCATGCATGCGTATATCTCAACTAGAAAACAAACAACTAACAAATTGTATTGCTTAAAGAGCCAATGCCAATAACACGTTCACAGATTGTTGTCATAACAGTAAACCATTGTATATGTACATATCTAAATGTCATTTGGGAAAGGGGAGGTGTGTGCGGGCCAGTTGAACCAAGCTGGTATGAACGGTATGAGATCAGACCGCACAAACTAACGAACTGTACGGTCTGTCGACCGAAAGGACACAACAAACTCAAACTAGCCAGTACACAGACTGCGAGATACATACCGCAAACTAAGGCAACGTGCAAAGACAGTAGAAGGCGCACGACAAATCCCAAATGGAAATACTTAACGGGCAGTCACATTTCAATCAGACTGCATTGTATTTTATTCCAGAATTACATCATGTTGTTTCTCCGTATAAAAGGGAGATGTTATGTATGGTGTTATCTGCAGGGCAGCGGCGCGACGGCCGGGACCGAGCAGAGCGGAGGAACCAGTGTAGTGGTATCGCACGGGCTGAATAAAGCATTAAGTAACTAGACCTCAACGTGTGCAGTCGTTGGTCGCTTAATCACATTACAGCAGATAGATAGTTTGTTGGGATGCTTAGTAGCCTATGGTATACCTCTGTCACACTACTACATTTCTCTACAACACATTTCGACGTGTGTCAGTTTTTGGCGAAACGTCGGGAAACGTCGGGAAATGTTAGGGGGACGTTATGCGAACGTCGGTACACATCGGTACACTATCCTGGACGTCGACAGTCGCCGGAGGACGGCGGCGCGCGTAGTTGGTCGCTCAATGTTTTAAGCATGTCAAAAAACCGCGACGATCCACAATGCGCCTCAATGTGCAGGTTCCAATATTATGGCGATGTCAGAAGGACGTCGACAGCGCTGGAATAACGTTATGCGAATGTTAGGCAGTCGCCGCGTGTGCGTGACGGTCGTTCTTACACGTTGCGCCAAGCTGTTGCTTTGTTGTTTGATGTCCTAACTACATCTAAGGTCATATGAAGATGTCACGCCAAACTTTCTTCTTTTTTTTTTCCCTCACGCGTCGACACCCATTGGCCGCGCATGAATAACGCGCCGTGCTGATGCCAAACATTTTCCCCAAACCGCCGAAAAGTTGGACGTGTCTCGACGTGTAGAAGATATTTTGCGCGCTGATGGCGCACCAGCGAGAAGCGTCGTAGTGTGATAGGGCCATTAGTTTTTTTGGGGCCCTCTTGGCATTGTATTTTTGTTCAATTCTTATTACTATGTTAGTTGTTTTCTTAAGGTTCTATGTTAGTGTTTTGGGGTTTTCTTGGGAAGAGTTTTCCACATTTTTCTACTTAATTCTATACTAGCCTATTATATTTACATGTCCATAGGCTTGTACGTAATAGGTGGCTGAGTTATGTTTGTTTGGATTTGATTTGATTCATATTGTTGTTGGACATGTTATCTGGCTTTTATATTTCCGGTTTTCCCGTCCTGGGCTGTCCATCATATATATATATATAGATAACTCATATGCTATATCATTTATTATGCAAATATAGTGGTCTGCACTCACCACTCAGGCAAGAAGCCTCATAGAGAGGTACGTGTGTATCAGGTGATGGATTTAGGGAGCCGAGGTGGTGTAATTGTTAGCAACCCCACGACACAAATATACATAACATAATACATATAATTTGTGTATATGTGTATATAAGCAAGAGGAGCTTGTAGTTGGCAGACATTAATAGGGATGAGAATGGGACGGCTGAGGGGTGATGAAAATGGCATTTTTGCAACAGGATGAACATTATCTGTCTACACTGATGGCAGTTCGGGGAGTAGTAGGACCGGAGTGAATCAACATGGAAAGTATAAATTCAGCTGCCTCCTGGGACACACCCGGCAGTAAGTCCGGTTGGAGGCTGCAGAGCAACGGGGAAGAAGTTACTAGCAGCCCGGTGTAACAATTTCAACTTCCCCCCTTCCCAAGTTCCCCCCCCCCCCGGGAATCTGAAAACGTTTTTAACTTCCCTCCTGGGGAAATTAAAAACGTTTTCAGATTCCTTCCCCTATTTTCAAATTCCCCCCTCCAGGAATATAAAATTGTTTAAAAAACCTTAAAAAATGTTTTAAATTTCAGACCTATAATATTTTTTTCTTAACCATCTTGGAGACTTTTGGTGTTAAGCAAATCAAAAACAGTACTCTTCTCGCATAAACAAATGCCAGAAAGAAAACTACACTGTAAGTTAGGAAACCAAACACTAGAAAATGTAGGCCATTACAAATACCTAGGCCTTGAGTTGGACAGCCAACTAAACTACAACCTATGTATAAATAAAATTATACAAAAAGTAAACCACAAACTGTGGCTATTTGCAAAGCTAGGAGACTACATGACACAAGAAATGTCAATAAAAATCTTCAAGGGCATGGTGCTCCCCTATTTTGACTATGGCGATGTAAACTACATGGGTGCGAGAAAAGAACTACTAAAAAAACTGCAAACACTGCAGAACAGAGCCCTAAAAATCTGTCTAAGAGTAGACAAGCTGCACCCAACCTATGACATACACAAAAGAACCAAAGTGAAACTACTAGAAAATAGGAGAATAATTCATTTGAAAACATTAGCATATAGCTATAGTCAAAACAGTAAACTTCTAACAAAACCACAAAGGGCTACTAGAGCAAATAATGCACCACTACTAAAGCAGACCAGAAGCCGAATAAAAGCTCATGAGAGAAGCACGCTGGAAATGGCTGCCAAGTTGTGGAATGCCCAAACGGTAAAGGAACGACAAATTCCTGACCTAAAAACCTACAAAAAATATCTGTGCAAAATAATGCTAGGAAACCCCCAGTAAGCTGCACTGCAAAGGGGCATGTGATATGTCAGCGGGATGCCCAATGGAAGGTAACCATGCCAAAAGTAGCCAGATAACACACCACACAGCTACGTACAAGCCTATGATATGTAAATAGGAGTAGGCTAGTCTAGTAATAAGAGTAGAAAAATAAAAACATATATACCAAGAAAATCCAAAAAAACTAACATAGGGTACTAACCATACCAACCAATTATCTATCTGCTACTGAAATGCAGGCAATCAAATACCTTATCAGCAGCCACTGTGTGGTAAGATAACACCAACACTACAACTGGCCAGCATTGAAAACAAGCCTGGGTACCCGGGCTTATATGCTATGGACAGTATAAATACAGCCTCAATAAAAAAAATATATAAAAAATATTTTTTTTAAAATAGTCGTTAAATATGTTTTATTGTACTAGTAATAATTTCCATTACGCTATTCTCTGTATGTTATAATATTTGTCCTGAAAAATAACAAAAAATAACAAAAAATAACAAAAATAAAGAAAATTCCCCAAAAATGGGGGGGGGGGGAGGGAAAGTTAAAACGAGGGAGGGAATTTGAAAACGTTTTCAAATTCACCTGGGAGGAATTTGAAAACGTTTTCAAGTTCCTGGGGGGGAACTTGAATATCGGGGGAATTTGAAATCTTTACACCGGGACAGACTGTCCGAGGCCGGGGACGGTGGAGAGACTTGAGGGGAAATATGGAGGACTCCTCCTGACATGAGGGATCTAAGGCCGGGAGAAGAGGCGGCATCGGCCGGGAGAGAATACTATCACGCCCCCCCCCCCCCATCCTCTACGGGAGACGTCCGGGGTTTGGGAGGCGCCCATTTATTTCCACAGTTGTGACTGATGCTTCCAGCAGAAACGCAGGCATTGTGCTTTCAAATAGCATGACAGGGCATTTGCCACATTTTAATATTTGCCTTCCAGGATTGTGCCCAGTATGGGTTATTTTTCCCTCGTGAAAGACTTTCCTGGTGAGAATTATATTATAATATTTGGCTTCCAGGATTCTGCCCAATATGAGTTATTTCACATCCTTGAAATACCTTCCTGGTGAGAATTATATGTTACTATTTGCTTTCCGGGATTGTGTCGACTTTGAGTTATTTTGCCTCCGTGAAAGACTTTCGTGGTGAGAATTTATTCTAATATTTGCCTTCCAGGATTGTGCCCACATTGAGTTAAATTTCCCTCGTAAAATACTTTCCTGGTAATAATTCCATTATAATATTTGCCTTCCAGGATTGTGCCCACTCTTATTTATTATTCCCTCCTGAAAGACTATCCTGGTGAGAATTCCATTCTAGCATTTGTCTTCCAGGATTGTTTCCATTGTGAGTTATCTTTCCTTCGTGAAAGACTTTCCCGGGAAGAATTCCATTATAATATTTGCCTTTTAGGAGTATTCCTACTGTGAGCTATTTTAATTTGTGATGTACTTTCCTAGGGCGAAGATTTATTCCATCAGTGTTGCATAGTCATATTTTAATCGCGAATTTCATTAGTACACACCCGTATACGTCCAACTTGAAAGGGTACATTCGTTAGACTGATTGATTGATTGATTGGTCATTGCTTTACGCCGCGTTGGCAGCATAGGCCATATTCATGGTGAGAAATGTTTGTTTTTTGTTCGAACCACATGTAAAAGCAGACAATCAATTATGTGCCAATAGACACTCATTAAATTAAATAGCTCACAATCATATATTTGTGGCCAAGGGAAACAGATTCCCAAAGAAAAAGAAAACTTTGATTAATAATTGATAGAATTTATATAGTAAACTATATGAGGTGGTAGAGTCCAGCTGCCCTCAAAAACGCTAAGTATTATTATGAGAACCGCGGTGTGTGCACAGTGACGCTAAATATAATTGTGAATGGAACCTAAATATCAACGGCGTAGTTTTGTATGGTGACAGAGGGCAAACTTAGCAGAGAACCAACATTTTTTGTTTTTGTTCACAAGTGTTTATTCATCTGAACAAGTATAGTGTCAGCGCCGGAGCACTGGTCTTACAACCGTTTTACATGATCTCTGGTGGAATTTTACACTCTGGAATTCTACACTGGTGGTGGAAGATGGTGAGTGGAACATTTAAAAGGGCGTTGAACGGGAAGCATCAAACTTCAAAGTTGGCCAAAAGGCTGGGGGTGGCCAACTGTCCTATCCATTCCAATAGGATACATAATACACAATATTAACATTTACTTTTGATCTAAAATATCTCCCACATTATTGGGATAAATGATGAAATCTAAATATTGACACTCCAATAATGTGTTTCTTTGAAATATGCATTTCAAGTAGACTACCACAAGTGGTACACAGTTTCTGAGAACTACCCAACTACACTAATGCTGAATCTGAAATAAAGTAGTGAATTGAATTGAATATGACACATGGTCACAATGAGATAATAATCTGGGTCATAGCTACAGGAGGTTTGGAAAGCTTGACACAATTATGTTGGGTTCATTCAGCTCAAATTGCTCCAATATTAGCAATTCTTAATTAAGGTTGCACCGGATTAATGAATAGGAGTTATTATAGTCAAACCTAATAAATTTATGTAAACATTTTAATAAGATTTAATCAAAGTTACACCGGATTAATGAATAGTAGATTATTATAGTCAAACTTGATGAATTTATGTAAAACCTTAAATAAGATTTAATCAAAGTTACACTGATTAATGAATAGTAGGTTATTATAGTCAAACTTGATAAATGTATGTACAAAATTAAATAAGATTTAATCAGAGTTACACCGGATTAATGAATAGTAGGTTATTATAGTCAAACTTGATAAATTTATGTAAAACCTTAAATGAGATTTAATCAAAGTTACACCGATTATTGAATAGTAGGTTATTATAGTCAAACCTGATAAATTTATGTAAAAAATTAAATAAGATTTAATCAGAGTTACACCGGATTAGTGAATAGTAGGTTATTATAGTCAAACCTGATAAATTTATGTAAAAAATTAAATAAGATTTTAATCAAAGTGACACCGGATTAATGAATAGTAGGTTATTATAGTCAAACCTGATAAATTTATGTCCAAAATTAAATAAGAGTTCAAAAGCCATCGGACTATGCAACTTTCATCCCCAATAGCCAATGTTTGCCTTTTGTGCTGCGGGGAGGGAGAGGACGTTAAACAAACAAACAAACATTACACAACTTTAAGCCATATGAGGAGTGGAGAGAATCTTTTCGGTTAACGCCTCACATGAACGGTCACGTGACTGGAAGATGGGGGTGGGCGAAGGTGCGGGGAGGCGGGCCAGGTCAGGTCAATAGACGCACCTGATGAGCGGGGCCGTGTACCGCTGAAGACTGCCTGAACCCGACCATGCATGTCCAGCTGGCATAATTCACTGTCTTCCTCTGCTGTCCTGATGATACCCACCCGGCTCTCCTGTCTGGCTGGCTCTGCATGTCTGCCTGGCTGGTTCTGGCTGGTTCTGGCTGGTTCTGGCTGTCTGGTTCTGGCTGTTTCTGGCTGGCCAGACACGCACACTTAATCTGCAGTCTAGAGCCCGTCCTAATCTACTGCGCAGATGTCAGCTCTCAGAACTAATCCGACAGAGGGCGCCCTGATGAACTTTGGATCATTGAACTAGCGTTTGATTGTGAGAGCATTTGTTAGTTAAACCCAGATGACAAGTGCCGGATTTAGATGAAGAGAGGCCCTCAGCTATTCCACTGGTGAGGCCCCTCCCGATGGGCTATGGCAGTGTCAACAATATTGTGCACCTCAGCTGGAGCACCCCCTAGATTTTGAGGCCCTAGGCTTCAGTCTGCCAAGCCTATAGGTAAACCCAGCACTGTAGGTGAGCAGGTATAATATGTCGGGTGAGTCGGCTATGTGACAGAGCAGGCACTGCATGGAGGTAGTAGATAAATAAAGCATGATACATATGTAAGCTATCAAAAGTAGTTCGTCCCTAAGGGTGGTGCCATCTAGTGAGTATAGCGAGTGTTAGTTCAGCGTGTGGTTGCATAATGGATATGGTTGCATATCAATGTCATTTGCCGACTATCTTGTAATTGTAGAATTCCTTTTGATCTGGGCCCTGACTACCTCAATCTAGGAAGAAGGGGACTGGTTGGCTGACGTCGATATAGGTGAACTTGACATAAGCGTCTGGAAACAGGCTCGTATAGTTATAGGATCACTGCTCACAGTGTGAAATCCTGATGAATTAATTATGAATAGCTTCGGATATATATATATATCTGATATATAACTGTTTACTGGAAAGTGCAGTCAGGTGCAAGTATTGGGTCTGACCTTGATACCTAGTTTTGAAGCAATGGGAGATTGGACAGAAAGAAAGTGCAGATTTAAAACCAAGGCTTCATTGCATAACAAATCATCATTTCCTCTCAAATAAATATTCAGATCAGATAAAGTCGAGCTCTATTAAGCTGAGCATTGAAGGTCAAGGTCACGCACTCATTGGTGGATGCCTGTCTGTAGATTTCTAGGCAGTACCAGTAATGCTGTTTACTGGCTGGACTTATTGCTGGTGTGTCTGGAGTCAATCTATGTATAGTTCTGGGAACAACCTGCGAACAATTAGAGCAGGGTGCATTATTAAAGCAACAGGCAAGGCATTGGCATCAGCGTAAGAAAAAACAAGGCTAGTCTACTCCAATAAGTATTGATTGGCTTGGTGAATGAGGTAGGTCTATACTACTTTATGCTATTTTCATGGCGCTGAGGAAAGTGGGAAATATTGTGCCCATAGAGAAATTGTCATTTTATATATTTTTGTAAATGTGTATATTCTGCTGAATATAGAACAATTCGGTGATAGGGCAGCGGTCCTCCAGGTGTAAAACAATCAAAGTTTGTTAGACATATTGGCTGAAGAGTAGCATATACTGTATTGTATACAGAGTAAAGCTTGTTTTATTTAATTACGCCTCTAGAGCACATTGATTTTTATCATCGCCTATTGGACGTCAAACATATCATTCTGACACATTTCTTTGGAGGAAACTTGCTGCCGCCACATAGGCTACTCTTTCCAATAAGCAGCAAGGGTATTGAGTAGAGTACACATCAGTGCGGACATTATGAGGGAGAGTGCGCCATGCTATATTGTGTATATATATATCACACACCACTATGTTCAGTGCAGGAGGGAGTAGCCTGTCCGGCATCATGTACATTAAAGACCACTCTATAGGCACATAATGGCAATAACCGGTTATATAGTAAAGTCATTGAAAGTCTCAGAATATTGTCTTTAAATGGAAGTGTATCACTTATTGCACGATGTGGTAGATTTAGTTTGCCAACTCTATAAATTATTCCACATGTTGATTGGTTTCACTGTTAGTGCCATTATTTTAGGCGGGCAATACTGTGTGACTGATTAGTAGTATGGTTATATTAGGGTGCCGGGTTATGCAGGTCAGGTTAGGTATTTGACGGTTGTCTGGTCTAGTATTATATGATAGCGTTACATGGTATTGCAGTAGGCGTAGCATTATTAGTGGGTTAAGTCTGTTTGCCACGTAGTTGAAATATTAGTTGCATTGTGTTACTAGGCTGTCAAGGTGATATACTCTGTGGAATACAGAAAGGGGGCAGGGTATCTTGGGAGGTATGGTCGGTACATAGGAGACCAAATACAAGGGGTCCAAGCATGACAGGCTTTGTCAGGTTTGGTGCACCAGTTCTTCATGGTGTCTACATAATTTTCTCTGGTAGTGACTGTGTTTATTCCGCTGAATAAGTTCTTTTGCCAGCGCTAAAGCACTGGTCTTCCAGCCATTTTTCAATCCCGAGTTATTTACACAAACAATGGTATATAGAGTAAGGTATACAATAACTGTTGAATACACAATTTACGGCATATAACACAATGACATTCTGATCCTTACCCATCCCTTCCACAGCAATATGGATATAATAGTGTCATATGACAACAACAATATTAGTCAGATCAATGTGAATATGTTCATGGTATTTAGAACGTAAGCAGCAGGTATCCGCTGTATTCATTTGGTAAAGTTGCAATAAGTTGTAATGTAGGGTCTAGTCAGTTGAGGTTAGACAAGTGGTATATAAATGTCAGTTTGATAGAAATATTCTAGTCTTACCGTATCATGGCTAGATATGTGAGTTTATTATTTGCAGTTTCTTATATATCTATTTATATATACACATGAAGAGTTCAGACACAAACACCGACAAACACCATTTGGCCCGACATTAAAACTATTACTGCCAAGTTTGAGCTGAAGCTGCCTTCATTCAGGTCATAAAATCTGTATTTTCACAGAAACCAATACATCCCTTTGTAATAGATTACCTAGTATGAATTCAATAAACTTTACCTCTAAAGGCCCAGTCACACGTCACCGCACTGAGTACCGGACACAAAGAATTGTCTAGTCCGGTGGTGTTCGGTATCAAAATCTACTGAAATTTACCGAAATGTACCGGACGAAATGAACGCTAAATGGACAAGGAACATACTTTAATGAATAGCCACCAGACAATAACCGGACGATAAGCGGACGACAACCGAATGTCTAACGGACGGGCCGGACACCAACCGGACACCAACAGGACACCTACCGGACACCTAACGGACTGTTCATGGACGCGCCAAAAACCGACAGACCGAATTCCCGCAGCACCGTCAATGGACTCTTCAGAATACAAACCAGACACCTAACGGATGACTAACAGACATGAACCTGACAAAACGGACTAAGCGGACTTAAACCGGACACCAACCGTACACGTCAGTCCGGCGGTGTCCAGTACGAGTTTTGTGCATGTTCAACACTTCTACCTGACACCGCCGGACACCACCGGAGATAGAACGGACATGCCACATGCTTACCATATATCAACCAGACATTGCCGTATTTCACCAGTCAGTGTCCAGTGTCTGTCCGGTTCCTCAATCCGGCGAATTGTGACTGGGGCTTTAAGGACAACAACAAATTATATTTCACTGAGAACAACTAAATTGGATTTGTCTGCTTTTGCACATCAACTCTTCATTTATATATATATATATATATATATATATATATATATATAAATATATATATATATTTATATACATATAAATATATATATATATATAGATCACTTCGGTGCTGATATGACGTTAAATGTTGCCAGGACGTAAAACTTCACCAACCGACCAAACCAACCTATAGATCATTCGCAGATGATATAAACTAGGCAGCATGAATTTATTTATGCGATAAGGAACGAGCAGTGGCTATAACTGAGTGATATACTGCGCAATATAGTACGGTTACAACCTCATATGTACTTCTTTTCCACCAAAAAGAAAGCGAACAAAGTGACAGGAACCTAATTACCTTCAAGAGCGAGTTTAAGGTGGATGGACCTAGATATTGTTTTCGAGTGGTCTAATCTACTCGATGTTCAAGAGGCATGGCATGTAGGTATTTTGTTTAGGACCTCAGTTTGTAAAAGAAAGAACAAATTGGAGAGCGGAGAGATGTTATTCCACAGCGGAAATAGCTGCATATAATAAACATGGCTGCCGTCGATGCAAACTAATGATGTAATCATATTTCCACAATACAGACTGCATCATTACCGGAACGGTGCGTACGCATGCGCACAGCTCCCGAAATAACACGCCAGAAGCTAGTACCACTTCTAAGAATAACACTGGCGCCACCTACATTTACCCCCGCACCAACCCTCCCCTCCTCCCCCTCCCCCCCAAACTTCCTCTCCCCCACTCTCATCCATCTTAGAACGCTCCAGACTCAAAGCTATAACGCCCACCTCCCCCCCACCTCCCCCACCCACTCCTTTCCCCACACACACATGTCGCCTTCACCATTCTCCTCATTGTCCCCATCTCACCCCGTCACATAGTCTCTAGGGGCCAGGCTGCGGTCACTTCCACATGTAGTTCCTCTGGCGACACATAGAGGGCGGCACTGATTATCTCTGATCTAGGACAGAGCCGTTTTCCCAGTCGTGGTTTGCCAACCTCACATCAACTCTTCCCCTCTCCCCCCTCCCTCTTTCTCCCCCAGTTTCCTGCCCATTATCCCCCGCCCTTCCCCCCCCCCCCTCGTTCTTCAATCCTCCCTCCTATCCACCTCATCCTACCCCCAATCCTTCCCCATCCTCCCTACCGTCCCACCCTCCCTCTCCCTCATGCCCTCCTTCTTACCACCCCCCTTACCCTCACCTCTTCCCTCCATCCTAACCTTCCAGCCTCCCTTCTTCCCTCCTTCCACTCCCTCATGCCTCTCCCTCCTTCTTCCCTCCCCCATCCCTTCCATCCTCCTCTCCTCTCCAGTCCATCCTCCCTTCCATGCTCCCTCTCCATCCCCCTTTCCAGTACCTCTTTCCCCTCCGTCCTGCTCCCTCCTCACACTGCCTCTTCCTGCTCCGTTTCCCCTTCTCTCCAATCTCTCTATCCCCCGTCCTCTTCCCCCTCCTCTCCCCACCCCTCCTACTCTTTCCTCTGACCCCTGCCCCGACCCCTACCTCCGTCCCCTCCCCTCCAACTTCATTCTCCTCCCCACTCCCTCCTACCAATACACTATTCCTCTCCAACTTCCACACCACCCCTCTCTCTCTCTCCCCACCCTCCTCATCCCTCCTTGTCCCCCCATCTCCCTCTCCGCCTCTTTCTTTCTCCTTCCTCCACTTCCCCCCATCAATTCCCACTACTCCCCCTCCTCCCCATCCCTCCTCCCCTTCACCCTGCTCCTCTTCTTTTTCTTTCAAAGTGCTAACGCACCTCCATTCTCAGCCTACCTAACAACCCTTACCTGCACGCTCCTCACCCCCACCCCTGTCCCCTGACAATTAATCACAACAACTTCTCAAAGATAGGTCTTGCTACACGCACACATGAATCCGGCCATACTGATTGCCCCAGTGGAACAATATGTGCATTCAGTCCGTGCTCGTACTACAGTACAACCCCGTTAAACCAAGCTGGGTTAAACCAAATGATCGGTTAATCCAAACTTTGTTTAGCTGCCCGGCAAAATACTACCATTTATCATATAAAAAAAGTTGGTTACACCAAAATCGGTTAATCTAAAGTATCGGTTAATCCAAACAAAAGTGTCGGCCCCAGGCCACTTCCGGTATAGTTAACCCAAACTTTCATGTGGTTTTACGGTCATCTGAGACTTTTTTATATGATAAATGGTAGTATTTTGCCAGGTCGCCGAAAAAAGTTTGGATTAACTGATCGTTTGATAAAACCGAGGATGGTTTAATGGGGTTAAACTGTAAATTCATAAAAAAAACAATAATCATAGTATCCACATACATTGTACATTCATAACGTACGCCCGTTGTTGCCAAAGCCAAGTCAAAGTGAAAGCTCGGTTAAACTAATGATCGGTTAATCCAAACAAATTTCTAGGGTCCCTTCAAGTTTGGTTTAACGGGGTTATACTGTATTTCTTTCACTTTGAGAAGAGGTTGATGATGGCCAACCACAGGGGAGCCTTGAGGGCGGGAGTGCCGCGCCATCTCGCGGCAGACGCCACGCTCACCTCACCCACTCCATCTCACCCCACCTCACTCCATCTCACCCCACCTAACCCCACCCCATCCCACCCACCTTACCCCACCTCGCCCACCCCACCCCACCCCAACCCACCCACCTCGCCCCACCCGAGCACACCCCACCCAACCTAACTTACCTGGCCCCACCCACATCGCCCCTTCACACTCCACCCCCACCCCACTTCTCCCCACTCCCCAGTCTCAGAGCCACCAACACTTGTATTGTTGGTTGGTTGTTGGAGTTTTATGTCCTGGCAACATATTAGGTCATATCAGGACGGCTACCGACTGGTGACAGTGCACACTTATGGTGACTTTATAGTGCTGCCCCACTGGAAGATCAGCTGCCAACACAGTGACCTGTTAACCCACTCAGTCACATTATCCTAACACTAAGCCAACTAGTCCTTGCCCTTTCCTAATAACACCTAGTACCTGGTTAGGAAGTGACACTATATACATTTTTACGTCATTGATTTGACCCGACCAGCATTCGAACCTATCGGTTCGAATCCCACTGTAAAATATTCCGATAATGATGCATTGGTAGGGGAATGCAAATGTTCTATTTATGAAACAGGTATATAGGGACAGGTGCATAGATGTGTTTATGTAGTTGCTGGTGGTGCTTGATTAATAGATAAATAGACATTGTGGTGCTAGTAAGATAGTGTGTCAGGGACACGCAGAGCCCTATCCACTACCCCCTCCCCCGTCTGCTAGTCATGGATCACCACACTCAGTTCAAAGCATGTGGTGGCCAAGGGAGTCACACATCTTGGTGGTGGTGGACAGATCACTGTAATCATCGGGACCGGAAATGCTTGTTTCTCATCGGTGGAGCTAGAAATGCTTGTTTCTCATTGGGAGAATGGGGTGAGGTGATACACTATTCTGGTTCCATGTACCATGTAAATAATAAACCTGAGGGCTTGTCTCTATTTCTTCTTTCACTCTTTATACTCTTGCTTTCTCTTTGGCTGTATTGATTTCACTATAGCCTGCCTACACAACCACAGATTCGAGCCATGGACTTTATACCACGATAGAGCGGAGACTGACGCTCACCTCATTCGGTCATCCGGTCTGGTAGATGTATTGTAGTGGTCTGTACTGACTTCTCAGGCAAGGATGGCCGAATGAGGTAGAGCGTAAGTCTCTAGTGTTGGTAGACCATGGGATCATGCGTTCGAGCCCTGTTTGAGTCAAACCAATGACTTAACAAGTTATACTTGTCGCTTCCTAGCCAGGTGTTCAGCATTATTAGGATAGGCGAAGGACTGGTTAGCTCAGTATTAGGATAATGTGACTGAGTGGGATATCAGGTCATGGTGCTGGCAGCCTGGTCTCCCAGTGGTGAAGCACTATAAAGTCACCATGAGCGTGCACTGTCACAAGTTGGTACCCGTCCTGATATGACCTTAGATGTTGCTAGGACATAAAGCAACAACAAACAAACAAACATCTAAGGCAAGGAACCACATAGACAGGCATGCATGGGAGGGTGATTACATCAAGGAGCCTTGGTTGTGTTTATGGTTAGCACACAAGCCCCTGGAATGAGTGATGACTATGCGTTCGATCCCTACTCTAGGTTCAATATTTCCCATTGTCATCACCAACACAATAGTATTAGATATGTGAGCTGATTTATTTTCTACTCTGGTTTAACGGGATGAATTGATTTGTTTTGGGGGAGGGAGACTTATAAAGCGATGATAAACATTGCACCTAGATCGAGACTCGAACTCATTATTTGGTCACTCATGGAGTAATCTCTAAGATAGCAAGAAGTGTGGGTTCGAATCCTGCTCTAGGCGAAATGTTCCCGTTGTGTGCATCACCCCTGTGGCAGTGCTTATCATTACCAGGATCCTGTACAAAGCATGTGCTCTATGGAACAGACGTTGTGTTTGCATAGTTGTGTAAGTACATTGCTTGTATCTGTTTACATCTCTAATCATAAGCTCTAAACAACTGTTGGGTGTCAATCATTTAACAGATTTACGATTCCACAGGGACAAGTGTAGGTGTCCCCACCGACATCTCAAGCATAGATGGGTAGGTGTGGATTGAGTTATTGCATCAGGGAGCCTAGCTATGCTAATGTTCCGGACACTATTGCCGGAATGGCATGAGGTTCGGGTTCGAATCCACTCTTGGTGAAATGTTCCCTTTGTTTCTATCACCCCCATATGCATAAAAGTCCGACCGTCTGAGCGGGTCTGGCAGCAGTAGTGACCAGACGCAGCTGGTATCAGGGCGGTCAGGAGCCACACACAGGTGGCAGACTAGTGGAGGATGAAGGAACTAGACTAGGCAGCAGCACATTGGTAGTACTAACTCAATGACACTAGTACAGTAGGAGTAACTAATCACATGACAGTAAGGGTATAGTAACTAATTTAGAGAACCTCTAGGTGGTCCTGTCCTTGTTTATATTCCCATAATAGATTATAGAGCACATATACATAATATATATATTATATTTGTAGTATAGTATGTGATGTATAACGCATTATACGAGTATACATGCTAAGGGAACATATATACTTTGGTACTTCCTCCATCTGCGCATGGGTAGAGTGCCCCCCCCCCTCCAGCTGTCGGGTACTTGTATACGGATGGCCCCACTCGCGCCACACACACTGGAGGAATTCCCTATGCCAGTGACTAAACTCACACCCAACTCATGTCTTCATTATGTTATTTGTGTACTGCTAATTTATGTGGTGTATAATGTATTATGCGAGTATAAACATACAAAGGGAATTGTTTCCTTTATTAATATTATATTATATATTACTTGATACCACTGTTATTCTCCGTAAGACCCCGCACTTGACCGGTGGTGCCCCCTGCGCTCACCTCTCCTGCATCGGGTGTCAACAAGTGTCAGTCGCACCGGAGGATCTTTTATTTTATTTTTGGCCTATAATCCCTGACAGAGATTAAAACTACTCAACATTATATACATTTTGTATTCACAATTTTCATATTTTATTCTACAAACATATACTATTCTGTTAACTATATAAATTGAAGGAACAGTGTAAGCATTAATGGTTGTCATCCCACTGCCCCTTATAAACAGAATAATCTATGAAACAAAATCATGAGCCCTGAAACTTATATACAAATAACCTGCAGACTGCTCTTCAAGGAAACAAACACATGTTTAGAAAAAGATACGATGAGATCAGGACCTGTTCATCAATAGATAAATTCTGTAGTTGAAGTATTTGTTCTCTATTGCCTGGGTTTATATCTGGTGCGCAGACAGTATGATAATGGCTGAATGGCGCCATGACAGGAAGGATTGGCAACCTTCATGAAAAGCAGTTAGTGACCTGCTCTGTAGAGGAAGCATGAAATCTGCAAACCACACACTAACCCGTCTGGCCGCTTACTTTAATGCACCTACACAGGAGGGCGCCACCTGCATTACTGAATCTAAACAGACGGCCTAAATTGACCCCCCCGCAGGAGGGCACCACTGAGGTATGTCACCACAGGAAGGCGCCACCTGCTTTATGGTATCCTCACATGAGGGCGCCATATGTTTTAACGCATTACCACAGGGTATAGCATTGCCTGGTCTATGGCATCTGCACGGGAGGGCGCCACATGGATTAACATATTTCCACAGGGTATAGCACCACCTGCTTTATTGCATCCTTACAGGAGGGCGACATATGTATTAACGCCTTCCCACAAGGTATAACACAACCTGCCCTAATTTATCCCCACAGGAGGATGCCACATGTATTCCCAAAGAGAAGAGTGCCACCATTTTCATTGTATTTGCACAGGAGGGTGCCACATGTATTACCTTAGTCATATAGGGTATAGCAGTATCTGCTTCATTGCATCCCCCCAGGAGGGGGCCACATGTATTATCTTATTCATATAGGGTATAGCAGTATCTGCTTCATTGCATCCACACAGGAGGGCGCCACATGTATTACATTATTCATATAGGGTATAGCAGTATGTGCTTCAGTGCATCCCCACAGGAGGGTGCCACATGTATTACCTTATTCATATAGGGTATAGCAGTATTTGCTTCATTGCATCCCCACAGGAGGGTGCCACATGTATTACCTTATTCATATAGGGTATAGCAGTATCTGCTTCATTGCATCCCCACAGGAGGGCGCCACATGTATTATCTTATTCAGATAGAGTATAGCACCACCTGATTCATAATTAGATCCCCAGAGGTGGGTGCCACATGTAGTAACATATTCCCACAGGGAATGGCACAATCTGCTTTATAATGACATCCCCACAGGAGGGCGCCACGTTTATTAACGTATTCCCACAGAGTATAGCCCCATCTGCTTTAATACATTCCCACAGGAGGGCGCCACATGTATTAATGTATTCCCACAGAGTATAGCACCACCTGCTTTATTGCATCCCCACAGGAGGGCGTCACAGGTATAAACATATTCCCATAGAGTATAGCACCATTTGCTTTAATGCATCCCCACAGGAGGGCGCCACGGGTATTAAGGAATTCCCACAGAGTATAGCACCACCTGCTTTATTGCATCCCCACAGGAAGGTGTCACAGGTATAAACATATTCCCATAGAGTATAGCACCACTTGCTTTAATGCATCCCCACAGGAGGGCGCCACATGTATTAAGGAATTCCCACAGAGTATAGCACCACCTGCTTTATTGCATCCCCACAGGAGGGTGTCACAGGTATAAACATATTCCCATAGAGTATAGCACCATTTGCTTTAATGCATCCCCACAGGAGGGCGCCACGGGTATTAAGGAATTCCCACAGAGTATAGCACCACCTGCTTTATTGCATCCCCACAGGAGGGGTCACAGGTATAAACATATTCCCATAGAGTATAGCACCATTTGCTTTAATGCATCCCCACAGGAGGGCGCCACGGGTATTAAGGAATTCCCACAGAGTATAGCACCACCTGCTTTATTGCATCCCCACAGGAGGGTGTCACAGGTATAAACATATTCCCATAGAGTATAGCACCACTTGCTTTAATGCATCCCCACAGGAGGGCGCCACATGTATTAAGGAATTCCCACAGAGTATAGCACCACCTGCTTTATTGCATCCCCACAGGAGGGCGTCACAGGTATAAACATATTCCCATAGAGTATAGCACCATTTGCTTTAATGCATCCCCACAGGAGGGCGCCACATGTATTAAGGAATTCCCACAGAGTATAGCACCACCTGCTTTATTGCATCCCCACAGGAGGGTGTCACAGGTATAAACATATTCCCATAGAGTATAGCACCACTTGCTTTAATGCATCCCCACAGGAGGGCGCCACGGGTATTAAGGAATTCCCACAGAGTATAGCACCACCTGCTTTATTGCATCCCCACAGGAGGGTGTCACAGGTATAACATATTCCCATAGTGTATAGCACCACTTGCTTTAATGCATCCCCACAGGAGGGCGCCAAGTATTAAGATTCCCACAGAGTATAGCACCATCTGCTTTATTGCATCCCCACAGGAAGGGTCACGGTATAAACATATTCCCATAAGTATAGCACCATTGCTTTAATGCATCCTCCACAGGAGCTCCTCAGTATTAAGGAATTCCCACAGAGTATAGCACCACCTGCTTATTGCATCCCCACAGAGGGCTCACAGGTATAAACATATTCCCATAGAGTATAGCACCATTTGCTTTAATGCATCCCCACAGGAGGGCGCCACGGGTATTAAGGAATTCCCACAGAGTATAGCACCATCTGCTTTATTGCATCCCTATAGGGAGGGTGCCACGGATCTTAATGCGTCCCCATTCGAAGGGCGCCACCTCCTCCTCTACGAGCAGCGTGTCTATGTTATCGAATCGTCATTTTAATTTCCAATAATAATAAAACCTGGGGTTAATAATACCAGCAGGACAGTGCAACCGATCATGGATAAACGATCAGACATTACGCACATTCATTAATAATAACTACAGAATGGTTTCACTGCAGCATCTCTTAGACGAGTGTAGAGAATGATGCGTGGCAATGATGTACTGGAGAACTGATAGGTGGCGCTGTGAATGCGTTAACACAATGTTATAGCGATTCATGGGTAAGTATAAGAACACCCAACTTCCATTGCGATATTGCTGAGTATAATATATTTACAATGTGAATTAAAAAAAGCTAAGGGGTAGAGACATTATATTTCACCGAACAAACTACCCTAAGAAGGTGACCGTTGAGAACAGATTTAAATTCATCTAGACGAGTAATCGTTCGCACCTCATCGTGCACCATGTTTCATGGAGTGAGCACTGCCGCATACAATCTACAATCTCCGTCTGATTTGACTGTAGTTTTAATAAATATGTATCCACAGATTAAATCACTAGGAACATGTTTACTCATATTACTCCTCTGAATGATGATCTATATATGGGTGTATTGGGACTATTTAGGATAATTATTTTTTTATTTTTTTCTTGAAACTTTATACTGCCTATTATGGATAAGTCTGAATAGAGTTGTTTTCCCCATTAGACAGTTTGTCGATAGAAAGCCAGAGCCTACAGTTTTACCGACCCAATGGATTTCTAACCTCCCACACCACATAGACATGGTATGAGAGCAACTGGCCTTTGATGACGCTGTAACTTATACACAGCGGTGGAAATCCAAATTGGCAGAGGTGGGGGGCACAGGGAATCGAACCACCGACCTTCAGATTAGGAGTCTGGCCTAGAAAAAAGTCAGACACTCTAACCACTCCGCCATAGAGAACACCATAATGATCAACCTAATGCATTAAATCAGAAAATCACAGAAAGTCAAACCCATCGGATTATGCAACTTTAAATACGTCATCCAACATGACGCTATCGGTTTTCAGTAGGGCCTGACAAGCAAGTCTAAGAATTAATATGACATTGAAAGCTACTCAGGCATGCATGAGGAATTATAGGCAATTTTTATTTAATCTTCATGACAAAGTAATGGATCAAATAATCCCCAGTCACACACAATACAGCTTGCAACCACTGCCAACCATTTTGCGACCACTTTGTGACAACTTTGCGACCACTTTGCGACTACTTTGCGACCACTTTGCGACCACTTTGCGACCAAAAGGCTAACTGGTCACTTACTGGTCGCCGACTGGTTGCCAAGTGGTCGGCGATTCGTCGGTGACCAGCCACTAGCGCTGAAAGTGGTCCGATACCTTGCGACTATTTCGGTTGCAAGGGGGAACCTGCAACCTCCTTGCAACCAAAATAGTCGCCCGTCGGTTGCCGACCCATCATCGACCAATCGCCGACCGATCGTCCATCGATCGTCCACCGATCGTCCACCGATCGCCGACCAATAGCCCACCCATGTTTGTTCCACCGTTTTGTGTTGTTTTGGTCGCAAAGTAGTCGCAAGTGGTCACAAGCCATACCATGACTGAGGCCTTAACAGGGAGTGCTGTTCTCTGAGATTTGAGATTAAGTCCGTTCCAGATTAAGCCACAGTCACACGAGGCCTGCGTTCGCTTACGATCGATCCGCGAGGATTTTGCAATTAAATTACGACCACCTTCTGACTAATCGCCGAATGCTCTGCGAGCGATCGCCGACTGATCGCCTACCATTTCGTCTTTTTTGGTCGCCAGGAGATTGTCGCTGCAGCACCAACAATCTCCTTACGACCTCTGGCGTCTCCACCGATCACCGATCAGTCGGCACCGATCGCCGACTGATCTGCGACGATAGTAGCAGTACTCAAGCATCACACGAGGCATTTTGCAGTTAAATTACAACCATCTTACAACCATCTTACGACCATCTTACGACAACCTTTCGACAACCTTACGACTAATCACCGAGCGATCACCGACCGATGCGTTGTGGCGTGTCGCCTCGTGCATAATGGTCGACATGGCCACGTATTAAATTGTTTGTTACAAATTGTTTCAATTTTTCGCAAGGAGATCGCAAACTTTTGGTCGTGGATCGATCGTAACCGAACGCAGCCCGTCGTGTGACTGAGGCATCAGCATGCTGCTGGTTCCTACCATGTGTCTGTGTCTCAAAACCCATTCTGTCTCTAACCAGTGGCAGCGCCCACCCTGCCCTCACGCACACTGTGTGAGTGTGCCACCTTTGTGCATGAGACATGTGCCTGGCCTGAGTAAGTGGGTGACGCAGGGGAGTGGCAAGGGGGGGGGGGGTGAAGGGAAGTATAAAGAGGGTCGGCAAATGGGCTCAAGAGCAGCCATAGCTCCTGTCCAATGCATGCCTATTCTTGATTGCTGCCTGCTGTTTCCTGCCCAATCTAACATATGGACTGATTAGTAGCGTGGCATGCATACCGTTCGAGTTGAGTGTGCACTGTCACAAGTCGGTCCACACCCTGATATGATGCTAGATATTGCTATGAGGTAAAACAACTACAGAAAACAAATACAACTTAACCTTTGCTATTCTCTGTGAGGGAGTGGTTAGTGTGTCTGATTTTTTTCCTAGGTCAGACTCCTAATCTGAATGTTGGTGGTTCGATTCCCCATGCCATCACCTCTGTCAATTTACATTTCCAGCATCATCAAAGTCCAGTTGCTCTCATACCATGTCTATTTGGTGAGGGAGGTTAACAATCTCTTGGGTCAGTAAAAGTGTAGGCTTGGGCTTTCTATCGACCAATTGTCTAATGGTGAAAACAAGATTATTCAGACTTATCCATGATACACGGTATAAATCTCAACCCTAGCTGACGATGGTGCTGTGGTAAGGCAGGTCCACTGGACTTCAAACCAAATTGCCTTCGTGCTGCTGGTTCAGTAATTCTGCCACTCGCCGCCAGGTTTACTTTGCAGTTAGCACACGTGACCGGTTCCCACGCATCCTTGCACCCCAGCTGCTACACGCCTATTTCCCTGATTGGTGCTTTTCACAAGGTCATAGAAGGTTTATGTGCACAGATCTGTGTTGTGTGTGTTTGTGGGTGTGTTGTTGTGTGCTGGCTCTACCCACAAGAGTTTGGTTGGTTGTTGGAGTTTTATATCCTGGCAAGATCTAAGGTCATATCAGAATGGATACCGACTTGTGACAGTGCACTCTCATGGTGACTTTATAGTGCTGCCCCACTGGGACATCAGGCCACCGGCACCATGACCCAATATCCCACTCACTCACACAATCATGACACTGAGCTAACCAGTACTTGCCCTATCCTATCTATAAGTCATTCATTTGACTGGACGGAGAACCGCACTCCCGACCTTCCGCATGCGACGCCATCGCTCTACCAATTTGTCCACCCTACCCACAATAGGATAACCCATCCTAAGTCTGTTGGTCTATAAATAGATCCAAATGAAATCTGATGCATTTGACAGCTGCAGCACCTGCTCATTGATTGATTCACTGATAGAAATAGAAAGCTTTTGTCTCCCAGCCCTGTTTTGCCAACATAAATAAATAGGCTTCACACTTCAATCCAAGGTTCCTGTTAATCAACATGGGTAGGCTTATGGCTAACTAGTACTAACTAGTAGACATTTGTTTCTAGTGTAGATTGAAGTAAAAAAGTCCTTGCAAATATTTTGCTTCTGAAAAAATACCACTTCATGTATGTGTGTTGCCCGGCTCTGCAACCCTTTTGCCCGGTCACACACAAGTTAGTGGACATGGTTGAAAGTAGGTGAACATAGTGGAGGCTAATCTGGGTGAAACGTGGTGTAAGTACGTAAAACTAAGTTGAAATACGTGAAGGTGTGGCAGGTTTTTGTATGGATAAATATGTTATGGTATGGATGTCGGTATGCTCAACTACGTTCAATTACGTTCAACTACCTTAGCCTCCATGACATTCACCTTTGTCCACTAAAGGCTTTGTGACCAGGGTTTCATCCAAGTATGCTAGAGTATGATAGAGCATGCTAGAGTATGCTAGAGTATGCTAGAGTATGATAAAGTATGCTAGATTACACTAGAGTATGCTATGTTAGCATCACGGATGCAAATTCAGCCTCTAGCATAGCGCTCTTTTGAACATGTCCAAAAATTAATCCGACATCATGGCTCACCCACGTTATTACCAAGTTAACATCATGGACAAGTACGGATGACGGTACGTTCAACTACATTCAACTACGTTCAACTACGTTCAACTATGTTCAAATATGTCCACTCACATATACCAATGACTGGTTAGCTCTGTGCCAGGATAATGTAACTGGGTGGGATATTGCGTCATGGTGCTGGTGGGATGAGTTACCAGTGGGGCATCACTATAAAGTCACCATGAGTGGGCACTGTCTCAAGTCGGTACCCGTCCTGACCTTAGATCTGTTTGTTTGTTTGTTGCTGTTTTACGTCCTAGCAACATCTAAGGTCATAGCAGGACGGGTACTGACTTGCGACTGTGCGCACTCATGAGGACTTTATAGTGCTGCCCCACTGGAAGACCAGGCTGCCAGCACCATGACCTGATATCCCACTCAGTCACATTATCCTGACACTGAGCCAACCAGTCCTTGCCCTATCCTAATAATGCCGAGCGCCAGGCTAGGAAACAACAAGTATCAATTTTTAAGTCATTGGTTTGACTAGCCCGGGGTTCGAACCCACGACCCCACGATCTACCAACACGGGAGGCGGACGCTCTAACTCATTTGGCCATCCTATCTGGTACCTGACCTTAGATGTTGCCAGGACGTAAAACTCCAACAAACAACCAACCTGTGCAGGAAGCAGAGTTAACTGCTTCCCGACCAGTCCACAACACAGACCCTGTCCACTCTGTATGCTACTACCGTGAATCTCCCCTGTTTCTGGCATATACACTGCAACAGTTATCTGGATTAATGCAGTGTGCTTCTACCTACCAATAACAGATGCTGGAGCCTGATTGGTGGCCTGCATACATTTCTTGGAAGACTTGCATTCATAGCATGCGCAGCGCCACATCAGCCAATTGGCATCCCAGAAGGCGCCAGGTCATCGAATTCCATGTCAGGCCTCACCTTTATAATACAAGCGAAGTGAGGTGCACTCACTCACCTTCTTAGGTGAAATTGATACTTGTCGCTACCTAGCCGGGCAGTCGGCATTAATAGGATAGGGCAACGACTGGCTAGTACAGCATCAGGATAACATGGCTGTGTGGGATGTTGGGCCATGGCGGCTCGATCGCTCAGTGGGGCAGCACTATAAATTTGCATTGAGTGTACACTGTCACAAGTCGATACCCGTCCTGATATGACCTCAGATGTTGCTAGGACGTAAAACAACAACAAACAAACCTCCACAGGTGAAATGCCACATTCAGAGATAGGCGTGGGAAGGTTGATGATTGCAGCAGGGAGTCTCGATAGGGAAATGGTTACGACGCTAGCCCCGGAGTGGCAGGAATATGGGTTCAATGACCGCTCTAGGCATGGTGCTCAAATGTATTTGTGCCACTCCCAAGACATAGGTGTACATACAGGTGGATATGGGTCCAACACCGGAAGGACAGGTTATTACTGCCCGCATCCGGCGTTGAGCCATGGGGAAGGGGAGGGTGAGCGGGGAAGTGGGAGGTGGATGGGGGCTGGTCATAATGGGGCAGTCCCACTAGGAAGTGTTGATGACAGGGTGCAAGTTGTCCCTGGTTGTGAATGTTTGGTGCTGACAGCCTTTAGATATAGATGCCTGGTTTGATGCATTGGAGTTTTACCTCCTAGCAACATTTAAACCCACATCAGCAGCTCAGAACAACGATTGAATTCTGACAGTGCATACCCGATGATCATTTCACATACTGCCATCACCAAGACCAGATATCCCACTCAGTCGCATTATCATGATTTTAAACTGAGCCAACTAATCGATTACTATGATAAGGCAAGGAGGAATGGAATAAGGAAGACCAATTACAGACAGTTGACATATGACCTATTTAAAGCTGCATAGTCCGATGAAAACATCAAATTTCCGATGAAAACATCAAATTTCCCAAACCGAAACAATTATCTAGATTTGATTTACATACTGGTGCATTTATGAAACATTTGTCACCACATAAAAAGGAATACAGAGGTAATTTAATAGAACCTGTTATGCATGTTGGCAGGAGGCTAACATCGCTAATTTGCCCACCAGTCAAAGGCTATTTTTGTCTTTCTTCGCTAACTTCCCTACAGCTAGCCTGTCACTGTGCCACCTGAACTCACCAGAGCAACATCGATAATCCACCCTCCCACCCTTAGGACAAGTGGCTTGAGCGCCGACTCGATGAACTGACTGACTAAAATCAACCCCAGTTATCAGCCCTCGCCTGACGAGCAGCATGACCATGATCGCCGGGTCACTGTCACCCATAAGCAATTCAAGAAACTGCCGGCCTTCCCATGGGTCCTGATTTATTTAAAAATAAATATACTTTAAACGTTCTAATTGCCTTGTCTCTTTGTCAGAGTGGAGTGAAATACTTCAGAAGTCAATCGGAAAAAAGAAAGTTTGTTTAATTTAATGACGCCTCTAGAGCACATGTATTTTTATCATCGGCTATTGGAGGTCAAACATTTGATCATTTTGACACATTTCTGTATAGGAAACCTGCTGCCTACTCTTTCCGCTAATCAGCAAGGGGTCTTTGATATGCACTTTCCCACAGACAGGATAACACATACCACAGCCTTTGATGACCCAGTTGTGAATCACTGGTTGGAACGGAAAATGGCCCAAACTGCAAATGTCTCCACTCAGCAGGATCGATCGGAAGACCCCGACCTACACAGCTGGACACTCTACCATCTGAGCTACGTCCCGCTCCCCTGCAGAAGTCTATGGTGTCAAAGCTTTGGCGTACTTGTCAAAATTAATTTAGCATGATTGCACATCAAATATCTCAGTTAGCCATTGAAAGTAAAAGTTACTTCAAACTCAAGTAAGGTTGATTATAGTGGTGAACCTAATATATCTATCTCAGAAAATGACAGAAGCTCAAAACCATCGGACTATGAAACTTTAATGAAACTCACAAGTTGATTGATTGATTGGTGGTTGCTTTACGCCATGTCGGCAGCATAGGCCATATTCACGGTGAGACATGTTTGTTTTTTGTTCAAACCATCGCTTTTACATGTAAAAGCAGACAATCAATTATGTGCCAATAGACACTCATTAAATTAGAAAGCTCACACTCATATAGTTGTGGTCAAGGGAAACAAATTCCCATAGAAAAAGAAAAGTTTTATTAATAATTGATAGAATCTATTTAGTAAACTATATGAGGTGGTACAGTCCAGCTTCCCTCAAAAAGGCTAAAATGTTTTCTTGTTTTACTTTAGTAAAAAGGTCATGCATACTGTCTGCAGTGTAGAACTGTTGGCGAAGGGCCAACAAATCAACGCAACTTAGTCAAATGTGTTTGAGTGTCAGCGGGGAATGACACCCAATACATTCAGGGGGAGGTTCCCCCTTGAGCAGGAAAGCATGTGTAAGCCACAAGTGGCCAATACGGCAGCGGCTAAGGACCACTTGGTCACACCGACCTCCCGCATGAGTCTGTGGTGGCATTCCCACAAGTTGTTTGTTCTTGAATGAAGATGTCAATGGAGTTTTGCTAACACCACCCTCAAAGCCCATAATCGATGAGGGCGAGGACACGGTTTCAATCCTATCCAACATGGCCAACACGGAACGTCATTTCTGTTGACGTCACGAACCAACAGAAGAACCTGGAGCTCTCTCTCCCCAATGCCATCGCTCTCAGTCATGACGTCAAGGGACGACACCTAGCGGCCTGGTGTGAAAACACATCTAACACTTCCGGTTTCATGAACCGGTACATGATGGCTGGCTGGGTGGAGCGGGAAGTCCGCGGATCAATCCCACAGCTGAGTCAAACCAGAGACTTACCAGATTTATATTTGCGGCTACCTTTCACAAATTGTCACTTGACGCTACTTGTGTTGGTTATCAGCATTACAAGGATAGGGCATGGACTGGTTGGCTGGATGTCAGGATAATGTGATGGAGTGGGATATCATGTTCTGGTGCCAGTAATGATGATGTAGCCCAGTAGCAGCACTATAAAGTCACCATCAGTACAAACTGTCACTAATTGATACCCGTCCTGATATAGCAATAGTTCCCAAAGACTACATTATGCTGGAAACTACCCGTAAGAAGCTGCTGTGCCTTTTCTTCATCACACTCACTGGGTGAGGGCTGAGCACTGACCACCAGATTATAGCCATGGGTGTTGGTAAGACATAAAACCCCAATATACAAACATGTACGCCGACTTTCCTACCCACTATTGTTCATTTGCATGAATGTTGAAGATTTGCTTCCTAGCAACATTTAGGGTCATATCTGGAAGGGTGGTGAGAGTAGGCACGCATTGCGATTTTATAGTGTGAACTCACTGGGAGACCAGGCGACCAGCAACATGACCCATACACTCGCATTATTCTCATTCTGAACAAACCAGGAATTGCACTATCCTATTTATGCTGAGTGCCAGGCTAGGTAGTGCCAAGTATAAATTTAGTCTTCGATTTGACTTGGCCGGGGTTCCACCCCATGACCTCCTTCCTGGGAAGCCATCCTGTGCACTTACTGATTCACCCAACATGCCCACTCCTAGATAACAGATTCACCTGGTACTTGTAGTTCACAGGTGTATGACAATGTAGTCTAAATACTGGCGAAAATAGCTTTAGTATGGAAAAGGAAGTAGAATGCCTGTCTCCAGTATCAAATGGCACAGCGTTGGTGAAATGGGAGAGAATGCAAAAAAACTAGATGGCGGGCATAGAACGCTGTCGAATTCACCTTTAAATTCTATTAAACTATATGTTTTATTATATTTTTTAACTCAAAGGTAGCGGGGAAATACAAAGACATACATAACAAATAATTGTTGCTTCTTACATTGTGAAATTAGGCTCTCATTTCAATTCCCCGCTTTTTCGGCAGCTTTTATATAGGGTTAGTATTCACCCGTGTACTGCAAGTATGGGGTGAATCATTTATCTAGTCCACTCCCTGGCAACGAAGGACTGATCCAGATGTTGTGTGTGACGGTCACGTGATGCCTACCACCACACTAAGCTGGTTGCCGGCTGGTTAGGTGTGGCGTCTGCCGGGTACCAGTGGAATGTGTACATCCCCCATGAAGCCCTAACATTCAACGCAAGTTCACTGTGTGGTCATGTAAACGAACAATTCTCGTAACCCGGCGCGCCCATTATGTTTCATGTTCACGCAGCTGGTGTATCAGCGAAATATATCGTGTATCAGCGAAATGTAGCGTGTATCAGCGAAATGTATCGCTGTGTATCTTTTAGTGAGGCTTAGTGGTACTTAGTGGTTTTTTTATTCCATACCCCACTATCCCTGACAGATGCCCAGACACAAAACACCAACCTATCTTCTCCTGTCACACTATGCCGTGGGGTTCTATAGTGCTGCCCGCACTACACTATCATAACGCCGCCATATTGATGTATATTCAGACACATTGTTCTACTACTCTCTGGCTCTCCGAGACCAGGACTGCTGGTACACATGACATGAAAATATGTGATAGACCTTTGCCACGGAGCATGCGCAGTGAGCATTAGTTCTTGTCACTGCCACCAGTGCGGTAAGAGAATCTGGCTGGCTTCCCGGTGTAAAGATTTAAAATTCCCCCCATATTCAAGTTCCCCCCCGGGAACTTGAAAACGTTTTCAAATTCCTCCCAGGGGAATTTGAAAACGTTTTCAAATTCCCTCCCTCGTTTTAACTTTCCCTCCCCCCCCCCCATTTTTGGGGAATTTTCTTTATTTTTGTTATTTTTTGTTATTTTTTGTTATTTTTCATGACAAATATTATAATATAGAGAGAGTAGGATAATGGAAATTATTACTAGTACAATAAAACATATTTAACCACAAATGACACAAAAAGTCTTCAAGATGGTTAAGAAAAGAATATTATAGGTCTGAAATTTAAAACGTTTTTTAAAGTTGTTTAAACAATTTTAAATTCCCGGAGGGTGGAATTTGAAAATAGGGGAGGAATCTGAAAACTGTTTTTAAGTTCCCCCCCCCCCCCAGGAATCTGAAAACATGTTTAATTTCCCCGGAGGGAAGTTAAAAACGTTTTCAGATTCCCGGGGGGGAACTTGGGAAGGGGGGAAGTTAAAATTGTTACACCGGGTGGGAGGTCGTGGTTTTAGACCCCAAGTACATCAAGCCAATGACTTACCAAATTTATACTTGTCGTTACCAAAGACCCTATAATATTAAGATGGCTCACTCCCTATCTCTCCCATTCCCAATGTAAATTTTGCAGTGGCACCTTGTGGTGGGTTTGATCAGCGGGACTGCTGGTTGGTGTTTCACATGTAAACGCATACAATTATATTATACATGATATAGGTAAGTATGAATACACATCAATATGAAATTGCTATGAACAAATAATACACATCATCATCAGCATCATCATCAGCATTGCCATCATCACACATCTTTCACATTCATATATACATTTATACATATAATATAGCACCTGTTTAACCAAGAGAACAGCCAGCGCACCAAGTGGTGGGTTTGATCATTTTGATTACACAGTACAGTTTAATTGCATGAGCGAACCTAGATAGACTAACGGTTGGGACGCCAGCCTCGAAGTGTGGCTTCCAGTTCCACTCTAGGGACAATGTTTCCTTCCTTTGCAAAAGCACCACTCAAGATATAGGTTGTTTGTTTGTTCATTGTTGTCTTACGTCCTAGCAACATCTAAGGTCATATCAGGACCAGGAGATAGGCGTTGTAGATGCGGCACGTTGTACAATCACTGGGCATGTATTGTGAGTGTGCAACCTGGATATTATAAAATTGTACTATGAGACTTATAATTCCAGTGGGTGCACTGTAGTGAGGTACACTGACATCCACAGTGGAAATTCCACATACGCAGGTAGGTGTGAGTAGGTTAATTGCATCAGTGACCATCGGCTAATGGTTGGGTTGCTAATCATCGAATTGAAATAATGTAGATTCGAGTCCCGCTCAAGTCATTCTGGGCGTAATCGATTAATCGACTCTGGTCACCCGATCTACTTTTTGGCGCATGCGCACATCCTGCAGACTCAGGTCGAATAATTGAATACACTTCTCCATGCTCAGGGTGAAAAAAATGGTGGCCCTTTTTTTTGTTTTTTAATAGCCGATATAATTACAGCAAAATATGATTTAAATATTTTTATGATGGCATAGTTTAGTGATATTTCCATTTCATTAATCGATGTTATTACCAACAAAAATATATATTACTGGTACTGGTGGATGTTATCCTGCAGGATGGTGCCAGCACAAATGTGACGGCATCGCTCCTGCAAACCCCAGCCAAGAGGTGGGTTATTGGAGTCTGGTTGTTTTGCACACGGCATGTGTATTTGTTGACTCCTCTCGCGGTGTTCTATTTTAAATTCTGATGACTCGGATGACCCGAGTCGCCTGGGTCGTGTTAATCGATTACGGCCTATGTTTCCTTAATTTGCAAAAACAATCAAGCAAGACACGAACAAAAACAACCAGGGTGAGGGTGGGTGTTTAAAATCGTCTATAAGTCCTTCTACGCGGTGGCTGGTGGACATCATTTACAGTATTTAGAGCTCTTTCAGCAATAATACCAATTAAGCCAGCTAGACATGATCTATACAACATTTCCTAAATGTCAGGGAAATTAAAGAGATCCACATCGAAAGTGGAGCAGTATTCTATCAGCCGCTGTCCAGCAGTTTGTTTAAGTTACCCAAACTGAAACAAAGCAAAGCAGTGGTCCCACAATGGGCGATAAGATGGAAAGTAAGTCTCAGCATATTATGGAAACTCTTGGGCTGCTTACATTACTGGTTCATTAAAGAAAACAGAATTCACCTCGAACTGTGGAAAAAGAGGACTATTTATCATAAAGCAGGCACTCCTATGCTTCACCCTGGACGTGATGGCTGGCTTCCTGTGTGAAACATTGTGCATTTGAGTCTCGACCTAGTTCAACCAATGACTTACAATAACATTTATATTTGTCACTACCTAGTGTGATACTTTGCATTACTAGGATAGGGCAAGGACTGGCTTGCTGAGTGTTAAGATACTGGCTCTGAGTGGGATATTGGATCATGATGCCAGCATCCAACCTGGTCTCCCAGTGGAGCAGCACACTATAATATATAAAGGCACCATCAAAGTTTGCTGTCACAATGTAAAATATTCCGATAATTGCACATTGGTGGGTGATGTGAACTGGTCTATAAGGGATTACAAATGTTGTATAAAAGGTAAATGATGTAATGTGACCAGATGCATGTGGTATTGTGTAGTGCTGGTGATCTTTCCTTAGATAAAATAGACATTGTGTATTCTTTAGATAGTATGAGAGGGGCACTACTGTGAGTGTGATAGGGCCTTAGCAGCTCTGCTCACAACCCCCTCCCCCCGAACTGTTAGATACGGATCACTGCCCACCCAGACACAACAGGGCAGTGAGGCTAAAACAACCAAGGCATGGATACAAGCATGCTTACTTTTAATGGGTGGATATGTGAATGCTTACTGTTGATTGGAGGATCTGGTCATGTGACAGGCCATCTTGGATTCTAAAACCATATATAATAATAAACCTGAGGGTGCAAGCTCTCTCTACCTTTGACTCTATACTCTGCCTTTCTTCTACTTGCCTGTAGTGATTTCCTATTTGGCCTGCCTACACAACTACAACTGCCAGCCGACGACTTTACAACAAGTTAGTATCCATGGTGATATGACCTTAAATATTGCTGAGATGCAAAACCTAAAAAGATAAACACCACACTTCATCATTGTGGGAATTGGGTGATGTCATCCCTGTGAGGCAAACAAAGGGAACATCCCCACTAGAGCGGAATTCGAACCCACACTTGTAGCCATTACGGGGAAAGTGGGCTAAGTGTTACTCTATCTAGACTCTATAACTCACTCATTGTATCAATGGAAGCCTACCTGGCGGCATGGCTTTTTTCCCCTGAAAAGCTAGTGCTGACTCCTACACTTATCCCCTTTGAATCATAAGTCCTTTGAATGGTGTACGACTATAGGTCATGTGATGCTTGTGGATACATGCATACATGCAATGTATCTACATATATAAATACACATGGTTGGTTCACCAACTATGCAGTATGTAGCTTGCCATGGTTATGGAAATAGTGTAGTGTGGAGTGAGTGATGCAAACCACATGAACAGTGCACCTAGAGCAGAATCTGAACTCACCCTTCTTTTCATTCCAGAGCCTGGCATCCTAAGTGTGAAAGTACGACGTCTGAACGGTTATGAGAATTAAAGCGGTAGCGTGTGATTATTAAGTTGCATTTACTGGCACAGTATGCTTGAAACGTGTCGGTGAGCGGTCCGATCTTGTCTCGCTCAGCGAGCGCGATGAACATATTGGCAAAGACCTTTTGCGCTTCTTCACCAGTGATGTGAAGAAAGATACAGCATTGCACTCATTCTGTCTTCGTTATGACACCTTCAGCCGTGGCATATATATATATCATATGCCCTGATCCATGTTTTCCAGTTGGAACGTGCGTTGTTGCAGAGGATGAGCTGTCCTGGCGGTCTGAGACCTGGCAGTGTGTAAGCGGGCGGCATCGTCCTTATCTGACACCATGAGAAAGTACAACGTTTGAACACTTTGACTTCTGGTTATTGAATGCTTTTATTCACCGTACAGGGTCCTGAACCGCCGGCACCCTTTGTCTATGACGTCATCTCATTCACATATCCTTTGTTCGCCACACATGCCTGGATTTCTTTTATGCATATATTACACTAACCATTAGGCTCTCTAGACTGTTTGATGCAATCACCCTTCCCACGTCTACCTGTGTCAAAATGGCTCCTAGCCCAGGAAGGTCAGCGCAGACTATATTCCACCAGTATTGTACGGCTATGTTCCTTTCCCTAATCCTAATTCTGGTCGGGGCCAGGGATTGAGGACCGAAAACGAGGCTGCGGTTGAGGGTATGATAGCACTGGGAGAGACAAATGGATGAGGGGGAGGGGATGGGAGAGACAAATGGATGAGGGGGAGGGGAGTTCCTGTCATGGATCAAGCATGCGCAAAGCTTACAGCTGCCCCGGCTGGGTGAATCAGTCTCCCTCGTCGGGCACAAATCGTTGCTCAGGGGGCGCGTGGGAGATTACTGCAGCTAAGCCTAAGCTCTCACCAACCCCAATGCCTGGCGCTAACCAGGCCGGCTCTACCGACTTTGTCTGCCTCAGTATTCTGCCGATTGCTGCCGGTAGTCACCTACATGTCGGCATTAAATGGGTCAGATTTGTCAAGGTTGTATCTGGTGTTAAAGTTGCACAGTCCGATGGTTTTGAGTTTCTGTCATTTTCTGAGATAAATATGTTAGGTTGATCGCCATAATTTACCTTACTTTAGTTTTAAGTAATTCAGTTATTTTAAATGGCTAAATTTGGAGATATTTGAAGTGCAACCATGCACAATTAATTTTGGCAAGCACACCAAAACTCTAACACCATAGGCTTCTGCGGTAACATATCTGATTAAATTGCCTCAGTATTCCCTTCTATCGGGCAACAAATGTCAGTAACTGCACCAGCATATAAGTTAAATTTGTAGAATCGAATCTAGATAATTGTTTTGGTTGTTGAAAATTTGAGGTTTTCATCGGAATATGCAACTTAAACTGGATGAATAACTATCATTAGGCTCACAGATTTCGCTAGATTTGTTTGTAAACTTTTGGTAAATATGTTATTCATCTGAATACGCTATTTGAATTGAAGGCACTGGTCTTTAAGACATTACCATTTTATTTGATTTATTTGATTTATTTTGTGTTGGTATATTAATTGTTTAAGCAGCACTCATGGCGACTTAATAGTGCCGCCTCACTGGGAGCCGAGATCTCCGGTATCATGATCTGATATCTCACACAGTCACATTATCATGATACTGCGTAGTCAGTCCTTGTCCTATCATATTAATGCCGAGCACCAGGCCAGGTATCAATTGTCATGTCATTGGTTTGACTCAGTGGAGATTCAAACTCTGCATGGGCAAACTCAGGGTTACTTCACTGAGAAACCAGGCTAGTAACACCATGACACAATTATCCTGATATTGTGCTAACCAGTCCTTGTCCTATCATATTAATTCTGAGCTCCAGGCAAGGTAGTGAGTATCAAATTTATAAGTCATTGGTTTGACTCGGTGAAGATTCTAACTGCCAACCTTTCGCATGGGAGGTGTGCGCTCTACCTATTCGGCTGCCACGTCCAGCACAGCTTTTAGAGAGGATCTCGTCCACATATCGGGTCCTGTTACACACACAGACAGGGCCGACTGTACATAAAAGATTCACCCCATACTTGTAGTACACAGGGGAACGACAACATAGTCTAAATGCTGGCGAAAATAGCTTTAGTATGGAATAGGAAGTAGGATGCCTGGTTCCAATATCAAATGGCTACTTATAGCGGCACAGAGTTGATGAAATGGGAGAGAATGCAAAAAGACAATATGGCGGCAATAGAACATCATCGATTTCACTTTTAAATCTGATTAAACTAGATGTTTTATTATATTTATCAACTCAAAGGTAGCGGGGAAATATGAAGACATATACAAAGAATAAATGTTCCTTCTTAGATTATGGATTTAGGTTCTCATTTCATTTCCCCGCTTTTTCGACAGCTTTTATATAGGGTTGGTATTCACCCGTGTACTGCAACTACGGGGTGAATCCTTTATCTAGGCCGACTCATGCTTGACACAGAGACTGCGCACATTGGAGAGACACCCGGATTGTCAGTGAGTCGGGTGAATCGGTCTGGTTACCACTGTGCATGATGTACTATCCCATAATGCCCCATCCTGCCAACAACGAACCGGGCGGTGCTGATACTTGCAGTAAGCCTCAATTACACTTCCTGCTCGCATTACATACCCATCGCATATATACGTATGCGCATCGCCACTCAACCTGCTCATGCGCACTGAATCTCTCACCGCCCATGCGCACTGCAGTCCTCACTGCCCATGCGCACTGCAGATTGGTCCACACATGCACACTGCATGACGATCTCCTTGCTCATCTGCACTGCATGCAGATATCATTTCTCATGTGCACTACACTACTCCTTGCTCATGCACACTGCAGATTTTCTCGCACGTGTGAACTGTAGACATCGATGCGAACACAAAAATAGTGTTCCTTGCATGGACCTGCCACTTTGACTTGTTCTTTGTTTTAGATTCTAAACATGTACTCTAATGTTGCTCTCATACACTGTGAGGGGTCACCAGAGCTAATAAACTCATCGTATTTGTCAATCATTGTAAACAATCATTGACAGACGCCCATACATATCACAGCTCTCATTGCTCATGTGCACTGCAACACGCTTTGCCCATGTGCACAGCAGTTTTCCCCACCCAGGCACACTCCGGCCCTCTGCCCATGCATAGTGCACATCCCGCACGCACATGCGCACCATGGCCCCCAAAGCCCACATGCTCATTTAGTTTTCTACCTTCAAGGATCAAATTATTGAAACCGTTGCCTAGATTTGATCCTACTTATTCAACTTAGACACTGATGCCTTTGATAAGCATGGCTGCTGTTCTGTGTATGGGTGTTGATGGTGCTGGTAGCTAGCAATGATGCTAGTGGTGGCGCTTGTGAGTTGGTGAGTGCATAGGTGGTGTAGCGTTGGTGGTGTTGATGCTGACCCTGATGCTGGTGCTGGTGGTGGTGCTGGTGCTGATGATGGTGCGGGTGCTGGTGCTGGTGCCTGTGCTGGTGCTGGTTTTGGTGCTGGTGCTGGTGCTGCTAGGTGCTGGTGCTGGTGCTGGTGCCTGTGCTGATGCTGATGCTGATGATGGCACTGGTGCTGGTGCTGGTCCCTGTGCTGGTGCTGGTGGCTGTGCTGGTGGTGGTGCCGGTGGTGCTGGTGGTGATGGTGCATGTGCTGGTGCTGGTGGTGCTGATGCTGATGCTGGTGCAGGTGCCTATGCCGGTGTTGGTGCTGGTGTTAGTGATGGTGCTGGTGCTGGTGCTGGTGCTGGTGATGGTGCTGTTACTGGTGGTGCTGATGCTGATGCTGGTGCCTGTGCTGGTGCTGGTGCTGGTGCCTGTGCTGGTGCTGGTGTTGGTGCTGGTGGTGCTGGTGCTGGTGGTGATGCTGCTGATGCTGGTGCTGGTGCTGGTGCTGGTGCTGGTGTTGGCACTGGTGCTGGTGCCTATGCTGGTGTTCGTGCTGGTGTTAGTGATGGTGCTGGTGCATGTGCTGGTGCTGGTGCTGGTGGTGCTGATGCTGGTGCAGGTGCTGGTGCTGGTGCTGCTATAATTGTATAGCCTTGAACCATGTAGACCAGCAGCTGCTCCTTTGCTGTTTGCTCGAGCCGGGCTCGGCAACAACAAACAAGGGGCTGTTTGCACTGCGCATGTGCCAGGCGCCACCAGGCGTTCAGACGCATGCAGATATAAGGGTGAGGGCACACAGTCCAAGCCATCCAGATACATCAGCACAGCGACAGACAAAATGCCGCACACGTTAACAATGGTTCGCACTCCACTGATGATCAGCATGCAACAAGCGTGCATCCCATGGCATTTAAACCATGGTTGTATGTAAGTAGCAACTCATGACCTTAAACCATGGATATATGTAACTAACAACTCATGACCTTAAACTATGACTTATTTAACTAACGAATCATGATCTTAAACCATGTTTGTATGTAACTAGCAACTCCTAAGCTTAAACCATGGCTGTAATTAGTAGCAACTCATGATCTTGAATCATGATTGTACATAGCCAGCCACTCATGACCTTGAACCATGAGTATGTAGCTACCAACCGCTAACCTTAAACCATGGCTGTAATTAGTAGCAACTCATGACCTTGAACCATGATCGTATGTAGCTAGCAACTCATGAACTTAAACCATGATTGCAGGCCACTAGCAACTCCTGACCTTAAACCATGACACTATGGAACTAGCAACTCATGACATTGAACTCTGAATATGTAACTAGCACCGTATGACCTGAAACCATGGTGGTATATAACCAGTAAGTCATGGCCTTAAAAAATGACTGTTGGTAGCTCGCAATCCATGACCTTATGGCAAGTCTGAATGAAAGTAGTGACTCATGGCCTTAAACCATGACTTATATAACTAGCGATTACTGACTTAAAACCATGAATGTATGCAACTATTGACCTGTTACCCCAAACCGTGATTGTATTTTCCAACTTGACCTTGACCCACGTTTGGTCTATAATTACAGATTCATAACCTTAAACAATGACTATGTGACTTCCTACACCAAGGGCATTCATGACTATGACTTTATCCAACAAGCAGCCTCAAGCCAAATGCATTACTATTGGGCCATGACCTTAAACCACCTTACTGACTTTGTTTGTTTAACGACCCCCCAACACAACAAGTAGACATCGGCTATCGGGGGCTAATTACTCATAACCTAAAAGCATGTTTGCATGCAACTAGTGACTTACAACCTAAAACCTATAATTCTGGGAATTTGGAAATGCCACAGTCACTAATATCTGGTTTACTACTTTGTTTGTTTAACAACCTCTTAAAACAACAAGTAGACATTGGCTATTGGTGGCTAATTACTCATAACCTCAAAGCATTTTTGTATGCAACCAGTGACTTATGACCTAAAACCTATAATTCTGGGAATTTGGGAATGCCGCAGTCAATAATATCTGGTTTACTACTTTGTTTGTTCAACGACCCCCCAACACAACAAGTAGACATCGGCTATTGCTGGCTAATTACTCATAACCTAAAACCATGTTTGTATGCAAGTAGTGACGTACGACCTAAAACCTATAATTCTGGGAATTTTGGAATGCCGCAGTCACTAATATCTGGTTTACTACCTTGTTTGTTTAACGACCCCCCAACACAACAAGTAGACATCGGCTATTGGGGGCTAATTACTCATAACCTAAAAGCATGTCTGTATGCAACAAGTGACTTACGACCTAAAACCTATAATTCTGTGAATTTGGGAATGCCGCAGTCACTAATATCTGGTTTACTACTTTTCGTCTTCCCCACATTCCAGCCAGTAGGCAGTTGTTGTATTCTTAACAAACAAAACATCCAGAAACAATTACGAATCCACAAAATGTGGCGTGCACTCCGGCGACTACCACTGCATTCTGGCATTCCCTAATAGTCCGGCACTTCCACAGCGGACCTATTATATATATAGCTGCAATGCAGACCAGACAGGATGGCCGAATGAGTTGAGCGCTCACTTCCTATATTGGAAGGTCATGGGATTCGAAGTCATTGGATCATACCATGGTCTAATCAAACCAATGACTTATACATTGATATTTGTCGTCACCTACCCTGGCAGTCAGCAGTACTAGAATGCGAAAAGGAGTAGTGGAATGATAACATGGAGCAATCTTCAATCATGGCTAATTGGTCTTCCTCATTCCACTGCTCCTAGTAGTATCCTAGTGTAAAATATTCCAATATTCGGCATAGGGGGTAATGCAAATGTTGTATTACTGATCGGTGTACGTGACCAGGCACATGTATATATATATATATGTGTATGGGTTGGTGGTGCCTGAGTGGGATGTAAATGGACATAGTGGTGCTGGCAGGTCTGGCTGTGATTGCACTCAGGGCCTACCCCCTCTGCTGGGATAGGGATCACCACACTCAAAGGTCAAGTTTGGTGGTGGCCATGGGGCCATACAGCTTGTCGTGGTGGGCAGACCACTGGTGTCCGTGGGGACCAGGAATGCTGGATCCCTATTAGTAGGGCCAAGAATGCTTGTTTCCCATTGGAGGAAAGGTGTGGGGGGATACTCTACAACGAACCCATGTAACCATATACATAATAAACCAGAGGGCTGGACTATCTCTCCTTCTTTGCACTTTATACCCTTCCTTTCCCTTTGTCTGTATTGATTTCACCATAGCCTACCTACACAACCACAGATTCGAGACTTAGCTTTTACACTAGTACTGCCGATCACAGATGACAAGCATAAATGAATTAGAAGCCCAAAATATGCCACACAAAAAACTGACGTTCAACTCATTTGGCGATTCCGTCTGGTAATGCTAGGTAAATTACCAGCTGTAATCCAAGTTCCTTCTACATAGGAAGCTGCCTTTTAAGGCTCACAGTGGTGGCTATCTATATCATAGTGCGTAAATCAGGATGTAATCCTATATTGCTCACACAAGAGTTGCTCCCGTCTACAGTTCATTAGCTATTCCTTAATTAGCTGGCTCACTTGCGCTGATTAGCCCCAGTTCAGCCCTGTCAGTTCAGAGGGTGAATATCTAGCTCGTTAATATTCCACCTAGTTATGCGCGTGGAAAATTAACCATCTTGGAGTAACTGGCTACATGTTATACAGTCAACCCTCTCTAACCGACCACCTCCACAGATCGACCACTCCCGTATATCGATCTCTTTATTTGGGTCCCAAATAATCGCCCATACAATACGATTGTAACGATTAAAAAAAACTCCCTAAACCGACAACCTCCCTAAATGGACCATTTGAAGTCGGTTCCATTGTCGGGTGATTTAGAGGGGTTTCACTGTATACATGTGCAAAGTGGCTGGAGCACTTTGCACATTAACTGCACGAAGAAGGAAGACGTGGACTATGTTTGCGGTGAGTGCGAAGTATTGTGGCTGCCCTATTTTAAATGCAGCTCAATTAAATGAACATGCCACCGATGAATATATCACTTCCAAACTGTTATTGTCATCACTTGTTCATTCACATCATGGAGACCAGCTATATAAGCATCGCTTTTCTGGGATCCCTTCTGTCTGTAAGGAATTTGTATGAATTTATTGTATCGCCTCAGTTTATTGTAAACATACCTTACAGAGAGTTAAAATAAAAGAATTGAATTAGCAATATGTAGATCCACCGAGACACTAGTCAAGTACCTGGCTATTTTAGATGGACGGCCGAGAGGGTGGGGATTGAAGCACCATGCAGTGCTAGATAGCGGTGAGAATACAAACAAGAAGTGGTATTGGATTCACTGAAGAGCTTCAGCGAAGATTACAAACTATGGAAATGAGGTGCTACCGCAAGATACAACACATCTCATACAAAGACTATGTTACTAATGAGGAAGTCCATGATAGAGTCAACAGGTTTCGCTGGTTACCGAATGGTTCCCAGACATTGTGTCATGGAGACAGTATAACACCTAGTTCCCAGGCATTGTGCAGTGCAGACAGTCTAAAGTTTTAGGCATTGTAAGCTTTGCTGGTTGCTGGGTGGCATACAATGGAGACAATGTAAAATGTAATGAATGTAAACTTCGCTGGTTCCCGGGCATCATGTCATGGAGAAAGTGTAAAGTGTTGAGAAGAGCCCACAGAGAGGAAAGGAGCAAAAACGGGTGACCACTGGGTCATATTGAGTATACCCTTGCAGGAATAGTTTCCCATTCTTTAAGTCCTGATATTGTGTGATTTAAAGAGAAGCTGATGTAGATAAATTAAAAATATACTTCAAGCACTTTAATCTGTGCAAAAGATACATATATATGTGTAACTATGTCTGAACAAGAAACTACTAAATAAGTAATGGGATCTTTCCATAATTTGAGCCAATCAGACCTGTTCTTTTCGATTGCAAATGGCCATCCCTTCTGGGGGCCGCCATTTGCAATAAAAAAGAATGTCTCTGATTGGCTGACACTGAGAACTGTTCTCAGCCAATCAGAGCTGTTCTTTTTTATTGCAAATGGCTGCCACCATGGAGGCGGCCATTTGCAATAGAAAAGAACAGCTCTGATTGGCTGACACTGAGTTCTCGCGAGAATGAGAAGAGGAAAGTCCATTTCTGGCAAGTTCAAACAGGCTCAAATGAGTTCAACCATGGCTGGTTCGGTCGCTCCGTACAGTGCTGAATATGCTAATGAAAGTGTTGTGAATGCAAACTTTTCTGGTTCCCGAGCGTCAGACCATGGAAACAGTGTGAAGTGAAGTGCGTGTAAACCTTGCTGGTTCCAGTGTCTCATGCTGTTGCGACCATGTAAAGCATACTGAATGTTAACTTTGCTAGTTCTTGGGTGTCATACCGTGGAGATCATGTAAAATGTAATGAAAGTAAACTATTGTGCAGTAGAAATAGTGTAAAATGTAGTGATTGTAAGCTTTGCTGGTTTGTGGCTGTCATACAATGGAGATCATGTAAAATGTAACGAATATAAATTTCGCTGGTTCCCGGCCATTATGTTATGGAGACCATGTAAAATGTTGTGAATGTAAACTATTCTGGTTCCCGGTCATCATGCCGTGGAGACAGCGTAAAGTGTAGTGATTGTAAACTTTGCTGGTTCCCAAGCGCCATTCCAAGGAGACAGTGTCAATCATAGTGAATGTAAACTTCGCTGGTTCACGGGTTATACTGGTGGCAACGCCTGACTGTGTCTGATTGACATGGCACTGCAACGTCTCCGACAGTGTGGAACGGACGTCTGCATTTCGAGGCAGTAGCCGCGTCGCTCAGGGCTGCGGTCGGCTGCCCGAGTAAGTCTCAATGGATTTTATGCCATTAAGGTGTACACTGATATGTGGCACCCACATGTCACGGTTTGGGTCCCAGTTGTCTGGGGCCTAATGTCCCACATAAGTGATTTTAAAGTTGTATTCTTTGGAAATATGTATATATATAGCTTGGATATACCCCCCCCCCCAACCCCCCTTGGGTTATGGTCGCTATCTTATCTATAATTGCTACTGACAGCCTGGGTCTCACCAGGTGAGAACTAGTCTGGGGGTAGCACGGGGCTCCCCCTTGTGTTTATTTTTACTACTGTATTTACTGATCTAATTGCCACCTGGACTCGCCAGATGACGCTATCGTGCCAGGCGAGGATGGCCGTGACTCCAGATGGTCACTGACGACCGAGACACAGATTCGACTATACTTGAGAGCTACAAGAGAACACACCCGAATTTTCTTTTTTTCTTTTCTTTTTCTTTATTTTACTTTATTTCTCTCACTAATTCAGTAGGGCATTGTTAATCCCAGGCAGATACCGTTTGCTTAACGGAATCAATCAGTATGTCAATTACTCTACTTGTTGTTAATAAACCATGTCAACCATCAATGGTGTCCCTGTTGTCTGCGCTTAACTACATACATTTATACAGATCTGCCATATTTGTTGGATGGCAAACTGTATTTTTCACCTAAAATCCTGTATGAATCTGTATGAATCTGTATCACCGTTGGTGTTGCCTAGATTTCCTTCCTAAACTGCACCATTCTGACCTATTTCTGACCTATTTCCATTAGACTGTACTGTTGTGGAATGCATACAAGGAAATACTGTGGTTACATATTTTTATTTCCATAAAGTTAACTAAAATAATAGTAAAAATCCGTATCAAAATGGAGTATGGCCATATCACTAAAAATAACACCAACTCCGTATCGGATACGGGTACCCAGTGTAATGTAGCAGGGCTGTATATGATACTGAAATAGCTGTATAGTTACTGTTGCTGTTTGCTGTTTTACATCCTAGCAACATCTAAAGTCATATCAGGACAAGTTCTGACTGGTGACAGTGTGCACTCATGTAAACATTTTAGTGCTGCCAAAGACCCTATAATACTAAGACGGCTCACTTCCTATCTCTCCCATGGTAATGTAAATTTTGCACTGCCCCCTTGTGGTGGGTTTGATCAGCCCGGCTGAGGCAGGTAAGTATGAATACACATTAATATGAAATTGCTATGAACAAATACACATCATCATCAGCATCAGCATCATCATTGCCATCATCACACATCTTTCACATTCATATATACATTTATACATATAATATAGCAACTGTTTAACCAAGAGAACAGTCAGTGCACCAAGTGGTGGGTTTGATCATTTTGATTACACAGTACAGGCTGAGTGAGCCGTCTTAGTATTATAGGGTCTTTGGTGCTGCCCCACTGGGAAGCCTGACCCCCAGTACTATGACCCCCACACTAACCAGTCCTTGTCCTATCCAATTAATGCCGAGTACCAGACTAGGTAGTGACAAACATCAGTTGTATAAGCCATTTGTCTCAGTCGATCAGGATTTCAGTTAGAATTGCATGGTCCGATAGCTTTGAAATTCTCCCATTTTTTAAAGACAAATATATTGGTTTAATTGTTTTAATACACTTCCGATGATTTTGAATTTCTCCCATCTTTTCAAGATACATATATTATTGTAATTGTATTAATAGACCTCAAACTAGTTTGAAGTAATTTGTTTATTTGTTAGATTTGAAATGAAAACATCCACAAATAATATTGGCAGGTATGCCACACTTCTGATACCATAGGTTTTAGCAGTAACAGGTTCTATTACATTTATTTTAATAGTCCCTTTTAGATAGCTGTAAATGTATAATAACTGCACTAGTATCGAAGTTGGATATGTAGGTTCAGACCTAGGCGATAGATTAATATTCGAAAATATGATGTTTTTATTGGACTTTACTCTTTTAATTTGTCTCAAACAGTGGAATTTAAAGGTTCAGACGGAGGACAAATCGGACGGTGAACAACTAGTAACCCGAACCGCTCTCAACAGTTAGTTTGTGGTCACGCAGTGTCTATTGACCAAACACTGGGGGAGCAGTTGCTATGGTGATTGGCCTGTCAATCACTGGGACAACTGATTTTAGTTTTTTGCTGTTTGGATTTAAATTATTCAAAAAGTCGAATTTGCCAATATCATATTTCTATTTGTATGTGCTGCATATGCCAGACTGAAAGAAGGTAATATATTTAAACGCCTATCTACTAGGGTCATTTCTAGTATGTGTTAGAAGCTCAGGAGAAAGATCAGAACTGTTTTTTGGGGTAAATATGTTTATTCTGCTGAATAAGTCTTTTGTCAGTGCCGACGCACTGGTCTTCCAGCCATTTTTCAATTCAGGGTTATTTACACAAAAGGTATATAGAATAAGGTATACCATAACTGTTGAATACACAATTTGCAGCATGTAACACAATGAAATTATGTAACCCAAAAGTTCCATAGCAATATGGTAACAGTAGTGTCATGAAACTAGATCAATATTAGTCAGATCAATGTGAATATTTACATATCTTCTATATTCAGTTGTAGTAAGTTTTAATGTTCAGTTGCAAATATGTTTGTTAGAAATAGTCTAGTGTAACTCTAGTGTAGTTAGTTATGTGAGTTTTTGAATTATGTTGTTGGGGTGGGGTTGTTAATAATACACTGGACCAGCTGTGACCAGTGAAGCAGTGGGACCAGTGAAGCAGTGGGACCAATACCAGTTCATTTACGTCTTAAATTTAACATTTGTATTTGAATTGTCTCTGTCATTGTATATGGTTGACTGGAAATAACAGAGGAAAAGCAACAAATAAAAAGGGCGAGGGGGAGAACTGAGGCTGAGGGTTCGGTGGTCTGCCACTTACAGTATGGTAATGCCATTAAACATACTTTACTGTAACTGTATGGTTTAAAAGCCAAAAGAAGATGGCTAGAGTACTGCTATTGATAATACTTATATGTTGGGTTCCGTCTTGAAATTTGCATAATCCATCAACACCACCACTTTTACTCGGCCGCCCACCCATCCCTACAAACGGACAAACACAGACATTACAAGCGATAGGGTTGAGAGCCTGAATCGACAAACATTTGACCTTTGAACTTTTGACCTTGTGAACATTACTATTATACTATTATTACTTGAATAAAGTCCATGTCAAAGAAGCTGCTTGTTCGTGTCGTAAATTATAGCCCATGTTGATAACCTATTTTATTTTAGTTTGAAGTGACTTTTGTTTTAAAGGGTTAACTTTGGAAATATTTGAAGTGCAAATATGACAAAACAATGTTGTTGCACATGTTGAAATGCTGGGCAACATAGGGCTAAGCAGTGGCAGATTTAAGTAAATTGAATTAACATTTCCTCCGGTGTAGGAATAAATGCTTATTGATTGCATCAGTATCTCAGTTCATGTAGATTCAAATCTAGGCGAGTACTTTGGTTTCAGAAATGTCAAGTATTCATTGGATTATCCATGTGATGCTTCTCATAACATGGCTAATTCACAACATGAGAAAAACCTAAATGGACACAGATGCATAGGTCATCTAACAGTTTGCTGCACCCGAGTCAGCCAGCAACAGCCACCTCTCTGGTACAATCTAGTGGTTTCCATTTCCATGACTTCTATTATTCTAACCGATGGAGCAGCTCTCCCATTATCCTCCTGGACCAGAACCTGCATGGCCAGGATCAGACTCGGCTCCTCAAACTAGCCGCCTGCCTGCCCTACACTCAAAAAACACTTTGTCTAGTTGAGCGCCAGATGAACAACTTCACCTGATAAAAACCACTAACCTCAGACGTAGGCGGGAAGGGGTTGAGATCAATCCATAAGTGGACAAATAAAAGCACTTTTATTCTACGTGCTTCTTCCGCATTGTGAATTGTACAGCTTTAAGTGCAGTGAGAAACGACGCAGCTGTTGTCCACCTGTGGGTATTCATTAAATGAATGCACTAACCTTAACTCAGTTCATCCAATCAAAACAGACTCACCTAAAATAGAAATGGTCAACATTAATTATCGTACTGAAATTATTGTACAATCAAATATGGCGGGTTCAATTTGGTGAGCATCTTTCTCTGAGGTTATCTTCATGCCTGAAGATGTGAGTATTTCTCTACAAACTAAGGATTATTAATATATGACCAACATATGAGCCTGAGTAATTTACCAGTTTAACAAATAATATTATCAAGATAAACAGTTCACTTTGACGATTCCATGCCATGTATGGAGATTAAGTATGGGGTCAGACACAACTTCTGCATTAACGATCTTTCATTCAACATTACTTTGTTATAATGTCGTTGAGAGAAAAAAACATTCACAATATAATAATGAGTTCCACTGAATTTGTTTATACATTTAGTTAGTAGAGAAAGGAAGCTAAATGCTGCATTACATATATGTCGATATATATCTATATATACATATATGCATAGATATATGAGCCTATGTATGTACATTAACATACGAAGAGTTCAGGCGCAAAACCACGTAAACGCCAATCCCAAAATTGAATTAAAATAAAATATTTGTACTGGAAAATAATTTTAATTGTCACTAATTCCACTTTAGTTGTGTTGATATGATTATGGAGCAATGAACAGAAAAGTAGGAATGTGAAAAAATAACCTGTTTACAAGTTTGATTCCAAAGTTTATATCAATTTTTGGATTGGAGTTTACAGGGTTTTGAACCTGAACTATTCAATTATCAAGATAAACAGTTCACTTTGACGCTTACATGCTATGCATGGAGATTAAGTATGAGGTACACATCCAACTTCTGCATTAACGTTGTTTCATTCAACCTTACTTTGTTATAACGTCTTGAGAGGAAAAAACATTCACAATGTAATAATGAATTGCACTGAATTTGCTTTTACACATAGTTAGCAAAGAAAGGAGGCTAAATGCCGCATTACATATATTTCTATATATATCTATATAAACATATATGAATATATATATGAACCTATGTATGTACATTAACATATGAAGAGTTCAGGCACAAAACCATGTAAATGCCAATCCCAAAATTGAATTAAAATACCATAATTTTACTAGAAAATAAATTTAATTCTGACTAATTCCACTTTACTTGTGTTGACATGATTATGAAGCAATGAACAGAAAAGTAGGAATGTGAAAAAATAACCTGTTTAAAAGTTTGATTCCAACGTTGACATCAATTTTTGGATTGGAGTTTACAGGGTTTTTCACCTGAACTCCTCATATCAAGATAAACAGTTCACTTTGAAGATTACATGCCATGCATGTAGATTTAGTATGGGGAACACACCCAACTTCTGCATTAACAATGTTTCATTCAATAAAAAAGTAGGAATGTGAAAAAATTAACTGTTTAAAGGTTTGATTCCAATGTTTATATCAATTTTTGGATTGGATTGGAGTTTACAGAGTTTTGCACCTGAACTCTTCACATATATATATATATATGTTGTCCAAATGATTCATGCTGTGACGTGATGCACAAAATGGATATAAATAATCATGTATGCAATAGGGAATAGTTAAAGCACTTCAAATTGACCGGTTCTTGAGTTGACGTTGTGATGCTTTCTTTGGAGGAATTCTGTTGTAGTGAACATTATTTCTATAGAACTTTCCTCTATAATTAGTAACCCATGTGGAAGGTCCGGAGTTCAATTCTTGGTTGAGACAAACCAATGACTTACAAAATTGCTTCTTGTTGCTTCCTAGCCAGGCATTAATATGAATAATTGGATAGGAAAAGGATTGGTTGGCTCGGTGTCAGGATAATGTGAATGAGTGGGATATCAAGTCATGGTGATGGCGGGCTGGTCTTCCAGTGGGGCACCACTATAAAGTTGCCACAAGTGTACACTGTAACAAGTCGGTACCCGTCCTGATATAACCTTAGATGTTGCCCGGACATAAAACTCCAACGAACATCCAACTAATCTATTTGATAGAGAAATCCTACCCAACTGTGTCGAAATTCGGTGCCCTGCGTCACTCTCACAGCTGAAAAGGGTCATTAGGGCTCAGTGCCCCTAGGTCTAGTAGACACCCATTAATCACAGAGACTGTAAGCCTTGATTAAACCCAAAATAACTTCAAAAGAACAGCTTGTTCCACGAGATACCGGCAATCAGCAGCCATATCCGAACATGATAACGGTGAATAAGTCAAATTCTTTTGGTCATGAAACTGCCCCCATTTCTTGTTGTTCTTGAAGATTTATTCTGCCTTTCATGGATAAGTCTGAAGAGACTTGTTTTCACTGTTACACAGTTTCTCAATAGAAAGCCTGAGTCAACACTTTTACCAACCCAAGGGATTTGTAACCTCCCACCCCACATAGACATGGCTTGAGAGCAACTGGCCTTTGCTACTGCTTAAGTTATACGCAGCAATGGAAATACAAATTGGCAGAGGTGGGTGCATGGGTAATCACACCACTGACCTTCAGATTAGGAGTCCGACCTAGAAAAAAGTCAGACACTCTAACCACTCCGCCACAGAGAACACCCTATCAGGTTTCTTTGCGCTTACTCACTTATAAATATTCCAGTCATACTACTGCCTACAACCACTTGCCACCACTTCGCGACCAAACAAACAGGGCTGGTCACAAAGAGACCGCAAGTGTTTGCAAAGTGGTTGCAATGTGGTCCTTAGTGGTCAGCGACCGCCTTGCGACTATATTGGTAGCAAGGAGGTCGTAGCTACATCAATGGAAACCTCCTTGCAACCAAAATGGTCACCTGGAGGTGGTCCAAAGTAGTCGCAAAGTGGTTGCAAGGTGTTCGCAAACAGTAATGTGACTGGGGATTTACACTACCCATCCATTTTGAATGACCAGGCGTGGTGGCTAAACCGGTCGAGCGCAGGCTTCCCGTGCGGAAGGTCGAGAGTTCGAATCCCACATGAGTCAAAGCGCTGAGTTTTAAAATTGATACTTGTCACTATCTAGCTTTGCGCTCGACTTTAATAGGATAGCACATGGATTGTTTCGCACAGCATCAGGATAATGGGACTGTGTGAGATATCGGGTCATGTTGCTGGTGGTCTGTTTTTCCAATGGAGCAACACTATAAATGTGCGATGAGTGCGCACTGTCACAAGTCGGTACCCGTCCTGATATCTTAGATGTTGCCAGGACATTAAACGACAACAACCATTTGGAATGGATATCACGTTGGAAATAATTAAATAAGTCACTTAATTCGTATATATATACATATATATATACATTTGAAGTGAGAGCTATGAGACCGTTGGAGTCGGTTCCCAGGTTGCGGGAAGCAGAGAGTGCCCGGTTACACGCGGAGAAGAAGGGATGTTGAGGAGCGAGAGGTGTCCAGAGAGGGATACGGAAACGCATTCTTTATTTATATTCACATAATAAATTATATAGCATATATATATAATAATAATAATACAATATTTATTTCCACATGATCAATGTACACACAAGCTGATATTGATATAAGTAATTTGTTCACATGAAAAAGGAGAAAGCAGAAGTGCAATACTTATGAGGTGCTTTCCCCATTTAAAAATAACACAGATACATTGCTTATACCATAGAAATAATAAATACAAAAATATAAGTTAAAAACATATCAACATTACCCTCAATTCTGTAAATTACATCTCAAGACTACTAGACTACTATGTGTTTTCCCTCTGGTAAAGCTTAAATATTTTCTTTTTATACATTCATTGAAACATATAGATGTTTTTTGAACATTTGATATTATCGTCAAGTGAATTCCATATTTTTATACCACATATAGATACACATTAAGACTTTAAAGTTGTTCTTGCAAATACTTGTCCTATGTTGTTACTCTGCCTTGTGTCATGGCTACTATCTCAACGCATTTTGAATAATTTGGCAGTAGCCCTTTATTTGCATTGTAAATTATCATACTAGATTTGATCTTAACCAAGTCTATTAATTTTAATACATGAAGATCAAAGAACAGCTTATTAGTGTGCTCTCGATATCCAACATTGCAAACAATTCTCACTGCTTTCTTCTGTAGCAAATAGATATATATATATATATATATATATATATATATAAATACATATATATATATATATATATATATATATAGGAGACTAGTGGCAACCTTACTTCAGTGGTCTTTTACAATCAGGCCCCTCCACACCGGGAGAGTCCTACTGCTGAACCTGAATAGACAGTAGCGACCATTCCCAAAGCCTCTGCGCGTCCCGCCCGGCAGGGGGCAGCTCAATGTCAGCGCGTTCTATGGGTCAGCTGACACCGTACGTCACACCGTGGTTCGCCGGCGCCCCAGATGGCCCTGCCGAGTGATTTAAGTTAAGCCAAGGCCTATCGGAAGGCAGCGATCTCTCGGTGGTCAGCTTAGAGGTTAATGCCAACCCCCAATGCGCCATCCCACCCGCCTCACCCCTCACCCCTCACCGGTGTAACGATTTCAACTTCCCCCCTTCTCAAGTTCCCCCCCGGGAATCTGAAAACGTTTTCAACTTCCCTCCGGGGAACTTAAAAACGTTTTCAGATTCCTGGGGGGGAACTTAAAAACAGTTTTCAGATTCCTCCCCCTATTTTCAAATTCCCCCCTCCAGGAATACAATTTCAACTTCCCCCTTCCTAAGTTACCCCCCCCCCCCCCCGAATCTGAAAATGTTCTTAACTTCCCTCTGTGGAAATTAAAAACGTTTTCAGATTCCCTATTTTCAAATTAACCCCCCTCCGGGAATTTAAAATTGTTTAAAAATAAAGAAAATTCCACAAAAATGTAAAAGTTTTAAAAAGATCGGAAATTTATGAAAAATGGTAATAGTAGTCACCAAAATTTCCCCAAAAAGATTTTTTGTTAATCGAACAATTTCACGCAAAAAAATCACCAAAAAAATTTATATTTCACGAAAATAAAGAATTTCACACAAAAATTCTATATTTTTTTAATTATTCACGAAGTTCACGAAAAATCTAATATTTCATGAAATTTCACAAAATAAGAGATTTTTGTATGTCTGTGTGTGTATGTCAGTCCGTAGTTCATTTTTATTTTATTTAAGATGGTGTGGATTATAATCCCCGGGGGAGGGAAAGTTAAAACGAGGGAGGGAACTTGAAAACGTTTTCAAATTCCCCTGGGAGGAATTTGAAAACGTTTTCAAGTTCCCAGGGGGGAACTTGAATATGGGGGGAATTTGAAATCTTTACACCGGCATAACCCCCACCTCCCACTCCCACCCACCCGCACAACCCACACCTCCCAGCCAATCAACCACGTCCATAGAATAACCACCTGCCAGGTTCATTGAAACTGTCCCATATTGATATCAGACTGGACGGCATGGTGAAATAAGTTCAGCTCCCACTTCCTGTGTGGCGACCGGATGCGGTGGCTGAATCGGTTAGCGCGCAGGCTTCCCGTGTGGATTTTGTTTGTTTGTTGTTTTACGTCCTAGCAACATCTAAGGTCATATCAGGATGGGTACCGACTTGTGACAGTGCGCAATCATGGCGACTTTATAGTGCTGTCCCACTGGGAAACCAGGCCGCCAGCACCATGACCCGATAACCGCCTCAGTCACATTATCCTGACACTGAGCTAACCAGTCCTTGTCCTATCCTAATAATGCTGAGCGCCAGGCTAGGAAGCGACAAGTATCAATTTTTTAAGTCATTGGTTTGACTCGACCAGGGTTCGATCCCACGACCCCACAATCTACCAGCACAGGAGATGGGCGCTCTAACTCATTTGGAAGGTCGGGAGTTAGAATCCCAGCCGAGTCAAAACAAAGGACTTGCAAAATTGATAATTGTCACTCCTTAGCCTGGTCTTTGTCATTACTAGAATAAGGCAAGGACTGGTTAGCTCAGTATCAGGATAATGTAACTGCGTGCGAAATCAGGTCACAGTGAGCACTGCCACACATCGGCACCCATCCTAATATTATATATATGTGTTTAAGAAAAAGTGTAACCACAACATGAAATAGTACGTATTATACAAGATTTAAGATGGAAACAACATATTTTGTAAGAAATGGTTTGCGACTGCTTCCAGTGTAGCGATGTAGCTGCACCCCTGGTGCCAACCATGAGAACAGATATGGCAGCCGGTACAGGTACAGATCACCATGGTGACGGTGAAGATCCCGCTGGGGGGAGGGGGGGGGGGGGCTCCTCGTGAGACTACGTCGCTAAATTACGCCACGCATGTCAATGAGGACAATATAGTTGTCCCAATGTCATCTCATTACCTAGCAACCGCGAAAGCAATTGACGCTCGGTTATTTAATGCGGGGCTTTAACCGAGTTGTTGACTAGACATAACCCAGCTGGAGAGTGAGAGTCTCCAACAATGAAGATGACAGCTTGGCCATGCAGAGTGATTCTGTAAGAGCTCAGATTGGGTTAGAATGCCGAGTAAGTCAAAGCAGTTGCTTACTAAATTTATACTTGTCATTAACAAGCTTAGCGCTTGTCATCAATAGGATAGGGTAATGACTGGTTTGCTCTGTATCAGGATAATGTGACTGTGTGGGATATCGGGTCATGGTGTCAGTGACCTAGTCTCCCAGTCCCAGGGGGGCAGCACTATAAAGTTGTCATGAGTGCTCACTGGCACATGTCAGTACCCGTCTTGATATGACCTTAGATGTTGCCATGATGTGAAACTCCAATAACCAACCAACCAACTAGTTGTCAAAGACAGGAGGACTTGTGGGGGGGGGGGGGGGGGGTATGGGGAACTGCGGGAACAACAAACAACATCCGGGGCTTCAACGATGACGGGGTGTCCCGGCAGTGTTGCATGCATTGCGGTTAGTCGGACTCAGTTGGCCACAATCTCTGCGGTGCCAACCCGGCATTAACTAACTAAATGCCTCACTATATGTTTAACAGGCGGAGAGGCGTGATCTGGATGTGTTGTGATTGTGTGCGCGGGTTCCTATTCATGGAAGGGCATCTTCTTTGTCAGCCACTATCGGGTGAATTATTACAACACCGTAGAAGGCCGTAGCTAGCGGGAGGGGGGAGGGAAACAATGGCTAGTCTAACCGCCCCCTCACACACACAAAAAACAACACAAAAAAAACAACACAAAACAACAACAAAACAACAACAAATAAAGACACAAACAACAACAAAAACTAAAACAAAAAACAAAACCAAACAAAAAGAACAACACAAAACGACCAACACCCCATATGTACTCTCCTTGAAATGGCTGACAATGGCATTTAAGAGCCTCAAGATTTCAAAGTTTCTAGGGGTGGGGGCATACCCCCCAGACCCAAATAATGCCTCACGCCTTTAGCACTTGTTCATTCCAAGAAGTTATCCGTCCCTCCCAACAAATCTGCGGAACCCAAGCACAAATTCGCATCTACAGCCCTCGGTGATTTAATCGACATGACGAACAATGCAGACGACACATGATGAGCGCGGGAATCTGATTAAGTCACGTCATCTCGCTGCAGCCAATGAGAGGCTGTAACTGACTCTATTAGAAGGACGCCCAAGAAAGGAAGCCATTCTTCTTACAGATCCCAATTTAAATAAGCACACTAGATTATTCTCCACAGGAGTAGCTATATTGATGACTTGATATGAACAGAAAGCAGAAATGAGTAGCTTGTTTGTTTGTTCCAGTTTTGCGCCGCAGCAACATCCTAAGTCATATCAGGATGGGTACCGACTAACGAAAAGTGCACATTTATGGTTACTTTGTAGTACTTCCCCAGTGGGAGACCTGAGGCCATATGTATGAACAACTTTTTATCGGCTCCGATGTTAAGGGCCGCCGTCGGGTTAGCTAATGCCGGTGTTGGAAAATGGGTCACAGAGTATGTACGGGTCCAAAGCATGGTGGTGTTAGCTAACCTAGCAGTTATTTATAGATTTGGGGTATCTCACTGAGCCTGTTCCCGGTGAGCACCGCTATTTGCCAATATCGCCGCCAATAGACTACATCACGGTTCCAACTGCGCATGCGCTGAAAACGGCGTTGGGAGCAAAGCAAAGGCACAACTGGCATTTTATTCAAAATAAATAGAAATACATAATAATTTTAGGGTTAATCTGATCAAATTTCACTTTTTAAGTATGTAATTCTGTTACATATGATGGCATTGAATAGATTTGGGGCTAATCGGCACCTAACACCGCCCGTAAACTTGATACGGAGTGGTGTTAGTGCACGCGATGTTAAACTCGCGGTGTTTCCGTAACACTGCTCCATACATACTGACTTTTCGCAGTTAAACTAGAAATCCCGTCCAAACCCAGTTTTGGCTCGCTAACACCGATCCATATAAACCACCAACAGTATAATAATTGCATGCCACACTCAGGTACATTATCCTGGTACTGAGCAAACCAGTTCTTGTCTTATCCTATTAATGTTGAGCACCAGGCTTAGAAGTGAAAAGCATAAATTTGGTATGTCGTTGATTTAACTAAAGCCCCAATCACACTACGGATTGCGACCACTTGTGACAACATTGTGTCCACCTTGCGACCACTTTGCGACCACTTTGGACCAAAGAACTCACCTTCTTACGACCTCCTTGCGATCAAAATGTTCGCAATGATGTTCTTAGTGCGGTAGCCAGTTGCATCCTCTTTGCGACGACCCCCCCCCCCCCTCCTGGTTATGTATGGTCTTAAACTGGTAGCAAGCAGTAGTGTGACAGGGGTATCAGGTTAGGTTCGAATACAGGACCTCCCACATGGAAAGCCAGCCAGTGACTAATCAAGTGACATTCTTGCTGCACAACCAAATACATCATCATCATCATGCTGTCAGTCGCGATGCAACAAAGACTGCTTTCATTACTTGACTGCCGCTCTCCATTTAGCTCTCTGCTGTGAGAGTGATGTCCATGAGTTGGTCTTAATGTCTCTCAGCTTCAGGTTTACATTTCATGAAAGCTGCCTGCAAAAGTGGTGAAGTGCTGCTGGCTTTTGCAAGTTACCAACGGCACTCTCTCGGGGAGCAAATAGAGGTTTCACACCGGCAAGAACATGTCCAGACAGGCGCAAAACTATTTGCCCCTGCAGTGGCTGGTTGGGAGATGTTGGGAGTTCCATAAATTAACCGCCCTTAATGATGCCACAGTGATATGATTTTCTGTTTAGGGTTGGTTTGCTCCCTTAGCCTTCGGTTCTGTCAAGAACCTGTACCACAAGGCAATGGCTTACAACTCTGCAGGGCAGGGGCGTCAAACTCCCTGAGGTATTGTAATACCTGCAATACCTGCATACCTTAGACATAATACATACCTGACTGCAAACTCAGTAATGTATCAGGCTATATCAGATTATAACCAGAGAGGGTGGCCGAATGAGTAGAGCGTCCGTCTCCTGCTTTGGGAGATCGGGGGATCCGAACCCATGAGTTTGTGGTTTCGAATCCTGGTCGAGTCAAACCAATGACTGAAAAATGTATACTTGTCGCTTCATAGCCAGGTGCTCTGCATTATTATGATAGGGAAAGGACTGGTTGGCTCAGTGTTAGGATAATGTGATTGGGTGGGATATCAGGTCATGGTGCTGATGGCCTGGTTTCGCAGTGGGGCAGCACTATAAAGTTACCATGAGTGTGCACTGTCACAAGTCAATATATGACCTTAGGTGTTGCTAGGACGTAAAACAACAACAAATATAGCAGATTATATTTGGATGGAAAGTTCTGTGTAGTTTAGTTACTGTGTAGTGGCAATTGTGATTTTTTGTTTGTAAATATAGTTTATTCATTGAATAAAGTCTTTTGTCAGCGCCGTGGCACTGGTCTTCCAGCCATGTGACAATACAGTTATTTACAATATATGCAGCTAGCCCAAATCAGCTGAAATAACAATATCAAACATTCAAAGACTTACATATGGTATAGTTTGACAATTCACATACAAAAATAGCAGTTATATGTTGTATTCCTACACACTTGATACCTACATGTGTATTGATTAGACCTTTACATTAAAGAGTGGTTAGGTGCATAGTTTTCCTTCATAGGTTTGTATGCCTACTATGTTGTGAACTGCAAAACTATCATGTTGTTGGAGTTAACATTTTGAGATGGAGTGAGTGTGAGTAGAATGGTTTGTTTATTCTGTTAGATAGAGCGTGGCTAGCTTATAGGGTTATGTTTAAAAGTTAATACCTCAGGTGTGTTTTTTGACTACATGAAGTAGTTTGAGTAAGTAGGTTGTTAGTAATGATGGGATAAACAATGCTTGGAGGATTGTATGTTTCAGTCATTTAGTAGTCTAGTACAGACTTTATTAGTGTCTATGTTTGTACAAAGACCCTATAATACCAAGACAGCTCACTCAGCCTGTACTGTGTAATCAAAATAATCAAACCCACCACTTGGTGTGCTGGCTGTTCCCCCGGCTAAACAGATGCCATACTATATGCACAAATGTATATATGAATGTGAAAGCTGTGTGGCGATGGCGAAGAGGACGATGATGATGTGTGCCTGTTCATAGCAATCCGATATTGATGTGCATTCACGCTTACCCGCCTCATGCATGATATAACCATATGTGTTTACATGTGAAACACCAACCAGCAGCTGGGTCGATCAAACCCACCACAAGGTGGCACCGCACAATTTACATCACATGGGAGAGATAGGGAGTGAGCCGTCCCAGTACCATAGGGCCCCCGGTCTATAGCAACACTACCAGACTGACACACCTTTCCGAATTTGCTGGGCAAATAATTTGTACGGTGGATAACTTGGTTTGTTGGCAGCAGGCAATGGAGCAGGCAAAGGAGCGCGTGGGCTGGAAGACCAGTGCATTTGCACTGACATGTTATTCAGAGGAATAAAAACACTGGAACAAAAAAGGATAGTTAACACCGTCACAAGGATAGAGCTAGTAGAACTTCAGTGTGTGTGAGTCACAACAGAAGCTCTTAAAATTAATAAAGACAATCTTTTTTCTAAAGTATCGGAAAGTGAATAGCTGACAACATGGGTCATATTTCATGTCAGACTTCTAAATTAACACGGGCAAGCGGCGAGGTCGGAACAAAAGACGCTATCGAGTTGTCAATTTGAAGCGAGACCTAGTTCCTTGCGCATGGAATTAGACAACTTGCAGGCATGTGACATTACCAGTATGAGATATCAAGTAATTTTTGACTGACTAGTACGCATCAGCAATTATAAGCATACCCGCGTTTCCGATCAGGGAGACAGATGTATAGACCTATTTCATGTCACGTCAGCATAGGTAATTAGGTCAGTGTGCGCACAGCATTGCTGCAGGACAACACTGGGTCACACTGCAAACTCAATGGCTGTTAGCAATCTTCATACAGAAAATGTGAAATATCTCTAAAGCCACGCCACTTAGAAACAAACCGTTTGGTACACATATAGAAAACATATTGAACAAAAGGATTGTTCAAAATGTGTACAGTTAGGGTTCTGTTCTATTAGTTTTGAATCAAATTGACGTGTTGCATTGTGCGTATCGGCAAACTCAATGCATTGTCAATGGCCGTGAGCAATCTTGATACAGAAAAAGTCAAATATCTCTAAAACTACACGACCTAGAAACAAACTGCTTGGAACACATACAGACAACATGTTTAACAAAGAGATTATATTAAATTTATAAGGTTAAGGTTCTGCATTTCTATTAATTTTGAATAGAACTGATGCTTTGCACTGCGCATATCGGCAAACTCAATGGCAGTGTGCCTTCGGTATGCAGCCAAGCTGCACATGCATACACAATGTTTATAAACATTGAAAGGCATGTATTTGCATGATGATTAATGTGGCCGATCCAGTAGGTGGCGACAAATTCAGTCCGCAACGATAAGGCAATGGTGATTGAAACCCATGCCCCCCTCCCTTGCCCGTGAAATACCCATTTTACGAAAAGCCTGAATAATAACACAAAACTGCACCGGTATCTAAATTGGATATGTAGCGTTAAATCGGAAGCACTCACACATTTGGGATCGAGAACACAGCCTATGACCTGATGGGTGGCCACTCTAACCACTCAGTTCCATCACGCAAGGTTAGCAGTCGACCTACCCAGAACTGATTGCGATTCGCCGCCTCGATCCACCAGGTTCAGTGACGCAAATTACTGGTGCGTAGTAGCAGAAGCTATTTTTAGCCCCGCGACCTATTTAACTCACATCGAGGCTGTTCACAACAAAAGGAACAAAAAATGTCGTCTGTCAACGGCAACAACAAAAACGAGACTACGCGAGATGTCCGGCGGGCAGCTGCAACCCGTTCACGACTTTAATCTCTGCATTTATTTATCGATGCGATTCATGATTAATCGTGGTGGGTTCTCTCTTTTTTTTAAACTAAAATAATTTAGGCTGGTTCAACAGTTGTTGAACGTCAAAGACTAAAGCTATGATTTCATACACGCGTTATGCGGTATGCAAATGCGTAATTGGAAAAGCATATAGATGCACAGTGGTGCTTCCATATGTTCGGATGCGATTGCGAATGCGAATGTAAATGCAAATGCAAATAATGCTAATGTGAATGCGATTGCGAATGCAAATGCTAATGTGAATGCAAATGCGAATGCAAATACGAATGCAAATGCTAATGCAAATGCAAATGATAATGCTAATGCAAATGCAAATGTGAATGCAAATGAACATGCAAATGCAGCAAGTGAATGGCTCCATGGATCGACCAGTGCAAATGCAAATGCGAATGCGAACGCGGATGCTGCTCCATTTGCCATAGATCAAACAGGAACTTTAACTTTCCTTCTAAAATTTGGAGCAAGAAAGACCGAAAATGTCATGCCATATACCATTACACATTCGCATTCACATGCCGTGTATATGGAATCTTACCTTTTCTCATTGAGGCACCTGCCAGTTTATTTTGCCATTCACGGCCAGGTCTCGTGTGAGCAGACGATAGTAAATGTGGCAATGTGTGATGTCACAACGCATAGAAAACTTGTTACTGCAGATGACTATGGTGTCAGAGTTTTGGCGTTCTTGCCTACATCCCGCTTTTTATTAGAGCAGACGAGATGTGATTCCATCAGACTATGTTAGCAGCGGCAATCATAATGGACTCGGATATGACCTTAGATGTTGCCAGGACATAAAACTACAAAAATCAACCAGCCTAATGGCCCTGGTGTTTGAGAGGCCGGATTGGTTTGCACAGTAGCAAAATAAAGTGAGTGTGTCAGGTATCAGGTCATGGTGCCATGACACCGTCTGGAATTAGGGCAGTGCTATAAAGTCACCATCAGTGCGAACACGTTTCAAGTCAGTACATGTCCTCATATGACCTTATATCTTGCTACAATTTAAAAACCCCAACAAACAAATAATTGTGAATAGCCGATGTACACGTGGATTAAAGTTGCATAGTCTGATGAAAATAAAAAAATTTCAAAACCAAAACAATTATCTACATTTGATTCTACATATCTAACTTAGATACTTGTGCACTTATTAAACATTTGTCATCACACTGAAGGGAATATACATGCAATTTAAGAGAACTTGTTACTGCAGATGACTATGGTGTCAGAGTTTTGGCGTTCCTGCCAAAATTGATTTTGCATGGTTGTACTTCAAATATCTCCAAAGTTAACCATCTAAAATTAAAGTTATTTCAAACTGAAGTAAGGTAGTCTATAGCGATCAATCTAATGTATTTATCTCAGAAAATGACAGAAACTCTAAACCATCGGACTATGCAACTTTAACCTGTCTGGAGGAAGCCATTACAAGTCTTCAGGTATCACAATGCACATTACGTTTGACTTATTCGGGGTTAGGTATTCTCATAGGGGTGATCAATCAATCAATAGTTCCATCCTCTAGTCGAGGGTTGGATGCAATGGTTCTCCACTTGTCCCGATGTTGTGCTGTTCTGATAGACTGTGAATAATTCAAGCCTGTCCACTGTGAAATATTTGTAAACCATGATGTTCTTGGTCTCCCTCTCCCTCTGCTGCCATTCACCTTCCCTTCCAACAATGTACGGTATATTGAACTCTGACGAATGATGTGGCCAAAATAAATAAGTTTCTTTGTCTGTATAGTGGCAAACAAGCTTTTCTTATTTTTAATTTTTCTGAGAACTTCTTTGTTGGTGATCTTCTTTGTCACATAGGGGTGATGGAAGTTGGAAATATTGCGCCTAAAGCAGGATTCTAGCCCAACATCCTTGCCATTCCAGGGCGAGCACGCTAACTATTACACAACATAGGTTTCCCAATGCAACCAGACGGGATGGCCGAATGAGTTAGAGTGTCCGTCTCCCGTGTTGGTAGACCATGGGTTTGTGGGGTCGAACCCTGGGCGAGTCAACCAATGACTTAAAAATTGATACTTGTTGCTTCCTAGCCAGGCGCTTGGCATCATTAGGATAGGGCAAGGAGCAGTGGAATGAGGAAGACCAATTGTCCACGATTGAAATTTCCCTTGCTTAAACAACTAATGTACCCCAACAAAATGACACTTTCCACGGCTACCTGTCTATGTGGCTCCTTGCCTGAAAAGTCAGTGCAGGTGGTTAGAATGTATAGGTGCTTGAAGTGTACTTCTTTTGTATTGTTTTACGGACGAAGGATGGTTGGTTGGTTGGTTTTTGGAGTTTTACATCCTGGCAACATCTGAGGTCATATCAGGATGGGTATCGACTTGTGACAGTGCACACTCATGGCGATTTTATATTGCTGCCCCACTGGGAAATAAGGCCACCAGCACCATGACCCTATATCCCACTCAGTCACATTATGATGACACTAACCTAACCACTCCTTGTCCTATCCTATTAATGCTGAGCGCCAAGTTAGGAAGTGGCAAGTATCAATTTTATGTCATTGGTTTGAGCGGGAATCGAACTCCCAAACTTCCGCACAGGAGGCCTTCACTCTACTGATTTAGCCACCACATCCGGTCAAGGCAAATGGTAAGAACTCCTAATAACCACTGGACTGTAACACCTCCTGTAATTTTAGTTATGGTTTGTAAGTACAATTTTACTGTCACTTGCCACAAATTTAACCATTTCAAAATTGTACCTGATATAATTGTGTGCTGTCATTTGACGCAAATCTGACAATTTCAGATTTTCATGTAAATTTCAGATTTAATGTAAATTTAAAGATGTTCATGTAATTTTCAGATATTCATGTAAATTTCAGATTTTCATGTAAATTTCAATTCAGGCACATAAATGACCCCAGTCACACGAGAGACAGCGTTCGCCGCCAACCTCCCTACGCCCACAAGGACGCCAACCACCCAGCGTTCCATTCGATACATTGATTCAAATACGTGGTAGGCGCCATGGCGGCACCAGGGCGGCACCAGGGTGGCGCCAGGGCGGCGCCAGAGCGCCAGCGGCGCCAGATCGGCGCCAGATCGGCGCCAGATCGCGCCAGATCGGCGCCAGAACGGCGCCAGAACGGCGCCAGATCGGCGCCAGATCGGCGCCGGCTGTCGCCGTATCAGGGCCGGGGCGGCATCAGGGCGATGCCAGGGCGATGCCAGGGCGGCGCCAGGGCGGCGCCAGGGCGGCGCCAGGGCGGCGCCAGGGCGGCGCCAGGGCGGCGCCATAGTACCTACCACCCTGTGAGCACGGCATTGCATATTTTGGCGCCGCTAGGTCGGCGCCAGATCGGCGCCAGATCGGCGCCAGATCGGCGCCAGATCGGCGCCAGATCGGCGCCAGATCGGCGCCAGATCGCCGGCAACTCGCCAACCCAGGGCGGCGCCAGGGCGGCGCCAGGACGGCGCCAGGGCAGCGCCAGGGCGCCAACCATTTTGAATGGCGCCGCCGGAACAGGGCGTAAAAGAAGGGGTGCCCCAACGCAGCACGAAAAACCTCCCTTCCCCCTCCAAAATTTTCCGGGGGGGAAAGGGGGTTTTGGTTTTTGGGGAGGGGGTCGGCCCCCGGGGGGGTTTGGTGGTGGGGCGGGGGGGGGGGTCCCGGGGCGGGGGGGGGGGGGGTTGGGGGAGGGGGGGGGTCGGGGGGGGGTGGGTCCCTGGGTTGGTTTTTTGGTTGGGGGGGTGGGGCCCCGGGGGTAAGTTGGGGAAAACCTTGTGGCTGGGGATGGGAGGGGGCGAGCGGGAAATTTTCCTGGGCGCGGGGGTTGGGTTTTGCGGCCCCGGCCCCGGGGGGGGGGCCAAGGGGGGTTTTTGAAAATATTTAGCAAGGGCCTTTTTAGGGGGTTAAAAACATTCCATCATGAATATATCCCTTGCTGCCCACACTGCATTAAACCATCACAAATCACCAATCAACTCATATTCAATCATGATAATTGTGAATAAGTAAGGTTGTGTCTGGTACTGCTACTGCCCATTTACGGCTAGACACTCGGTTCGTGTTAACTATTGACTATTCACTCATTATGTTGGAAGCGTTCCAATGCGACCACCGGCCGCTAGGGGGGCGGGGTCAATGCTTGCCGCTGGTAGCGCCACCTCGGGTGTTCACAAGCCAATACTTCCTGTTCCGTCTCCTCCTCCTTCCAGAACCCAAGCTATCCTCTATTCCACCATTCACAACTTTGCTATTTCTTTGATACGCAGCGAAGGAGAAAGTCAAGGCAGGAGGTGAAAATAAAAAGCACTTTATTATATATAAAGTGGGGGGCAATGTACAATGAGGGTATAAGGATATAAGCAATGTACAAGAGGGTGATGATATAATAAAGTGAATGGTAAAATGAGGATAAAATGTCAGTGTCACGTTAGGGGAGGGGCCCCGAAGAGCCCTCCGCCCTATAAGGTAAGAGCAGAAAGTAAGGGTGAGTGGGCGGAGAAAATAACCAGGGAGTGTGTCTGGCTGGGCGTGGAGGCGTAGTAGCTGGAGGAGGGAGGGGAGCCACTTATAAGGCAGAGGAGAGGGGGGGGGGCAGGAAGCGGGCCGGGGGGGGGGGGGGGCACTCCTCGTTCACTGCGAATCAAACGCAATGCAAGCATTACGACCAATTGTAAACAAGACAGGGTTTTTAGCATTCCTCCATACCCCTTGCACACAATTACCACATTGTATATACTTATAAGGGGAATGAATAATATCATGATATATGCATTATAATATGAATAAGCAATGCTTAGCACCGACCCTCGGGTCATATTCGATTAACACGACCCGGACGACTCGGGTCACCCGAGTTGCTGGAATTTCAAATCGAACACCATGAGTGGAGTCGAAAAATACACGTGGCGTATGCAAAACGACCCGACCCCAGTAACGCACGTCTTGGCTGGGGTTGGCTAGGAGTGATGACGTCACATATGTGCTGGTACCGTCCTGTAGCAGTACAAGTTTTTTTAATGTTTAAAAAAAAAAATCAGCTTAATGAAATGGAAATATAACTAAACTATATGATCAAAAAATACTTTAAATCCTATTTGCTGTAGTTATATCGGTTATTTTTTTTTTTAAAGAAACAAGTTGTGGCTTAAGCAGAGTAGCATGGAGGAACAGGTTCACTGGTCCCGGTGACATCATCGCACCATAAATGGAAGATCTGTAGGGAGGGACCAGTGTAGTTGTTCCTTGATTTGGCATGTGCTACTCTGCGGCAGAACATCATCAAGGCATTAAGCCCATAGGCTATTATTAACCAATCGCTGTTGTCCACCCTGTTTGCTGTGTTAGCAAAGCCTGACAAGCAATTTTTGTTTCCGTTTGCTGGATTTAGATTTTTCAACATGAGAATACAAATGGCGACCCCCATATAGGGCTATTTCCGTTCGCTGTATTTTGGTGATTTCATTGTACGAGTATTGTTTATGAATATATACACGTGTTAGTCCTTAGCCTCCCCCCTGGGCGGGTCCGTATAATCCCTTTTTCGGGGTAAATACATTTATTTTTTAGAATATTTCTTTTTGCTCAGGACGGTACACGGTTCTTCCGGCCATTAACGGTACATGGTCAGTTGCATAAATTAAAGGAGAGAAAAAGTATATTGTGTGTATCATACACTGTTCCCATTGTGTTTTTCAAATAAATACACGGACACCATATAATGCAAAATAAATATACACTACAAGCAATTATTCTATTCTATGTCAGACCTAATATATGCAGGTATTGCAGGTATAGCAATACCTCAGGGAGTTTGACGCCCCTGCCCTGCAGAGTTGTAAACCACTGCCTTGTGGTACAGGTTCTTGACAGAACCGAAGGCTAAGGGAGCAAACCCTAAACAGAAAACCATGTCACTGTGGCAGCATTAAGGGCGGTTGATGTATGGAACTCCCAACATCTCTCCGACCAGCCACTGCAGGGACAAATAGTTTTGCGCCTGTCTTGACATGTTCTTGCCAGTGTGAAACCTCTATTTGCTCCCCAAGAGAGTGCCGCTGGTAACTTGCAAAAGCCAGCAGCACTTCAACACTTTTGCAGGCAGCTTTCATGAAATGTACAACCGCATGAGAGCGGCAGTCAAGTAATGAAAGCAGTCTTTGTCGCATCGCGACCGACAGCATGATGATGTCAGACTGCTATATGTTATGCATGTATTTATTCCACTGATGCTCTAGTTCTTCACCCTGCCACCCTGAGTGCCACCTGAAAGTGAATAATTTAATACGAATAACCCATCAATTTGACTGAAAGCACAAGTGGGAGTTGGTATTTTGTTACCCTTTCACATAATCAGGTTCTTGCTTGACGGATGTGTACAACACTACTACAACCTCGGTGGAATAACTCCTTCTTTGTACAGGATATAAACCTACTAGGGTATGTCAAATCAATGCCTCAAGTGAAGAAAACAATGTTTTATAAATAATGCATTAAATTGAATGAGCGAGCGGGGGGGGTGGGGGGGGGTGTTCATTCGTTGTCACAGTGGGGGGCACAAGACACAGCAACGCACACAGCTCCAACCTAGTTCCCCAGCCAATCACATCCCACACACTCACTCGCCTGCTCTGATTGGCTGGCCCAAAACCAATCACACTGCACCACGTCCCTGCCACCACCGGACGCGGTACCCGAATCGGTACAGCGTAGGCCTCCCGTGCGGAAGGTCGAGAGTTCAATTCCTTCTTGGGTCAAACCAGTGACTTATAAAATTTATACTTGTCGCTTCCTAGCCAGACGCTCGGCATTATTCGGATAGATCAATGACTGGTTGGCTCGGTGACAGGATAATGTGACTGAGTGGGATATCGACATTATTCGGATAGGGCAATGACTGGTTGGCTCGTTGTCAGAATAATGTGACTGAGTGGGATATTGGGTCATGGTGCTGGCGGCCTGGGTTCCCAGTCGGGCTGCAATATGCAGTCGCCATGAGATGAGTGTGCACTGTCACAAGTTAGCACCCGTCCTGATATGACCTTAGATGTTGCCAGGACATAAGACTCCAACAACCAACCAACCTGCTCACAGTGTCACTGATAACAGGTATGACGGTATGTATATGGGTTATTTTCCAAAACTGGGCACCACATATTTGGTCTCCACGTTACGATGCTGATAAATAAGTCATTCTTTTATTGATAGCAAGTCAAATAAGTATGCTAGCCTCTGTCTATTAGGTATGTTAGCAGTTCTATATGTATTGAATTTATCCTACAAAAGATATCAAAATAATACCTGTATGATTTTGTGTTAGAGTGAAAATGTGAAAATTTACGCATTGACATCATGCATTTAGCCAAACATTTTTAAAACGTTTTTATTGTAAGATATAATATTGTTTACTTAACTCTAATCAATCAAATCTTGTTTGACTTTGTTGTGTGTGTTAAAATGATGTTCTGAATGTGTCTTTGATTTTCATGTTACACAGGTGATATTAACATACTACTCAATTTGTAAAACATCTAAATAAAAAAGTGAACATATTTTTTCAACTCTGACATATGCCCAACAGCCAACCTTTGTAGAAACAAATTGTGCTATTAATTGGAATGTTTTTTGCTATTATTTGGAAGGTTTTCACTTTTGGTTTCCATGTCACACTTTAGTGTTCAGTTTTAGGGAATGACCCATATATATATATATTCCATCTTACGCAGGTACCTTTATATCCCTCGCATGTAAACTATGCACGTTCCCAATGGACTGCGACAGAGTCACTCTAGAATATTAAATATTTGCAGCTCTTCTAAGAAACTCTTAGCACGCCACAATGGAAAATAACACTCCACTACCAACCCCCCAACCCCCACGGCGTAATGGGACATTCCTTCAGCAGTGCGCGATTTCGGCGAGTGCATTGCTACAGAGGGGCGGAGGGTGGTTGAAGTGCTCAAAGAGCAGGTGGTGGGCGCATCCAATGGCAAGGCCATATTAGTGTCAGGTGACCACCAGATAGTAGCGCAGGCGATTGGAAATGATTTAATTGTGTGCTTCGGATTGGATTTCATTTCATTGTTGTGGAAAATGTTTCAACCATTTCAGTGATACCGTAAAATCTCAAATCTACTTAAGCATATATATATATGTGTGATTTACATATGCTGTTATGCGAATATAAAGGGGTCATTCTCTGAAACTGGACACTAAGGTCTGACATGGCAACCAAATGTGAAAACTGTCAAAATAATAGTTGAACAAATCCAAATAATTCCAGAAGTAATATTCAGGATTACTTGTTGTGCATATGTCAGAGTTGAAACACAAAATCTATTTCACAGTTTGTTTGTTTGTTTGTTGTTGTTTTACGTCCTAGCAACATCTAAGGTCATATCAGGACGGGTACCGACTTGTGACAGTGCGCACTCATGGCAACTTTATAGTGCTGTCCCACTGGGAAACCAGGCCCGCCGGCACCATGACCTGATATCCCAACTCAGTCACATTATCCTGACACTGACACACCAGTCCTTGCCCTATCCTAATAATGCCGAGCGCCTGGCTAGGAAGCAACAAGTATCAATTTTAAAGTCATTGGTTTGACTCGACCGTGACTCGAACCCACGACCCCACGATCTACCAGCACGGGAGACGGACGCTTCAACCCACTCGGCCACCCCGTCTGGTTTGAGTTGGTCTTATACAAATTGAGCAACATGTTAATATCACTTGTGTAATATGGAAATCAAATACACATCCAGACCATCATCTTGGCCTACACAACAAATCCAAACAAGGTTTTATTTATTACCGGTAAGCAAACAAGATAATGCCTTATTAAGAAAAGTTTTTAAAAAGTGCTTACATAAAGTTTAGGTAAATGCATGGTGCTGATGTGTAAACTTTCGCATTTTAGCCTTCGCACCAAATTTTGCGAGCATACTTGTTATGCATTTTACGGGATAGATTAAATACATGTAGTGCTGTTAACATACTTAACACACAGAGGCAACAATAATTATTTGACTTACTACTGAAAAAAATAAATAATTACTTATCATCACCATCGTAATGTGGAAACCAAATATATGGTGTTCAGTTTCAGAGACTAACGCAAATACTGAAGCTGACGCATATTGCCTTAAGGGCGCATTCCATATACGCGTAATGCGTAATGCGAATGCGAATGCGAATGCGACAAAAAATCGAAACGCCTTGAAACCTATGAGGTACATTCCATATACGCGTAATGCGTAATACGAATGCGAATGCGTCAGAAATTCATTATCCCGATCGCTCTATGTAGCGATCGGTGCGTAATGCGTTATGCGTCAAGCTGGATGTGAATAGAAACCTGAGTCTGATGTGTCCATTAGCTTAACACCAGGAGAGGCGACTGAGTATTAGGGAACAGTCTCACAGAGGGGTGCTAATTGGAAACACATGGTGAGCTGGGCACCCCAGAGACATACGGTTAGGGGAAAGCTAAAAATGCTACCATATGCACAGAAATATGAATACTTATCTATAATTTGGCTATAATAAAGGTAGGAACCCCCATGTGACATACAAAAAGTTACATAGATATACATGCAATATTTGGTCATATACAGAGCAGTATGGAGAATAATTGTTTATTTTTATTTTTTAAATATAGCCAGTCGTGCGCCACATAACGCATTAGGCATTACGCGTATATGGAATGCTGGCATTCGCATAACGCATAACGCGTAACGCATAACGCATTACGCATTACGCGTATATGGAATGCGCCCTTTAATGTAGGACTATTGGAGCTAAGCAATCTTGAGCCTTGTCAGTCCCTGGTTAGGTGACCATCTGGGAATACCAAGGGCCATGGACATCCTGAGCCAGGGCTATAGCCTAATACAAACAGGCGTGCATGTTTTGGGTCTTTTCTTTTCCTGGTCACTCCATATAACTCAGGACCGGGCCCAGTAGCCGAATCGGTAGTTTGGTTCCCTGTCGAGTCAAACTACTGACTTATAAAATTGAGACTTGTCACTTTCTTGCCTAGCACTCAGCATTAATAGGAGTTAGCTCAGTGTAAGGATAATGTGACTAAGTGGGATATCAGGTCATGGTGTGGGTGGACTGATTTTCCAGTGGGGCAGCACTATTAGAGTTGCCATGAGTGTGCACTGTCATAAGTCGGCACCCATCCTGATACTTTACCTTACACCCCCATCACACCAAACTAGTTCTCAAAACGTCTGACCACGTTCTAAAACGGGCTGTGGTCGGGTAGAACATGGCTGCAAGAAGGTTTGGGCATGCTCAAAGTTCTGGAGCACCATTCCGTTCTAGTCCATCCATTCCATTTGTATAAAGACCTACAAAGTTGCTACTATATCCATTCCGTTCGCACACAGTTTGAGTCCGTTCAGCAACATTTTCAAGAACGTAGTTAGAACTAGTTTGGTGTGATGGGGGTATTAGATGGTGCCAGGATGTAAAACTCTAATGACCAATCAACGATATAACTCGGTGGTGCTATTTACCTGCACCAGTTAGACTTTATTAATCTGTGGATCTGAATGCTTCCCTTGTTAGAATTACAAATAAACTGCCCTTAGATTAATATGACATGTCCCTTAATAGACGTACACACATCTCGAAATATCCAACAAATTACAAGTGGTACGCTTTAAAGAATTAGCTTTTCAACTTCATCCGTGAATGCTTACTCAGAATCCAGGTAATCAGACCCGATGCAACGGCAACAAATCCGGATTCAAGTGAGTGAGTTAGCGGAAGGACATTGGTCGTAATGCGAAGCATTACGTTTGATGCGAGGAGAGGAAGAGACCCTCCCCCCGCCCCGCGCTGTCGCGCTGCTTTCTCACCTCGGCAGACGGCGCGGCGCGCCGCCCCCTCCCCCGCCCTCCGCGTCGCCCGGCGCTCACGCCTCACCCGACGCCGCTGCTCGCCACCTGTCGCCCTCCCCCGGGCCGGCAGCTTTCACACTCACCTGCTGTCGCCCCTCCCTCTCCCCTTATAAGGCCGCCCCCTGGCCTCCCTCAGGCACTCGCCCTCCTGCCGTCTCCCAGCTCTACCCTTTCTTCAACTTGGCTACTCCACCTCGGACCTCTGCCCCAGCTCAGCCTCAGGATGCCTCGAGGAAAAGGACGTGGACGGAAGGGATCCCGGGCCGCCCCCGGCACCCCGGGGCCCTCTCCAGCACCCGGCCGGGGCGACTCCCCGGCCTAAGCCCCGGCATCCCCCGCGGCGCCCTCGGGCCGCACCTCGGGCCCCGAGATGTCGACACTGCTGGAGGCGCTCCAGCATATGCAGCTCGACCAACAGCACTCCGCCGCCGAGGCGCGCCAGGCGACGGCCGACCTCCACGCCCGGATCGACTCCCTGGAGACCGGGGGGACCCGCCCGGGGATCCCCTCATCTCCCCCGAGGCGCCAGGCCGCCCCGACGCCTCGGGCACCTACCGCCACCACAGCCCGGCCCCCGCCGCCGCCTCAGGCGACCCTCCCCGGAGCCGCGCACCCGGAGTACGAGAGGTACCGTCACCTCTCCAGTCAACCACCACCCGCCACCTCGCCGGCCTACCGCGAGGAGGCCATCCGCCACAGCCCCGCCTCCGCGGCCGACGCCGTCCGGGAGATACTGGCATCCGCCGAGGCGCGCCACTCCGTGAGGCGCCAAGGGATCCCGGCCAACTACATCTTCCCCTCGGACCTGGTGAAACGAGGGGCCGAGAGAAAGCCGGTGAAGAGGGGAGAGGCGACAAAGGACGAATATACCCTCGCCCTCCTCACCCTCATCGACCACCCCGACTTCCCCGCCCACTCCGCCCAGGGACTCCACCACCACCACCTAGCAGTCTGCCGGGATAACCTCGTCTACCCTGGGCAACCGTCCGCCGGTACTCAGAGACCCTGTTTACCGCCATCGCGGACGGAACCCTCCCCCAGGGCTGGCATGACCCGGTAGCGCTCAACCTCATGAGACTAGACTGCCTGGCCATGCCCGAGGACCAAGCCACCGCCGCCCCTGCCCGCCTACCCGACCCTCTCCACCGAGGCGCCCACCTCCCCCGACCCCAAGCTGACGCCCGCGCCACCTATGACAGCGAGACCCACGGGGCCCCCTGCCCGGCCTGGAACCGCGCCCCCGCCTCGTGCGATCGGGCCCGCCTCGGGGAGGCCCACGGTGAGGCGGGGGACAGGCGCCGTCACGTCTGCACATACTGCGCCAATGTGAGGCGCCTCCTAACCATGCACAGCAAGGCCGACTGCATCATGAAACAAACCCGTGAGCGCCAGACCCCCCCCGCCACCTCGGCGGATTTTTGATCCGCCGGCCTCCCCCCAGCCGGCCCGGGGGGACCCCTCCGGCGCCTCACCCTCACCACTGCCGACAGCCCCGCAAGCCCCGCCGACAACCTCCCAGCGACCATCGATCGCAGCGCCGCCAAGTCCCAGCCGAGGATCATCACCTTGGGCATCACACCTCGGACCGCATCCCAGCCCAGCCTCAGGAGGAACCCTCTGCAGCCGATCCTCACGACACCGCCTTCAACAACACCGCCGCCCAGACCCCGACCACCACCCCATCCAGCCCCGAGGACTTCGCTGCCCCCCTGCTCGACCCTCGTCGGACCTCCTCACCGGATCCCACCAAGGAGCGGGCCTCCCCCTTTTTGGCCGCCCGCTCCCTGTCGACGCAGGCCCCGGACACTCCCCGCCCCGAGAGGGAGCCTGACCCCCGACACGGCCCACCTCTCGGCCGGCCCGCCCCACCTGCTCCGCCTCGGGCGCCTCGGGCGCGCCTCGAGCCCTCCCCTACTTTTGGTGGAGGGCTCCTCGGCACCCCCTCACTCCACTGACATTTGATCTCTGTTTCTCTATTTTTACTCCGCTCTTCATGTTATTTTATCCCTTGTTCATTATTTACACCTACTCCTCGTTTACCCTGTATGCCCTGTATGTTTTTCTGAGGCGAAAATAAAAACCTTTTATTTCCACCCCCGCCTCCTCTCTTCCTTTTCGCGCATCGGTCGTAATGCGAAGCATTACGTTTGATGCGAGGAGAGGAAGAGACCCTCGCCCCGCCCCGCGCTGTCGCGCTGCTTTCTCACCTCGGCAGACGGCGCTGCGCGCCGCCCCCTCCCCCGCCCTCCGCGTCGCCCGGCGCTCACGCCTCACCCGACGCCGCTGCTCGCCACCTGTCGCCCTCCCCCGGGCCGGCAGCTTTCACACTCACCTGCTGTCGCCCCTCCCTCTCCCCTTATAAGGCCGCCCCCTGGCCTCCCTCAGGCACTCGCCCTCCTGCCGTCTCCCAGCTCTACCCTTTCTTCACCACCCACCCACCCTACACTCCTACTTTCTCTTCCACCGGTGGAGGGCTCCTCGGCACCCCCTCACTCCACTGACATTTGATCTCTGTTTCTCTATTTTATATTTAGTATAACACTGTCATGTGACTGGGTTATATTTAGTATAACACTGTCATGTGACTGGATTATACTTAGTATAATATTGTTATGTGACTGGATTATATTTAATATACCACAGTTATGTAACTGGGTTATATTTAGTATAACAAGGTTATGTGACTGGATTATATTTAGTATAACACTGTTATGTGACTGGGTTATATTTAGTATAACACTGTCATGTGACTGGGTTATATTTAGTATAACACTATTATGTGACTGGATTATACTTAGTATAATATTGTTATGTGACTGGGTTATATTTAGTATAACACAGTTATGTAACTGGGTTATATTTAGTATAATAAGGTTATGTGACTGGATTATAGTTAGTATAACAGTGTTATGTAACTGGGTTATATTTAGTAAAGCACTGTTATGTAACTGGGTTATATTTAGTATAACACTGTCATGTGACTGGGTTATATTTAGTATAATGTTGTTATATGGCGGGGTTATATTTAGCATAGCATTGTTATGTGACTGGGTTATATTTAGGATAACATTTTTATGTGACTGGGTTATATTTAGTATAACACTGTCATGTGACTGCGTTATATCTAGTATAACATCGTTGTGTTACTGGGTTAAATTTAGTGTAACACATCTATGTGACTGGGTTATATTTAGTATAACACAGTTATGTTACTGGGTTATATTTAGTATAACACTGTCATGTGATTTAGTATAACACTGTTTTGTGACTGGGTCATATGTCTCTGTCCCTATCCGCCACCCCTCTCTTTCACTACCCCTTCTCTGTCCCTATATGTTACTCCTCTATTTCACTGCCCCTTCTCTGTCCCTATCCGCCACCCCTCTCTTTCACTACCCCTTCTCTGTCCCTATCCGCCACTCCTCTATTTCACTACCCCTTCTCTGTCCCTATCCGCTACTCCTCTATTTCACTGCCTCTTCTCTGTCCCTATCCGCCACTCCTCTATTTCACTGCCCCTTCTCTGTCCCTATCCGCCACTCCTCTATTTCACTGCCCCTCCTCTCTCACTATCCGCGACTCCTCTATTTCACTACCCTTTCTCTGTCCCTATCGGCTACTCCTCTATTTCACTACCCCCTCTTTGTCCCTATCCACCACCCTTCTATTTCACTACCTCTTCCCTGTCCCTATCCGCCAGCCCTCTCTTTCACTACCCCTTCTTTGTCCCTGTCCGCCACCCCTCTCTTTTACTACCTCTTCTCTCTCCCTATCCGCCACCCATCTCTTTCACTACCCCTTCTCTGTCCCTGTCCGCCACCCCCCTATTTCACTGCCCCTTCTCTGTCCCTGTCCGCCACCCCCCTATTTCACTGCCCCTTCTCTGTCCCTATCCGCCACCCCTCTATTTCACTACCCCTTCTCTGTCCCTATCCACCACCCGTCTCTTTCACTACCCCTTCTCTGTCCCTATCCCTGATCTCTTCCTTCCATCATCTCCCATTCCACCCTGCTCCCCCCTCCCCCCTCCCCCTCCCCCCTCATCCCTCATACCACCACCCCACCTCACTCCCACTCCCACTTCCCCCTCCCACCGCCCTGCGTGTTGTATGTGATTTGTATGACGGCCGCGTGGTGGCGCCACTTTGATGTTGGCCGATACATGTAAGATTACTAAGGGGACGACCGAGCCCAGGGCTCAGATAACTAGCAATGTGTTGACGTGCTGGAGTTTCTCATCTTCCTTTCTCTCTCCAAAATAGACTAATTTGGATCCACCTACCATAAAACAAAATATATCATTTTCTCTTCCATGACTACACTTTTAATTTATATCCAATGACCAAATATCGCCATGAATCTCTTCAAGAAATGTGTGTGTATTGATTAAGGTTAGTAACTATATGATACGTTAATCCTTCATTTAGATTTAATATGACAATTTCCTATGTGAGAATTGGTAGTGTAAGTGTGTAAATAGAAACCAATGGCAAATACCCACGAAAAGACTGCTACTCGCACACCATGACATATTTTTGTTAAAAGAGGAAAATCTGCAGACATTTAGTAAAGTGTGTATGACATGCAATGCATTTGTGGCACTTGTTGGATGGGTGCGGGTTGGGGAGGGGGTATAACCATTGCTGATATAAACATTCGTTTTGATATTGGCACGGCACTCGTGCTTAACAAATATATTTTGCAATACAGCTTTATTGCACAATATGAGTTTTAGTATTATGCATATCTCTCTCTATATATATATATATTAATATATATATATACATATCATCATCATCATCATGCTGTCGGTCGCAATGCGACAAAGACTGCTTTCATTACTTGACTGCCGCTCTCTATTTAGCTCTCTGCTGTGAGAGTTGCATCCATGAGTCGGTCTTAATGTCTCTCATATTTTCATGAAAGCTGCTTGCAAAAAGTGCTGAAGTGCTGCTGGCTTTTGCAAGTTACCAGAGGCACTCTTCGGGGAGCAAATAGAGGTTTCATCACCGGCAAGAACATGTCAAGACAGGCGCAAAACTATTTGTCCCTGCAGTGGCTGGTCGAGAGATGTTGGGAGTTCCATACATCAACCGCCCTTAATGCTGCCACAGTGACATGGTTTTCTGTTAGGGTTTGCTCCCTTAGCCTTCGGTTCTGTCAAGAACCTGTACCACAAGGCAGTGGTTTACAACTCTGCAGGGCAGGGGCGTCAAACTCCCTGAGGTATTGCTATACCTGCAATACCTACATACCACATACATATATATATATTTATATATATATATGTGTGTGTAATGGAAAACGTGTTATAGATTGCTGACTCGCTATCTTTGTCGCATCATATTGGTTGCTTGGGTTGACAAGTTTGGTGTATATGGCAGCAATACAGTATTTGCATATCCATTAGTTTGACAACAGTATATTTTCCGGGCGCAAGTGAACAGTGTAGCGCCTCGGTTAGGATCGTGCCAATGGCGGCGCCACCGGTCACGTGGGGCTGGAGGGGGGGGGGGGTGCATACATCAAGTAAGGCACCCCATCAATAGTAAAGTAGTAAATAAACATATGAGCCTGTCTCAAAAGGTGATAACTCTTTGTCTGTGTGTGTCCATTGTAACGATTGACACAAAACAGCACAGAAATGGTTACACTGAAAACACAAGGACATTTGCTTCAAATCAATATGTATTCTATTGGGATTATGAAACACCATGTGAAAAACAAATCAGTTTATCCTGAGCAAATGCATAAGCAGATAGTATGTTGATCATTACAATGGACAAACAAAGCTTTGTCCCATATTGCTTAGCACCTTTTGAGACAGTCTCATATATACTTCCCTTCTGTGAGTTTATACTCGCATAATGTTTACATCAAATACGTACATGTAGTGTTAGTGGGCTCTGAATGTTATTATATCACTGGTTAGTACTAGTTGTTAGGCTTGTCAAGGTGTGGGGGGAGGAGTGGCCCATAATGGGGCGGTCGGCCAGGATAAGAGCAGGCATGAGGAAGGTGGGGGGCAGGAATCAATGGGTCATTCATCAGGTTGTGCCTCAACCTTGCAGTGCCAGGGTTTGCGCTGAATAACCAAATGAGCTCTGTATGCATTTTTAAAGGCAGTGACCGAACCTGTTTATCTGGTTTTGATTGGGAGATCATTCCATGTGACACTTCCTTTGTAGTCTGATCAGCTTATTAGTGGTAGGGTTGGGCAGCCTGAGAAGGCTCACTGTCCACTTCCGCGTTACCCTGATTGCGTGGTGTATGTATCTGTCGTCACTTACATGTTTGTACTTCAACGTCATTAAATGTAAGTCCCTACGTACATCTAGGGTGTCTAGTCTCAAGCCCCGGTCACATACACGTTAGTGAACGTAGTTGAACGTAGTTAGAATCATGTGGGTCAAATGTGCTGTCACTAGGTTAAGGTATGGCGTGTTTTGGTTAATGACCCACCTAATGGTATGGTTAATACCTTACAGTACGGATCCCAATACATTACGGTAAGGATCCCGGTACCTCCAACTACATTCAACTATGTTCAACTACGTTCAACTACGTTCAACTACGTTCAACTTCGTCCGCTAACGGCTATGTGACCACGGCAAAACAGCCAAGGTTTTGTGTCGGTCAATGTATGCTAGGGTATGCTAGAGTATGTTAGAGTATGCTAGAGTACATTAAGAAGTATGCTAGAGTATGTTAGAGTATGCTAGAGTACACTAGAGTATGCTAGCATATGCTAGAGTATGTTATCATCACGGACGCTATGTCTGCCTCAAACGTAGTGCTCTTTTGAACATGTCCAAAGCTTAAATCAGAACTCACGGACCACAGACGTTATTATCACGTTATCATCACGGAGACAGTACACTATGTTCCACTATGTTCAACTACGTTCAACTACATTCAACTATGTTCAACTACATTCAACTATGTTAGACCCGACTACGTTCAACTACGTTCACTAACATGTATGTGACCGGGCCTTTACTCTGCTACGCATGTCGGCCACACTAAGATTCTTGCCCTGGAAAACCGTTCTGAGAGCACTCTTCTGTGTTCTATATACATGTATATATAGGTATATATGGGTATATATAGGTATATGCCCTAAGGTGCATATATACGTGATGCATCAGAAGTATGCGTATATACATAATAGGATGGTTCGTTTATCTAATTTCAGCCAATCAAGTTAGCTTATGCATTAGCTGCCATCTTACTTCATTGGACTGCTGGCGCCCCCTCTCGCTCCTTTTCCTCACCACTGAGGCTACACTGCATGTTCCACTACGCGTTGAAATACATAGGGATATATATCTATATATAAATAAAAAAAGTTAAAGAATTTCATGGATTTGTTTTTGTTGTGCCTCTGAAATAAAGTGGGATTGTCTTATTTTATGTACATTGAGTCTTAATATGATCGTAAATTTTGATTTGTTTTTGTTGTGCCTCTGAAATAAAGTGTGATTGTCTTATGTTATGTACATTCAGTCTGACTATGATCATACATTTGTGTGTGCTTTCAATCTTGAAATGGGGGGTGTGCTTCTATTGGGTAGCATGGGACATATATGGTATATATCCAAATACATATTGTGTAAATAATGGTAACACTAGATGGCCAGAAGACTAGTGCTTCTGCACTGAAAAAGGGTATATTTGTTTGATAACGACAAATTATAATTACTTCTCTTTAAGGGGTAATCGGTATAAGAGTAAAATGGTGTGTAACTAGATCTGAGATTGAAAGGGGGGAAGTGATTGAGGGAGGGTGGATGGGAATATGATGTAGAAGGCGTGGAGAGCAGGAGAGCGAATGTGGAGGGGTGGAAGTGGAGGTGGAAGTGGAGGTGGCGATGGAAGTGGAGTTGGTAGGGGTGGTGGAGGAGGAGAAGGGGGTGGATTGGAAGAAGTTAAGAGGACGTGGAAGAAAGAGGAGGTATAGTGTGGGGTGGAGGTATAGCGGGAGGTGGATCAAGATGATTTGAGCAGGAGAAAATTACCAAAGGAAGAGGAAAAGGAGGAGAGGGAGGACGGGGAGGGAGAGTGTGGAGGGGGGGATTGGACTGAGTGGATGGGGGGAGATTGAGGTAGAGGAGGGGGAGTTGGGGAAGGAGGAGGAGGAGGAGGAAGAGGAAGGTAGAGGTGGACAGGGAGGTGGAGAAGGGAGATGGGGAAGGGAAGTTGGATTGTGAAGGAGGTGGACTGTGGAGGGGGAGGAGGGGAGGGACAGGAGAGGGGTGGTGGACAGAGACGGGAACAAGCGAAGAGGGGTGAGGTGGTCGGACGAGGGGAGGGGTGGTGGGAGGAGGGGGAGCAGGGCCTAGGAGGGGAAGGGAGAGCGGGGGTGGGGGAAGGGTAGCGGATGGAGGTAGGAGGGCAGGTGACGGAGGGATAGGAGGGTGGGGATAGGGAGTAGAGCGGAGGAGAGTGGAGATGGAGATTGGTTAGAAGAATGACAGAGGAAAGTGGAGGAGGTAGAGGGAGGAGGGATTGGGGGAGTAGGATGGAAGGGGAGGTGTAGGGGGGACCTGGAGTAAGGGCCCTCCCTTACTCCAGGTCCCCCCTACACCTCCCCCTCCATTTCCCCCTCCCTCCCCATCCTCCTTCCACCCTCCTCCACTGTCCCCTTCCCTTACTCCACGTCCCCTCTACACCTCCCCCTCCATATCCCCCTCCCCTCCCCATCCTCCATCCACCCTCCTCCATTGTCCACTTCCCTTACTCCACGTCCCCTCTACACCTCCCCCTCCATATCCCCCTCCCCTCCCCATCCTCCATCCACCCTCCTCCATTGTCCACTTCCCTTACTCCACGTCCCCTCTACACCTCCCCCCCATCGCCCCTCCCCTCCCCTTCCTCCTTCCACCCTCCCCACTATCCCGTTCCCTGAATCCCCACGTCCCCTCTACACCTCCCCTCCCCTCTCCCCTTCCCTTCCTCCCCCCAACTCTCTATCTCCACGTCCATCTTCATCCTACTCCCCCAATCCCTCCTCCCTCTACCTCCTCCACTTTCCTCTGTCATTCTTCTACCTCCCATCTCCACCTCTCCGTCTATCCCCACCCTCCTATCCCTCCGTCACCTGCCCTCCTACCTCCATCCGCTACCCTTCCCCCACCCCCGCTCTCCCTTCCCCTCCTAGGCCCTGCTCCCGCCTCCTCCACCACCCCTCCCCTCGTCCGACCACCTCACCCCTCTTCGCTTGTTCCCGTCTCTGTCCACCACCCCTCTCCTGTCCCTCCCCTCCTCCCCCTCCACAGTCCACCTCCTTCACAATCCAACTTCCCTTCCCCATCTCCCTTCTCCACCTCCCTGTCCAGTGGAAGTGGAAGAGGGTGGATAGAGGATGGGGAGGGGAGGGGAGGGGGAGATGGAGGGGGAGGTGTACAAGGGACGTGGAGGAAATGAAAGGGGTAGTTGAACAGGTGGTGGTGGGATTGAGGGGGTTTAAACTGGTGGTGGCAGGACAGCCTGGGCCTTGGTAATTCAGGCAGGCGGAGACAGTGTTCTATAATGGTTGTTTATTGAGGTAGAGGTCAGCTAATCATATATATACAGGTATGGTTGTCATGGTAATTATTCCCGCGGGGATTCGCCCCTCCCCCCAGTAGATGTTAGGCTGAAACCAAACCCTTAACTCTACCCTTTAGTGTCTTATTAGCGGTGTGGGTGGAAGATAGGCTTGAGGAGTTGTCCGGTTGATGCCTGGAGGCGAAGTGCAGGCCATGCAGGTGGTTTAATTTCAAATCGGGAGGTCAAGTGATCGTTTTGGTGGGAAACTGACAGCGGCTTTGTTGTAACCATGGGGAGTTTGGGCATTTCACACAAGGTGTGGCCACCATAGTGCTAAGGCGCTGGGGGTGGTTAGTTAGTTTGCGGGTATGAATATAGGTGGGGTCTGTGTCGGTGGCTGGCGGTGTCCCGTCCTCGCCTGCGAATTACCCATGTTGTAAATAACATGCATAATTTCCAAATACCCTACATGGTGTGGTGTAGAACCAAGTAGAACCGAGCCTGTCCGGATACTCCCGGCTTAATATAAATACAAAAGCATCCCATTTCCGTCCCAGATCCAATAATCCCTGGCCTCTATTTCCCAGGGGTGTTATGCTCTCTCTGTCTCTCTCTTGCTATTTTTGTTGTTGTTTTTTTTGTTTGTGTCTTGCTTATTTATTTTACAGTTGTCGGTTTATGGGAGCAGGGCAATCATGGCCACCTCTGCAGCTGACCGCCGTGCATGGCTTATGGCCGAGCTGCTCGCACTGATTGCTACATGATGATTGGGCGGCGGATCGCCGTGCTATATAAATGACGGAGAGAGCACAGCCAGGCAAGTTTCAGATGTGTCTTGTCTTGTGTGTGACTTGCATCACAGATGCTCACACACTGGTGTCTTCTGTAAAGAAGGTTAAGCGTTCGGATCCTAACCAGGTCAAATTACCTAGCCTAGCACTTGGCATCAGTAGGATAGGGCAATCGCTAGCTCAGTAGTAGGATTCTATGAGTGAGTGGGATATTGGGTATTGATGCCTACAAACAGGTCTCCCAGTGTTACAGCACTATAAGGTTGCCATGAGTGTACACTGTCAAAGGTGTGTGCCTATCCTTTTATGAACTGATATGTTATTAGGATGTAAACCCCAAATAAACATGAATTAAAGAGTAACCAAATGTGGCGGACCCGATTTAAAATGTTTAAAAAAAGAAATAGTCATTACTAGAATAGGGTAAGGAACATTGGACTGAAGAAAACCAATTGGACGTGTTTGATTTGTTGGTTGTTGGAATGTTACGTCCTGGTAACATCTAATTCACTAAGGCGGAGACAGCAGTTCCATACAGTGGTTTTTTATTTTCTTCGTTAAGAGGTTTACATGTCGGGTGTTGTCTTATCTGGGTGCTAGCCCTTAGTGGTTTGTTCGTCCCGTGGGGTTTTTGATCCCAGTGGTGGTATGTGGGGACCGGATTCGAGCCCTTTACCCTTCCCATCTGGTCTTTGTGAGGTGTGGGTGGGTGGGTTGAAGTTAGGGTTGGAGTTGTCCGATCGGGAGCTGGATGGGTTGTGCGGCCATGGAGGCAGGTGGGGTTTTAACGGTCACGTGTTCTTTTGGCGGGAGTGGGTCGCGTCCTCCTCCTGTGGGTGGAGGGGGGTACCCAGGGTTAACGCTAGGTGGCGGCAGAGTGCTGGGCGTGTGGGTGTTCTATATCCAGGCGGAGTGGGGTCGGGTCTTGTCGCGGGTTCCGTCCCCGCCCAGTGAATTGGACATGTTACGTTAACATGCACAATGTTGGGTACCGACTTGTGACAGTGCGCATTCATGGCAACTTTATAATGCTTCCCCACCGGGAAATTAGTCCACCAGCACCATGACCCAATATCCTGCTCAGTCACATTATCCTGACACTAAGCGGAACCAGTTCTTGACCTATTCTATTAATGATCAGTACCAAGCTAGGAAGCAACAATTATCAACTTTGTAAGTTATTGGTTTGACTGAACCGGGAATTGAACTCCAAATCTCCCGCAGGGGAGGCCTGCGCTCTACCGATTCGGTCACCGTGTCTGGTGTCTGCCATTGAACAGTCCACTGCTTAAAGGTGCATAGTTTGATGGTTTTGAGATAAATATATTAAGCCAATTGTTATCATATACCTTACTTTAGCTTCAAGTGCTGTTTATTTATAATTGCTAAGTTTTGAGATATTTGAAGTGCAAACATGTCAAATTAGTTCTGGCAAGCACATCAAAACTCTAACATCATAGGCTTTAGCATTAACATGTTCTATTAAATGACCTTACTATTTATTGCCTTATATGTAGCAACAAATGCTTAATAATTACATCAGTATCTAAGTTAGATATGTAGAATCAAATCTAGATAATTGTTTTGGATATGATCATGTGAGGCTTGATCGGACTGGAGAGGGGGTACCCGGATATGTGGATGTGCAAGTAGCCTGTAGTGAAATACGATACATACAAGAAGAAAGAGAAAGTAAGAGTGAAGAGAGTAAGTGAAGGCAAGCCTTCTATCTTTATTTTATAGTACATAGGTTCCCTGGTAGGGTGTCACACCACCCCTATCACCCAATAGGAGAACAGCATTTCTAGTCCCCATGGCAACTGGTAGTTTGCCCACCACCAGTGGCTGCCTGGCCAGAACCAACATTGCTATGGCTGCTCGTCACAGCCTGATTGTGTTGAACCCTACTGGATTGTGTTGAACCCTACTCAGGCAGAAGGACCAGGTCTTGAGTGCAACTGCACTCAACCTGCCAGCACTCACTATGTCATCCACATAAACTCAGTTACAACCCAACCAATACATATATACACATACAGTATAACCCCATTAAACCAAGCGCAGTTAAACCAAACGATCGGTTAATCAAAACGTGTTTGGACGGCCCAGCAAAATACTACCATTTATCATATAAAAAAGTTGGTTACACAAAAGTTGGTTAATCCCAATTATCGGTTAATTAAAACAATATTTTCGGACCTGAGGCCACTTCTGGTAAAGTTTCATGTGGTTATAAGGTCATCTGAAACCCCACCAACATTTTTATATGGTAAATGGTAGTATTTTGAAGGGACCCTAACAATTTGTTTGGATTAACCAATCGTTTGGCTTAACCGAGCTTGGTTTAACAGGGTTATACTGTATGTACATAAAAAACAATAATCAAAGTGTCCACATACATTGTATATTACATGTGCAATACATATTTACTCAGAGTCAAAGTCAAAGCCAAAGCTCGGTTAAACCAATGATCGGTTAATCCAAACAAATTTCTAGGGGCCCTTCAAGTTTGGTTTCACAAGGTTATACTGTATACACACATACACACACTTATACATACAAGCTCGCTTGGCTAGGTATACGAATAACACCTCACATAATAGCACCCCCCCCCCTTGCCATATATCGGAATATTATACAGGACTATGCAGCTTTAAACAACTAATATACCCCAAAACAACCAACGTGCTATAACCATGCAATATAGCATGGGCACTAATGTAGCATACTTAGTGGTTGTATTCAGTTCAGCTTGCAGATACATGCGGATTGTGGGCAGGGTGGAGTGACCGCATTATAATGGGGAGTCGGAGTGAGGCAGGGACGGGGCGTCGCTGACAGTCGCCCTGACGTCGATTGAGACGAATCGTGGCAGTCATAAGCCGCTCTGGCATGCAACGAGCAGCTCGAGGTCGGGGACTCGCTTCGTCAGCAGCTCACGTTGTCGGAGCAGCTCCCTACGCATACAAGTGTCCCCAGCCTCCGTGCATAACTATATGTGATGTATGACTATATGCCTTATGTGAGTATAAATTCGCGGAAGGAAGGGAATATATTACTAGAATTACCCATTTATTACAATTGCCTATGAGCAGCTCATTCGGCATACAAGTGTCCCCAGCCTTTGTGGACAATTACATATGTGATGTATACCTATTAGGCGAATATAGAGTCGTGGAAGGAAGGGCATTTATTATTATTATCCATTTATTATCGTTGTTTATGAGTAGTTCCCTGCATATACAAATGTACCCAGCCTTCGTGGAGAACTACATATGTGATGCATAACTATAAGCATTATGCGAGTATAAAGTCATGGAAGGAAGGGAATTTTGTATTATTATCCATTTATTACCATTGTTTATGAGTAGCTCCCTGTGCATATTAGTGTCCCCAGCCTTCATAGCCAACTAGATATGTGATGCATAAGCATAAGAATTATGCGAGCATAAAGTCGTGGGCGGAAGGGAATTTATTATTATAATCTACTTTTCACTTCTGATTAATAAATAGGGCTGTCGTTCGGGTCCAGCCAGAGTTCATTTTACCAAACCGTAGTGTCTTGTCTCCTACTTACGCAAAAATATAAATAATAGTAGACCAGTGTATCAGTGTTGAATAAAGAATTATTCAGCTGGGGGGAAATGCTTGTCTTCAACAACAACAAAATAATGAAATTATATCAGAGGATGGCTTTCCATATCGAGTTGACGGTAAAATGGCTTTACACTGTATGCATATATATAGGATGTATATGAATTATGGGAGTAGAAAGGCACAGAAGGGAATGTTCCCTAATATCAACCATATGTTCTGTACTACTCTATGGGTGACCCAATCACCAGTTGGGACCGATGGCACCACCACCACCCATCCTTGCCAGTGGTGCGAAACACTTCACTTGCGCACTACTCACACATAAGTCATGTGGTATTACCTGCAATGTGGCTAGATCTAATGACAGACACAACCCTTGCCTCCAAGGTCTCCCCATCTCCCCCACTCATCTCCTGACTTACCACCTCAAGGTCCAGCATCAATCAGGTTTCAAAATGCAATTAGTTGTTGCTGCCCTCCCAAAACCACCCGAGTTCCCCCTCCAACCACCGACCCTCAACCCTCCACCTCCCAACCCCTTACATCCACACACACGCGTGCCCCCCCCCCCCCCCCCACCCCCAACAACGCGGGTGAAATCACTTTGACCCGCAGGGGTGCGCTGTGGTCGCCCCCTATTTGTACAACTCGACACCACTCAGGGACCCCCTACCTACCGCTGCTTGCCCAGCCACAGCTGGTTTCGTTATTTGTTTGTTGGGGTTTTACATCCTGGCAACATCTAAGGTTATTAGGACAGATACTGACCCGTGGCAGTGTGCACTCTTCCTTTGTATTTGTTAAAGATGTTTGCTGCCTACCATGGATAAGTCTGAATAGTCTTGTTTTCACATTAGGCAGTTTGTAGATAGAAATTCCGAGCCTACACTTTTACCGACCCAAGTGATTTTTAACCTCCCACACCACATATCCATGGTATGAGAGCAACTGGCCTTCGATGATGCTTTAAGTTATACACAGTAGTGGAAATCCAAATTTACAGAGGTGATGGCATGGGGAATCGACCTTCAGATTAGGAGTCTCACCTAGAAAACAGTCAACCAATCTAACCACTCCATTCATGGTGACTTTATAGTGCTGTTACACTGGGAAACCAGGCCACCCAGCAATATTACCCAATTTCCCACTCTGTCACATTATCCTGATATTGAGCTAACCAGTCATTACTCTATGCCAGTAATTCCAAGTTCTAAGCTACCAATTCTGTACGTAATTGATTTGACTCGGCCTAGGATTTGGACTCCCGACCTTCTGCACAGGAAGTGTTTGCTCTTTCTGATTCAGCCACCACATCCGGTTTGGATATGGTGTATGGTAGATATGTGTCTCAGTTGTCAGTATCTCTCACAGAGCAACATTCTGGAAGTCTGTGTATTTACACGACGACTTTAACCAATAGAAAAGCCCGTCGGGAGATTTGAGCTAAAAATAGTAGCAGAAGGTACATTCCACTGTAGACCTTTGTAAAGGGACACGGGAGGAAGAGCTGAGGTGGTTGCGGAAGGTAGTGGGGTAGCTGAAGGGGATGTGGGGAGGAAGAGGGAGGGGGGAAGAGGAGATGGCGGAGGGGGGAAGAGATGGGGGGAAATGTGAAGGAGGGGGAGAGAGTGTGAAAAAGGTGAAGGGAGGTGAAAGATTGGGAGCGGAAAATGGGAAGATGAGGAGTGAGGAAGAGGGAGTGGTGGGAGGAGGGAGGGAGGACGGGCGGAAGCTCAAGAGGGGGTTGGAAGGGGATGGGAAGAGGGAGCAGAAGGAGGGATGAGGGGAGGGATGGGGAAGCGGAAGGGGGGAGGCGATGAGGAAATGGGGAATTGAGGAGATGAAGGGGAATGGGGAGGGAAATGGAGGAAGAGGGGGGAGGAATGAGGAGGAGGGAGGAAGAGGGATAAGGTGAAAGGATGGGTGGGGAGGGAGCTAGGATGGAGAGGTTGAGGGAGGATGGAGAGAAGAGGGATAATGTGAGAGAAGAGGTGGGCAGTGAGAAGGCGAGGGGAGGGAGTGAGGAAAAAAGGGACCTGGAAGTGAAGAGAAATGGTGAGATGAAAGGGAGGAGGCGAGAGACAAAGGAGGATGGGGGAGGGAGTGTAAATATGGGAGGAGGAAGGAGGGAGGAGGAGACAGGGAGGAGGAGAAGGGTGGAGTGAGGAGAGAGGAGGGAGGAGGGAGGAGGAGAGAGGAAGGAGGATGGAAGAGGGAGGAGCACAGATGTATGAGGGAGGAGGGAGTAGGGAGGAGGCAGGAAGGAGTAGGGAGGAAGGAGCAGGGAGGAAGGAGGAGGGAGGCAGGAGGAGAGAGGAGGGAGGACGGAATAGGGAGGAGCAGAGATGTAGGAGGGAGGAGGGAGTAGGGAGGAGGCAGGAAGGAGTATGGCGGAAGGAGGAGGGAGGAAGGAGGAGGGAGGCAGGAGGAGAGAGGAAGGAGGATGGAAGAAGGAGGAGCACAGATGTAGGAGGGAGGAGGGAGTAAGGAGGAGGCAGGAAGAAGTATGGAGGAAGGAGGAGTGAGGAAGGAGGAGTGAGGAGGAGAGAGGAGGGAGGAGAGAAGAGAGGAGGGGACCAAGACGTGGCCCTCAATATATCCACTGCTTTGTTCTAGAAACACTGTGAACTAGGAAGGAGAGTGGATATTGGGTTTTTAAATGGGCACAGCAAAGAACCGTTTCTGTCGGTGTAGCTGTTTAAAGGAGCTTACCCAGAATCCTTTCCCCCGGAAATGATGCACCGGAACGAGGATGTGAGGGGGGGGGGTAGGCTACTGGAACACACCTGCCAACAGAGGCAATAATATGTTGACAACTAAACACGGGAAGAGTGTTAGGGTTGCTAGCCCTCCTCAATCTAATATCAGCATCGCAGAAAAATATCTCACGAATGATAAAGACAAACATGCATCACAAATGAAAAACTGAAAGATGTATCACAAATGACAAAACAAAAATGTCTCACAAATGACTAACAAAACATGCATTACAAATGTAGAAACAAGACAGGCATCAGAAATTACAAACACAAACATTTATCAGAAATAACAAACAAAGCAGATAGCACCAATGTGCCGGTTTGTGTGTCAAGCTTTGTACATCCCGGTAGGGGGGCAATATTTGATAAGGGGCGATATTATAGAACCAAAATATGGCCCTCCAACAGCTTTGTTCTGGTCTAATATTACCTGGGGGCACTATTATTCTTCTACATCAATGGATGGCCGAATGAGTTAGAGCGTCCGTCTACAGTGTTGGTAGACCATTGGATCGTGAGTTCGAACCCTGGTCGAGTCAAACCAATCACTTAAATATTGATACATGGTGCTTCCTAGCCAGGCGCTCAGCATTATTAGGATAGGGCAAGGAATGGTTGGCTGGGTGTCAGGATAATGTAACTGAGTGGGAAATCAGGTCATGGTGCTGGCCGCCTGGTATCCCAGTGGGGCAGCACTAGCCATGAGTGTGCACTGTCACAACTAGGAATAAATTGGGCTATTCTATAATGTTGACATCACCCGTCATGTGGCCATATGTGTATGTAAAATGCTTACATATATATGTATGCATACAGGGAGATATTTAGTTTTCTCACCCAGAGTGGTACTTTTGTTGATTCCTTCGTGATTAGTCTACACCAAAACCTGTTAAGAAATACCACAGTTATGGGAATGCCAGTATTTGGAGTTTCTCCAAATTTCAGGGATGTATGCGAAAGGATGTATGTTAGGTATGCAGGTATTGCAGGTATAGCGATACCTCAGGGAGTTTGACGCCCCTGCCCTGCAGAGTTGTAAACCACTGCCTTGTGGTACAGGTTCTTGACAGAACCGAAGGCTAAGGGAGCAAACCCTGAACAGAAAACCATGTCACTGTGGCAGCATTAAGGGTGGTTAATGTATGGAACTCCCAACATCTCTCAACCAGCCACTGCAGGGACAAATAGTTTGCGCCTGTCTTGACATGTTCTTGCTGGTGTGAAACCTCTATTTGCTCCCTGAGAGAGTGCCGCTGGTAACTTGCAAAAGCCACCAGCACTTCAACACTTTTGCAGGCAGCTTTCATGAAATGGAGAGCGGCAGTCAAGTAATGAAAGCAGTCTTTGTTGCATCGCGACCTACAGCATGATGATGATGATGACAGGGACATATCTGATTCTAGGTGAAGATGTCAATTGCAGATTTATTGAAACAATGTATTTTGTATAAGTAATAACTTTAAGTCAATGCTTGTATAAGTGCAAAGCCTGTGGTCAAATCACAGAAGCCTATACAGTCCAGCTGTTTTTAGAAATGTAAATAAGACTTCACCTTTCAAATTTTTAAAAAGGTCTTGCAGATTATTCATTTCATAGAAGCATTCGCTGTGCAATGCAAAATCGCTACATTCCAATATAATGTGTTCCACTGTCAATACACACTGACAGCGAAAGCATTCTGTTCACTCCTCACCTATTAAGATCAAAGAATGAGTCATCCTAGAATGGCCGATATGGTATCTTGTTAAACCAACCTGGTCCTGTCGCCATTCTAGGCGACACCGCGGCAGTCCGTTCATGAAGTGGTCTTTCCAGTTTGTGAATATGGCCTTTCCTGCAGACATCACCATCAATCGATCAATCTTTCCATTCTCCCCTTTAGCAGCACCGGTCAGACCCTCCCTTCTAATCCGAAACCCGCATCAATAACTAAGCACATTGACATTCTGACAGCATATGCTTCAGCCTCAACATGTTCTATTAAATTAAAATTGCATACCCTTCTATGTTGCAACAAATGTTTAATAATTGAAACAGTATTTACAGTTGGTTAATTGTTGGAGTTTTTCGTCCTGGCAACATCTAAGGTCATATCCGGACGGGTATTGAGTTGTGACAGTGTACAATCATGGTGAGTTTATAGTGCTGCCCCACTGGGAGACTAGGTTCGCCAGCGCCATGACCTGATATCCCATACAGTCACATTATCCTGACACTGAGCCAACCACTCCTTTCCATATGCTAATAATGCAAAGTGCCTTGCTAGGAGGTGACCCATATCAATTTTTAAGATATTGGTTTCAATCGACCAAAACTACTAAATTACCTGAATAAAAACAATGCATAGACATAACACGATACAGAACTGACAGTAAGTGTGATGTAGTAAATTATGTGAATATTAACAAAGCACACCCAAAGCCGCACTTTGATGACTCATGATATGACAAGTTAGCGTTTGTACAGACAAGTAGCGCCACCATCGGGCCTGAAGTTGTCAGAGCATAGCACTCGATGACCAATAACATAAAGAACCCTGCAGTAGGCCAACATTACTGAGGGTGGAGGATAAGAGGAGCTAAGGTGGAAAAGCTTCCGAATAATTATACTCATATAATGCTTATACACAGCACATAATATGGCATATGAGTAGGATGGGCTGAGTTGGAAAAGCTTCTGATTGATTATACTTGTATAATGCTTATGAAGCAGAAAATATGGTATATTATGGCGTGGCTTGTTTTAAGCTTCCACGTGAGTGGCAAGTTCTGCCCTGCGTATGGGGGAGGGGTGCATGCTGGTACCCGTACCACCCCCACCACCGCAGGGTGGGTGGGGGGGGGAGGACCACTACCGATCTTATTACACACGATAAAAGGTTTAGCACTATCCATATATATGATAATAAGGCCTGTTTTATATTGAATTGAAATTTTAGATAATTTACAACGCAAACAAGTAGCCTATGATATGGAAATTTATTGAACACAAGTTGATATATAGTAAGTACTGTAGAGAGGCAGAAGTTAGGATTGGTCAGTGATTGTTCGACTCAGGCCCTCAACCCCATGCGTTTGAATGTTTGTTTGTTGAAGGGTTGGGTGGGCAGCTGAGTTGAGGCAGTGAGTTGCTTGTCGGGCTGCCAGAGTGGAAGTGATGTATGGAGGTTCCCAGTAGTGCGAGGATGGGTCCCGTGACGTCAGAGTCTCGCAAGAGGCAGCATCATGACGTCAGAGTCTCGGGAGCAGCTGGTTCCAGACGAGACCATTAGGTGGGCCGTGGTGAGGATTCAAACCCAGGTGGCACCATCATAAGGCTCCCTGTTCACACGCAAATTACACATGTTGGCGAACCAACATGAACAATTTGAATTACTCCTTACTTATTGCAATTCAAAACTGCAAAGAAACACAGGACGCCCACCTTTTGCTACGGTCATTTTGTGAATGCTAATTTCAAAGAGTCTGTTACTATATGACACAACGTGTTCGAGTGTTAGTTAGTATCACGCAGTGGTTGTGTTCTGCCTCGATAGTAGGTCAGAGGGTTCTTTGTTAACCGAATATTGGAATCTTCCCAGACAGAGTAAATAATAGATCTGAGAACGCATGCGCAGTATTTACGATCTCTCTGATGTATTCTGTGACGAGGACATTCGCTTAAAAAGGATTTAAATTATTTAATGATTTAATAAACAGCAGAAGTAATATGATATGTTTTGTAGGAAGTTATCTGAATAAAAACAATGCATCCACATAAAGCAGCGCAGCACTGACATTATGTGTTATATAGGGAATTATGTGAGTATTAACCAATCACACAAAAAACAATGCAGAACAGTCTTTATGTTTGTTTTCTGTTGTTGTTTTGCACCCTAGCAACACCTAAGATTATATTTGGATGGATAGTGACTTGTGCGCACACGTGTTCCAGAAATCCCACGCCTCACTACCCCCCCCCCCCACCGCCCCAGCCTGTGTGGATGGAGTTGTGCATCTAACAATATATGTATCTGTGTATATAAATATACATATATAAATATATATATATACATGTGATGTATAACGCATAATACGACTATAAATACAATTGTAATATGTACACGTTATTTTTCTCCTGTGGCGCATTGGTAGAATACCCCCCTCCAGATATCTGGGTAATTGGTAGGCGGGTGACCCCTTCGCGATACACACAGTGGGGGAAATGTTATATATATATATATATAGCCACGTATATATGCCAGTGTATATGCGCGTGTAGTATTCGCACTGCTCCTCCCGCGCGGTGCGCGGACACTCGTCTGCTAGGCATGGACGGCCCGCTTGGGGTGCCCGGTGGACTATATATACAAACCGGAGCCGGTGGCTTGCGCTAGTTCGCTTCAGCCCGGCACTGCAGCAGATACTTCCATTCACTTTTCTTTTTCTTTTATCTTTTACCAGTAGGGAACTTTGGCCCTGCCAGATTATTTATATATACACGGCATGTACTATTTAATGCTGAAATAAATATATCTACCATCCGAGTTTGCTTCGTGCCCATCTTACATAATATATATATCATTTTAATCTACCTTACTTTAATTTGGAATAACTTTGATTTAAGATTGCTCTTTTTGGAGATATTTGAAGTGTAAAACTAGACAAAGTACTGTTGGCATGCTTGTCATGAAGCTGGCTATATACGCCTTCACGATTAATAAATTTGATTTAACTGATGCAGTATATTCTATGAAACAACAGACGTTTAATAAGCGCATCGGTATCTAAATGTAACTTGGATATGTTGAATAGAATAAGTTTTATGGTTTAGAAAATATAATGTTTCATGCAGGTTCAAATAATCAGCTCATACAAACAAGTAAAGTAAAGTGTCTTTTATTTAATGACACCTCCAGAGGACATTGATTGTTTGTATCATCGGCTATTGAACGTCAAACATATGGCCATTCTGAAATGTTTCTTTGGAGGAAATCCACTGACGCCACATAGACTACTCTTTCTGATAAGCAGCAATGTGTCTTTTATATGCACTTTCCCACAGACAGGACAGCACAAGTGATACCACAGCCTTTGGTGAACCAGTTGTGAACCACTGGTTGGGGCGGAAAATAGCCTAAAAACTGCAAATGGGTCCACCGAGCAGGATCGATAGGATGAGCAACACCTGCACAGGTGGACACTCTGCCGCCTGAGCTACGTCCCACTCCTCAGCTAATAGAATGCACTAAATGTTCATCTCCGCTACCAATCGGTCCGGTTAACACTATGCATAGTGGGCCATGAGTCTGTCGTGAACTGCATGGGCTGCAATCTGCATGTTTGAGCAGATTGCAGTGTTACATAATTTAGCCGGAGTGTCTGCAGCGAGCGGAGCGAGGCCTCATGAAATGAGAGGAGACCAAGGAGGCTTCCGACACCACCCGCCCGCCACCCGACCGGCACCTGCCCGCCACCCGCCCGCCACCCACCGCCCGCCGTCCGCCTCCCTCCGCCTGCCGTCTGCCTCCCTCCGCCCGCCATCCCCCCACCACCCGCCTGAGCTACGTCCCACTCCTCAGCTAATAGAATGCACTAAATGTTCATCTCTGCTACCAATCGGTCTGGTTAACACTATGCATAGCGGGCTATGAGTCTGTCATGAACTGCATGGGCCGCAATCTGCATGTTTGAGCAGATTGCAGTGTTACATAATTTAGCCGGAGTGTCTGTAGCGAGCAGAGCGAGGCCTCATGAAATGAGAGGAGACCAAGGAGGCTCCCGACAGCACCCGCCCGCCACTCGCCGCGATCCACCCGCCCGGCACCCGCCGCCCGCCGTCCGCCTCCCTCCGCCCGCAGTCCCCCCACCACCCGCTTCCCACCACCCACCTCCCTCCGCCCACCACCCGCCGCCCGCCGCCCGCCATCCAACAGTCTCACCCACAATCCACTGCGCCGTCCGATAACGAGGTCATCCATCCCAGTTCTTGTGTGGCTCGCAAGACAAAAGGTAGACCCCGGACGCATACAGACGCCCCGTTATTAGATCACGTGGTGCCGTTAATATTGTTATCACCGAATAAGGACCCAACTCCCAAAAGGGAGCCCTCATAGTAATGCCCTACCTAAGCCCTCCCCTGATTGTAGGTGCTGGTCAGCGGGGTGACAGATCGAGGAGATCACCGGGGAAGTGCAGCGAGGGATGAGCGTACGCGCCAGGTACTTACCTGTCTGGTGTTGGCAGTGAGTGAGTGATTGGGATTTTACGTCATAGTGACATCTGAAAGTCATATCAAAATGGCCACCGACTCGTAACAGCAACATCTAAGGGTCAATTCAGCTTCTGTACCGATTTGTGGCAGTGTATGATCATGGTTGATTTATAGCACTGCCCGACTTAGGTACCTTGACGCTAGCGCAATGAGGCGATTAAATGTGAATTATATTGTGATCGAACTGTCGGGTTCGTCTTCGGTACACCAGTCCTGATATGACCTTAGATGTTGCCAGGACTGTAACACTCTAACAACCAACCAAGCATCGGTAGAATTCTTTGTATTTGTCAATCTGTGCTGTATAGTGCATTACGCGAGTATTATTTAGTAGGCCTCCACAAATCTGTTGTCCTAATCAATCAATCGTATTCCAATATGTACTCATTCAACTATTTACCTTGTTTGTTATAATGAATACCATGCTATGTATATAATTAATTATTCTCAACTGACTATATGTTCGATATACCATTATGGGTATATCGACTACCGACATCAATTATTCCTCTCTTTACCTCCGCCTTAGTAGATATAGTGCTTCGGAAGCACTATGTAAAGTGATGGATGCATTGATACTGAAATACAGAGGAGGATGGCCAAGGCTAGTGCATCTGTCGGCCGACTATGCCAGAGACTCTGGAACAACCACCATGTGTCCATTCGGGTCAAAGGCAAGATCTACCATGCAATTGTGCTATCCACCCTACGATACGGAGCCGAGTCCTGGACAGTTTACAGACAACAGGTGAAAAAGCTGCATGCCTTCATGATGCGACATCTGCATTCAATCATGAGGCTAACCTGGAAGTACAAAGTGAAAAATAAGGAAATACTCGAACGGACAGGGCTACCCTTTATGGAAGATCTTCAGATCAAAAAGAATCTCCGGTGGACTGGACACCTCATGAGAATGTCACCAGACAGGCTACCAAAGCAGATCCTCTATTCTCAACTGTCTGCTGGTTACAAAAAGAGAGGGCGCCCTGGTCTCCCATTCAAGGATACCATCAAGAGAAACCTGAAGCTGAGAGACATTAAGACTGACTCATGGACGCAACTCTCACAGCAGAGAGCTAAATGGAGAATGGCAGTCAAGTAATGAAAGCAGTCTTTGTCGCATCATGACCAACAGTATGATGATGATGATCCATGGTGGCGCCACCTGCGAGTAGTTAGTATAATACCCATTAACTGGTACAGCTGGCCACATTGCTTACTTGTCAATGCTAGTATGGTATCTACTACCCGGTTTGTATAGCCTACCATGAGCAACTTGACCACCAGCTCAGATGCAATCAATACGGCAAAGACGGCAGTATCACGACCCCCCCTCTTCCAACATCATTCCCCCAGAAAGTGTATGTACTAGCTATGCACTATGATGGTATTTATTTAGATCCTGTCTCATGGTTTTTAAGTAGCCCTCCAATCACTCTACTCCACCCCGTCTGCGTCCTCCAGTGTGTGGCTTTTGAACAAAGCCTTGTTTCCGGAATCACATTCCAGATTCCAGTCCCAATCGCTATTCCGACTCCGGTGAAATCAATTTGAATTCTGTCAACTGTGATGAACTTATAAGAGAGATTGAGAGCCAGTGAGAGCTGCGGACTTTGAAAGCTTGGAGGAGATGAAAGTGAGGGAGGACTTGTGGGGATGGCGTTGTGGGGGCGGAGGGGGGGGGTGCTTTTTATATCTTTATTGATGTATGTAAGGTCTGAATTGGTTCTTGCTATTGTGAGGAATGCATAAGACCAATAATCTTGCAACCTTCTGTAGATGGCTAGATAACCTGTGTCTATTATTGCTCAATAGCAGCACTTATTATGGCAAAAATCACATACGTCGGCGTACGTTGGCACGATGAGTTGTAATGTGACAGCCCTTTTAACCAGACTCCACTGTGTCCACATCATTACACTGTTATCATGGATGAGGTGTATGTGATGGGTGGAGTGTTCCCCATCATAAGTTGGTATGCTCAATTTGGTCTGGTTTAGTACCTAATATGCAGAGGGTGGTTAGTTCCTTGTGTAGTAGAGGTCGGAAATTGAGTGGGAGGCGAATGAAAAAAACACATTTTCTTGCAATATTCTTCCAGTAAGTAAATTGCTGACTGATCCATATCATTAACCTTTCACATTGGCATTTCATCCATTTCCACCAAAATATTTCGTCATCTGCTCCTAGATAGCGGAATTAGCTTTGTACTTACCAATGAGTTGTTGCTGCATAAATAGGCATATCAAGTTAATTTAATATTTTTGAAAAATGTTCAATTCTGAAGCCTATGACCTCCAGCATTTCGAGGTGCACATCGACATTTATTTTGCATTGTTTCACTTCAAATATTGCCAAGTGAGATATTGATGATTAAAAGTTACTTCAAAATAAAATAGGATAGATGTGCCACTAAAAGCCATCAGACTATATTAGTTCAAATTAAAATAAACAATCAACGTAATATATTTATCTCACAATGTGGTAGAAACTAAAAACCATCGGACGAGACAACTGTAAAGCCGACTTTATAGCGAACGGAACCATAGACTAAAGGCCCGGTCACATACACGTTTGTGGACGTAGTTGAACGTACTGGAGGCTAACGTAGTTGAACATAGTTGAACATAGTTGAATGTAGTTGAACGTACCAGAGAAGTATGGAACACCGCGAGTGGAGTCGACATAAACACATGCCGTGTGCAAAACGACCCGACGCCAGTAACCCGCCTCTTGGCTGGGGTTTGCTAGGAACGATGACGTCACACCTCTGCTGGTACCTGCAGCTACCACTACAAGTCCTATTCGTTGTTTTAATGCTTTTTTTTAAATAACCCAGATTGTCAGCTTGTACGATCCTAAAATACTTTAAATCCTATTTCGCTGTACTTATATTGGTTATTAAAACAAATAATTAGGTTTTAGATTAAGCCACCATTTTTTCCACCCCGAGCACGGAGAAGCGTATTCGTTTATTCAACCCTAGTCTGTAGGATGTGCGCATGCGCCAAAAAGTGGCTCGGGTGACCCGAGTTGATTAATCGATTACGCCCTTTGGGACCATCCCTTTTTTTTGTGGTCGCCAAGTGGTTGCAAGTGGTCGCAAGCAGTAGTGTGACAAGAGCATTATGCATTAACTTGATCATCGCGTAACTAGGGTCATGTTTATTTCACTTAGTGTGTATATTTCATCTGCGTGTCTACCGGCTTCCTCCTCCGACCTGCTTCTTACTATATCTCTATATCTCTCCGTGCTGCTGACTCCCTGCTCAGACTTGCTTCTTACTATACTTATGCATCTCTCCATTCTGCCGGTTCCCTGCTCTGACCTGCCTATTACTATACCTCTAAATCTCTCCATTCTACTGGCTCCCTGTTCCGACCTGCTTCTTCATGTAACTGTCCATATCTCCGTTCTGCTGACTCCCTGCTCCGACCTGCTTCTTACTGTAACTATCCATCTCTCCATTCTGCTGGCTCCCTGCTCCGACCTGCTTCTTAATACATCACTGCATCTCCTCGTTCTGCTGGCTCCCTGCTCCGACCAGCCTATTACTATACCTATGCATCTCTCCGTTCTGCCAGCTCCCTGCTCCGACCAACCTATTACTATACCTCTAGATCTCTCCGTTCTGCTGGCTCCCTGCTCCGACCAGCCTATTACTATACCTCTACATCTCTCCATTCTGCTGGCTCCCTGCTCCGACCATCCTATTACTATACCTCTACATCTCTCCGTTCTGCTTGCTCCCTGCTCCGACCAGCCTATTACTATACCTTTACATCTCCCCATTCTGCCAGCTCCCTGCTCCGACCTGCTTCTTACTACATCACTACATCTCTCCGTTCTGCCGGCTCCCTGCTCCAACCAGCCTATTACTATTCGTATGCATCTTTCCGTTCTCCTGGCTTCCTGCTCCGACCTGCTTCTTACTATACCACTACATCTCTATGTTCTGTTGGTTCCCTGTTCTGACATCCTTCTTACTGTAACTATCCATCTCTCCATTCTGCAGGCTCCCTGCTCCGACCTGCTTATTACTATATGTATGCATCTCTCCGTTCTGCAGTCTCCCTGCTCCGACCTGCCTATTACTATGTGTATGCATCTCTCCATTCTGCAGGCTCCCTGCTCCGACCTGCCTATTACTATGTGTATGCATCTCTCCGTTCTGCAGGCTCCCTGCTCTGACCTGTCTATTACTATGTGTATGCATCTCTCCGTTATGCGGGCTACCTGCTCCGACCTGCCGATTACCATAGCTGTGCATCTCTCTATTTTGCGGGCTCCCTGCTCCGACCTGTCTATTACTATACATATGCATCTCTCCGTTCTGCAGGCTCCCTGCACCAACCTGCCTATTACTATAACCTCTGCATCTCTCCGTTCTGCCTGCTCGCTCCTCCGACCTGCAGATTACTCTAGACGCCGGTATCACCGCCATCCCGGATGCACTCCGCAGATGGATAGGAGTTCTGTAATTAATGTTTCTATGATTAGTACAAACCATCCAAACCACGTTAATGAGACAATCGATAAAGATCTGTCACCGCAGGCAAGTAATCGACCTTTTCATCCTTCCTTTTCATTATTTGTCTTTTGTTCTTTTCTTTTTCTTTAGGTCTTTGATTTACCACTTTATAACCGCTACCCTTGCAGGAATTTTCGTTGATCAAGTTTGATTTAAAATGTAATTAACCCCTCCCCCAACACACACAAACCAGCCACCCCTCATAATTGTTCTGTTTTAAAATGTTCATCAAGACAGGTATTTAATTACAAATCCGCTGAAAGACGCAAACACTTTCAGATCGCAGTCACGTGGTTACATTTAGTCGGGGTTTAAATCACCTTCAAGGGGTTCATATTACCTATTTTGTTTCATTCGTTGATTTAGCAGAAGAAATTTCAATCACAGACAATTTTACTTCCTCATTCTTCCCTTCTTTTTTTTTCTTTCTCTTGGAAGATTTATACTGCCTATCATGGCTAAATCTGAATAGACTTGTTTTCCCTATTAGATAGTTTGTCGAAATAAAGCCCCAGCCTACACTTTTACCAACCCAAGGGATTTTTAACCTCCCACACCACATAGACATGGTATGAGAACAACTGGCCTTTGATGACGCTGTAAGTTATACACAGCAGTGGACATCCAAATTGGCAGAGGTGGGGGCACTGGGAATCGAGCCACGGACCTTCAGATTAGGAGTCTGACCTAAAAAAAAGTCAGACACTCTAACCACGCTGCCACTATGTCTCCATACCATTGGCCTATCCTAGTAATGTTGAGCATCAGGCTAGATTTGGATTGTAAATATACGAAATTCATTTTACTATGAACATCAAAATGCTGCCAAAAATGGGTTATAATTAATTGATCTAGTTTCCCTTCAGTGCAGTGAACCAGTATCTAAGATGGATATGTAAAGTCACCATGAATGCGCACCCACTGTCACAGGTCAGTACCCGTCCTGATGTGACCTGATAAAACACCAAGAAACCACCATAAGCCAGTCAGCAGGTTTCGCATATATAGCTAGCTAACGTATTTCTACAACCATACCTTGTAAATCAGAAAATACATGGACTAACTTTGTTCAAAGTTCACATAATCCGATGGTTTTGATTTCTTATCATTTTCTGAGATAAATATAGTAAGTTGATTGTTGTAATCTACATTACTGAAGCAACTTTGATTTTAATTGGGCAACTCTTGAGATATTTGCAATGCAAACATGCAAAGTTAATTTTGGCAAGCATTTTCAAGTATTGTTACAATCGTATTGTATGGGCGACAATCGCAGTGTATGGCCGATCGTTTGGGACCGATATAGGGGATTGGTCCATCTGTAAAGGTGGCCGGTTTGACAGGTTTACTGTATTTTCAAATGCTTTCCGGGTTATATATGCTGTCCAGATTACTGTTCTATGCTTTGTGCAAATAACTGTCTGCACAGCGGCGAAAACAAGTGCATGCGCTTAACCGTTATGAGCAGAATAAACAAACAATCACAAACAAAAACACACAAAAAAAACCTCAATGCAAGACAGTTGTTCCAGTGCTGAGCTATGAAATATACAAAGGAATAAATCTATTCACACAAAAATTAAATTAAGCAAATCTGAGCACACCAGTCCAGTATCGGTCTATTGGTTGTCCAGTCTGCTGAGCATTGGAATCGATAGCGCCATACAGATTGGACTATCAACCACATTTAGGCATATAGTAACTAATTGACTTTAAAATTTCAATATGAGAAGAATTTGCCCTTGGAATAAAGAGCCTTTGGTAAGCCTCTAGAACAGATGCATGGCTTCATGATGCGACATCTGCATTCAATCATGATGCTAACCTGGAAGGACAAAGTGACAAATAAGGAAATACTCAAACGGATGGGGCTGCCCTCTATGGAAGATCTTCTGATCAAAAAGAATCTCCGGTGGATTGGACACCTCATGAGGATGTCATCAGACAGGCTACCAAAGCAGATCCTCTACTGTCAACTGTCTTCTGGTTACAGAAAGAGAGGGCGCCCTCGTCTCCGGTTCAAGGATACCATCAAGAGAAACCTGAAGCTGAGAGACATTAAGACCGACTCATTGACATCACTCTCATAGCAGAGAGCTAAATGGAGAGTGGCAGTCAAGTAATGAAAGCAGTCTTTGTCGCATTGCGACTGACAGCATGATGATGATGATGCAGAGAATATCACTGGTGAGATGTCAGTAATCCACAGCTCCCTATCTGATGTTAAATGTAATTTCTCAAAGTAGAAACATCATAGAATTTGATAAACAACACTTCTAGTTCTATAAGCTAGCATAATCTTAAGAAACATTTAAAACAACTCAGACTAATCGAAAATAACCCAGGAATATACTTCAGCTGCTACTTTGGCCTACGAACAGGAAGGTTGGTCAATGCACATTTCACTGGTTCTTAGATTTGGCCACAGTGGCGGTCTGAAACCATGCACCACCTAGCCACTTCGGGGAGAACTGGTATCCGACTAGGCAGAGATGTCAGGATGTGCAGAGATGGTCTTAATGTTGTTGGAATGAGAAGACAGAGAAGCAAAGCTCTGAGATTGCCGGGTGCTTGAAATATTGGTGGGTACAAGCCAATGGCCACACCTGTCATCTAGTGGAAGCGAGGGGAGGGGTCATTCAAAGGACAAACATGCTGACCTCGGTGACCTTGGTGATGTCCGTCCAAGCTGCATTGAACATTCCATTCCGTAACTTCCCCAATCGCATCAGCAGTGTCAGAGCTGCAGTCAATCCCCAATTATCGCCCACCCTATTATGTGGGTCGCCCATGCTTTATTAGTTCCTAATCAGAGTGATGCAACTCTAAAGCGTTGCAACACTCCCAAAGTGCGAATCTTGATTAATCAGTAATTTAATTAATTCCTTATTTTTAGTATTACTATTATGTTTTTAATATTATTGCTTATTATCTAAGTAATATTTGTGGGTATTTGATTTATGTTCTTAATCGTTATTCAGTGACGTAATTGGCTAAGTGGCTAGAGTGATTGATTTAATTGGTGTCATTGGTTTACTCGGTTTACTCGGTTTACTCGGTTTACTCGGTTTACTCGGTTTACTCGGTTTACTCGGTTTACTCGGTTTACTCGGTTTACTCGGTTTACTCGGTTTACTCGGTTAACCCGGTTAACCCGGTACCGGTTTAGCCCGGTTAGCCCGGTTAACCCGGTTAGCCCGGTTTGACCCGGTTTACCCGGTTTGACCCGGTTTGCCCGGTTTACCCGGTTTGCCCGGTTTACCCGGTTTGCCCGTTTACCCGGTTTGCCCGGTTTGCCCGGTTTTGCCCGGTTTGCCCGGTTTAGCCCGGTTTACCCGGTTTGCCCGGTTTGCCCCGGTTTGCCCGGTTTGCCCGGTTTGCCCGGTTTGCCCCGGTTTCCCGGTTTACCCGGTTTACCCGGTTTACCCGGTTTACCCGGTTTGCCCGGTTTGCCCGGTTTGCCCGGTTTGCCCGGTTTGCCCGGTTTGCCCGGTTTGCCCGGTTTGCCCGGTTTGCCCGGTTTACCCGGTTTACCCGGTTTGCCCGGTTTGCCCGGTTTGCCCGGTTTACCCGGTTTGCCCGGTTTACCCGGTTTACCCGGTTTACCCGGTTTACCCGGTGTACCCGGTTTACCCGGTGTACCCGGTGTACCCGTGTTTACCCGGGGTACCCGTGTACCCGGTTGTACCCCGGTGTTCCCGGTGTACCCGGTGTACCCGGTGTACCCGGTGTACCCGGTGTACCCGGTGTACCCGGTGTACCCGGTGTACCCGGTGTACCCGGTGTACCCGGTGTACCCGGTGTACCCGGTGTACCCGGTGTACCCGGTGTACCCGGTGTACCCGGTGTAACCCGGTTAACCGGGTTAACCGGGTTAACCGGGTTAACCGGGTTAACCGGGTTAACCGGTTACCGGGTTTACCCGGTTAACCGGTTAACCGGTTAACCGGTAACCGGGTTTAACCGGGTTAACCGGGTTAACCGGTTACCGTAACCGGTTTAACCGGTTTAACCGGTTTAACCGGTTTAACCGGTTTAACCGGTTAACCGGTTAACCGGTTAACCGGTTTAACCGGTTTAACCGGTTTAACCGGTTTAACCGGTTTAACCGGTTAACCGGGTTAACCGGGTTAACCGGGTTAACCGGGTTAACCGGGTTAACCGGGTTAACCGGGTTAACCGGGTTAACCGGGTTAACCGGGTTAACCGGGTTAACCGGGTTAACCGGGTTAACCGGGTTAACCGGGTTAACCGGGTTAACCGGGTTAACCGAGTTAACCGAGTTAACCGGTTAACCGGTTAACCGAGTTAACCGGTTAACCGGTTAACCGGTTTAACCGGTTAACCGGTTAACCGAGTTAACCGAGTTAACCGGTTAACGTTAACCGAGTTAACCGGTTAACCGATTAACCGAGTTAACCGAGTTAACCGAGTTAACCGAGTTTAACCGAGTTAACCGAGTTAACCGGGTTAACCGAGTTAACCGAGTTAACCGAGTTAACCGAGTTAACCGAGTTAACCGAGTTAACCGAGTTAACCGAGTTAACCGAGTTAACCGAGTTAACCGAGTTAACCGAGTTAACCGAGTTAACCGAGTTAACCGAGTTAACCGAGTTAACCGAGTTAACCGAGTTAACCGAGTTAAACCGAGTTAACCGAGTTAACCGAGTTAACCGAGTTAACCGAGTTAACCGTTAACCGAGTTAACCGAGTTAACCGAGTTAACCGAGTTAACCGAGTTAACCGAGTTAACCGAGTTAACCGAGTTAACCGAGTTAACCGAGTTAACCGAGTTAACCGAGTTAACCGAGTTAACCGAGTTAACCGAGTTAAACCGAGTTAACCGAGTTAACCGAGTTAACCGAGTTAACCGAGTTAACCGAGTTAACCGGTAACCGAGTTAACCGAGTTAACCGAGTTAACCGAGTTAACCGAGTTAACCGAGTTAACCGAGTTAACCGAGTTAACCGAGTTAACCGAGTTAACCGAGTTAACCGAGTTAACCGAGTTAACCGAGTTAACCGAGTTACCGATTAACCGAGTTAACCGAGTTAACCGAGTTAACCGAGTTAACCGAGTAACCGAGTTAACCGAGTTAACCGAGTTAACCGAGTTAAACCGAGTTAACCGAGTTAACCGAGTTAACCGAGTTAACCGAGTTAACCGAGTTAACCGAGTTAACCGAGTTAACCGAGTTAACCGAGTTAACCGAGTTAACCGAGTTAACCGAGTTAACCGAGTTAACCGAGTTAACCGAGTTAACCGGATTAATTGATTTAATTAATTGTGATAATTTCCACAACTAATCCGTCCTATGTCTTCAGTAGAAGAACTAATATTGTTGGTAGCAGCTCACTGTGCAACATACCATGTTCGGTGTAAACTTGTATTACAGATTTTGTTTTTTGTTTTGGTCCATTAGTCGTTTAAGCAAGGGAAATTTCAGTCATAGACGACTGGTCTTCCTCATTCCACTGCAGGTCGATAGAAAGCCCGAGCCTACACTTTTACCGAACCAAGGGATTTTTAACCTCCCACACCACATAGACATGGTATGAGAGCAACCGGCCTTTGATGACGCTGTAAGTTATACACAGCGGTGGAAATCCAAATCGGCAGAGCTGGGGGCACAGGGAATCGAACCGCCGACCCTCAGCTTAGGAGTCTGACCTAGAAAAAAGTCAGTCACTCTAACCACTCCGTCACAGAGAACGCCGCAATGATTTCTATAATTTACCGATACCAACAATAACATGCCGGAACTATTGCGAATTGACTTATGTTATGAATTGACATAAGACCAGTGTTTAGAAAAGATTCAATAAAACAAAGATTAAAAAAACATTGCCTGCTTTATAAATACACATCAACAATGATACTGTAATGGTATCCTCCTCAATCTCTACACAAACACACCCACAGATTCCCTCAACACCCAGCAAGGCCACACCAACGATATCGCATGATATCAAATGGCGTGAGACAGTTCCAAAGCCTGCCCTTTCCCCTTTGACCTTGACCCCATCCATATGTGACCAGGAAGGAAGCGGCGAGGTCAATGGCAGCGAGCAGACGCGCTGGTGTCTGCGTGCCCGTGTGCGCGCATGCGTGTGCGCGTGTGAGTTGGCCCCGCTGCTTCCGGTGAATACGAGATGGTGCGCGCGTCGACGTCACGGAGGGTTGGTTGGTTGTTGGATATTTACGTCCTAGCAACATCTAAGGTCATATCAGGGCGGCTACCGACTTGTGCCAGTGGGCACTCATGGCTCCTTCATAGTCCTGCCCCAATGGGGGACCAGGCCGCCAGCACCATGACCCGATAGCCCACTCAGTCACATTATCCTGACACTAACCCAACCAGTCCTTGCCCTGTCCTAGTAATGCTGAGCACCTGTCTAGGAAGCGACAAGTATAAATTTGTAAGTCATTGGTTTAACTTGACCTGGGTTCGTAACCGTGGGTTCGAATCCACGATCTACCAAAACGTCGGACGCTCAACTCATTCGGCCATCCTGTCTGGTACATAGCGTGTGGGGTGTGGGGGTGTGTGGGGGTGTGTGGGGGGTGTGTGTGGGGGGAGGGTGCACGAGGGGGTCTGGGGGGGGGGGGGGGGGGGGGGGGGGGGGTCCTTACTCTGCGCAGTGGCCGTGGTTTGCATACAACTGTCCGCTAACCTCACTCTGACATACGGCACCCATTAGGTAGGTTTTATTTGACAGGACATGCCCGTACATCTGCCCATAACCCCCCCCCCCCCCCTCACCACCACCCCCACCCGCACCCCTGTGTTCGCCATCATTCGCCCGGTGAGTGCGGAAGGGAGCATGCGCAGAGGAAACAACCGGTATCTAGGACGCCCGGCGCATGCGCAGTGCAGCGGGTGTTGCGCGGAAAGCCGATCAGTGTGTAAAAATATACGGATTTTCGGTTTAGATTTATATATTGGCAGAGAGCATGATTATTCTTGGGCGAAAGAATAGGTAAGGGATTATGTAATCTAGTGAGCTAGGATGTTCCACTCTATTATGACATGATATAGGCAATATGAAATATATGTGCATGCATGGTGCCTAGAGATTAATGAAGAGAGTTGTTATATCAGAAGAAGTTAAGGTTGAAGAAATGTTCCTCTATGTATTCATAAAGAATGCAATTGGAGAAAAAGGACATTTTAGTATATATATATATTTGTAACTGTTTGCAACTATCTGTCACCAGGGTACCGAATGGCCCAACACACCAGCCTAATCAACATATGCATGAGGCACTGCCTGCAGCTGGGAGGAGTCACCACCACCCCGACGGGGTGGTGCCACCCTCCCAGGCTGTGGGGGGTGTTTTGATTGGCGGGCTGTGGGACGGCCAGTCGCTCTCTCCTCCCCAAGCCTTTGTTCACACTAGCAGCATAAAATTAATTATTAATGAAAAACTGACCGATGCTCCAGTCACACTGGACATTGGCACTCTTCTCCTGCCTCTTGAATGAGACAGACCTATTCTTGAGCAGGACCCCAGACACTCTGTCTGATGCTAGCAAAATTCACCTATTCCAATTGAGTGTGTGCAACAACCCTGGGGCTCTGGTTCCATGGGCTGTAGGCACTGATTTTGAGACTAACTATAGAGACCAATGAGTTGCTGTGTGAACAGAACAGGAGGGGTGAGGGTGATAGGTCACTGATAGGTGAGCAGGAGTTGTTGCCAATAAAGCACAACATCCTCACTGTCTATCCTTGTCTTGTCTTCCTTTCTTCCTTAGTATGGTTAAGGTGTTAGTAATCTGGGTTCGAATGATAGCATCACAGGTGATATGAAGGGGGAAGAGTCTGTTGGTATCATCTGGTGTCCAAAACGTGGCCGGGCATTCAGAAATATCACAAGTGGATGCAGAACTCGTCAAATTGATCTGGCTTGGAAGTTGAAAAAAAGAATTCAGTTAAATTGTGCAGTCTACCTCCCTGTCCTCCAGCATCACCCACCCACATCCGTCGTTGTCCATTAGATATTGACCTGCGCGATTTTAATTACTGGGATATTTGTCGATATATTGGACATTTGGTTGGAGTTAGTCAAATATTCACGTGGATTATTTAATCCCATATTCTTACACTGTCACTGGTTCCATCAAACCGACATTCTTACATGGCGTAACTAATTCATTCAGATATCAGAAGAAAACTAATTATACATTGGGAATCGGGAATCGAACCTACGCTTCTGCCATTCCAGAATTAACGTCCTACACGAGTACACATTGGACTGTCCAGACTCTGTCAACACACCTAGCTATTCCTACTTACCTACGTGGCATTTCACCTTGAAAGCTGAGTGCAAGCCCTTCCACACTGGACTGTCCAGACGCTCTATCAACCAACCTAGCTATGCCAACTTACGTATGTGGAACTTCACATGGGAAAGTTAATGCAAACTTACCAGAACAACTTTACCAATAGTTGAGATGCAAAAGTCTGAATTTTTGTTGGGGGGGGGGGGAATATTTGTATTCGCCTGAATACAGATTTTGTCAGTGCCAAGGCACGGGTCTTCTAGCCATTGGAGCGATCACATTAATTTGTACATAGTGGAAGTGGAATGTGCTGCATTGTGTGCAGCGCAACCAATTCTGAACATAAAAAAGAAAGTCGGGGAGCAGCCTATGTGGATAGTGTACAGCATAGGTACTCAATATAGTGCAAGGTATTTGCATCAAGATAGAGTGTACAGTAATGTACACTAAATCATATGTTCAGTGGCTAAATCAATTTTCAAATTGATTCCCATGACTGTCAATCGTCAGCAGATGGGAACATGCTTGGAAACTTTGTGAATAGGCAGAGTGCATCTATGTAATTCCACTTAGCTTGACAGTGCTATGCTAAAGCCCCAGTCACACTACGGCTTGTGACAGCTACTGACGGTGTGTGACGGCTAGTGATGGTTGTGCCAGTTTGTGCCGGTTTGTAACGGGCGTGAGGGATGTGCCGGTGTTGCGGATTCCGAGGGACACCAGTTTGCCAGGGACACTTCCATTCAAATGCATTGTCAACGAGCGTGAGCAAATCTTCATACAGAAAAAATCAAATATCTCTAAAATTACACCACCTAGAAACAAATTTCTTCGTACACATATAGAAAACATCTTTACCATTAAGATTATATTAAATTGATAAGGTTAGGGTTCTTGATTTCTATTAATTTTGAATAAAACTAATGTTTTTCACTGCGTGTACCGTCCAACTCAAGGCATTGTCAATGGCCGTGAGCAATCTTCATACATAAAATACAGGAAAAGTTAATATCTCTAAAACGACACCACCTAGAAACAAATCGTTTGGTACACATATAGAAAACATTTTTACCAAAAACATTATATTAAATTGATAAGGTTAGTGACGATGCTGTTCGATTTTGACGCATCCGCAGAAGCAATGTGTCCCTGGCAAACTGGGGTCCCTGGGAAACCGCAACACCGGCTAGTAACTAACGTAGTTGGTCAGTTCGTGTATGCGTTTAACGCTAGGTGGCGCCACCGTACCGAGTTAACCGCAGGGGAGATTCGGGCCGTCGGTCGTCTCAGTTGGTTCAGTTTGTGTAGTGTTGTAACTCGGGGTGTCTCCTCTCCGGCGTGAATTACCGATGTTAAGAATAACATCCACAATGTGAATTTGATCGAAGAATAATTGGCTAAAACCGTGATGAATATAATTACATAGATACACCTGCGTTCATATTGATGTGGTGGGTCCATATTAATAATCCAATTTTATTAATTAGATTCGTGCTCCGCTGGAGCCAGCACAGAAATTAATTACAATTAGATTTAAGAGGATTACCGCAAATCACTGAGGACGCCAGTTAAAGAACATTGTACAATCTGATGATTTGACTTTCTGCATTTTTAGATAATTTCCCCCCTTTCCAAGTTACCCCCGTGAAATTGAAAACGTTTTCAGATTCCCGGGAGGGAAATTAAAGGCAGTTTTCAGATTCCTCCCCCTATTTTCAAATTCCCCCCTCCAGGAATTTAAAATTGTTTAAAAAACTTTTTTAAATGTTTTAAAATCCAGACCTATAATATTTTTTTCTCAGCCATCTTGGAGACTTTTTGTGTCATTTGGGGTGAAATATGTTTTGTTGTACTAGTAATAATTTCCATTATGCTTTTCTCTGTGTATCATTATATTTGTCATGAAAAATAACAGAAAATAACAAAAATATAGAAAATTCCCCCAAAATGGGGGGAGGGAAAATGAAAACGTTTTCAAATTCCTGTAGGATGAATTTGAAAGTGTTTTCAAGTTCCCGTGGGGGAACTTCAATCAGGGGAGAATTTGACATTTTTACACCGGATTGTCATTCACCCCTACTCACGATAGAATGTATCTCTTATCTGCTTATCAATCTGTTCTGATGCTGGTGAAGAGAGAAGACCAAGTGGGACCAGTGTAGCTTCCATCCGAATACAGCGATTGAGCAAGGGCGTTATATTACCAAAGCCAGCCGCGTTGCAACCTTATCTCGATGTTATCATCAACTCGTATTCCTGCCAAACAGGAATTGCTCCATTACCAACAAAAAAGAGCAAAAATCGCAAAAGTGGTCTCCGTCAATGGCGTCCGAAATCCGAGTGATATTATTGCTGACGTCATCAAATAGCCAACACCAAAGGTCATCAATTTGACTGGTGGTGTCTTACCAAGCCATTACCACCCTCGTGCTGATTTGGTGCCTCACATGGTGTACTTAATGTAGTAGTATGCACTGACCTCTCAGGCAAGGATCCACACAGACAGGTAGGCATGGATGGAGGGATTGCATCGGGGAGCCTAGGTAGTGTAATGATTAGCATTCTAGCCCCAGAACGGCAATAAGTCTGGGTTTGAAAACCTGCTCTAGGCGCAGTCTTTCCCATGTTCGTCACTCCGTGACTGGGCAAATCCTGATCAGAGATAAAACGTATGTATTATGATGTGCATTGCAAAATTGTACAATGCATGAATGTTGCGTAGTTCAATAGTTTTGAGTTTCTATCATTTTCTGAGATAAAGTTGATCGTGACAATCGTTATAATCGTTATAATCGTTATAATCGCTATAATCGCTATAATCGCTATAATCGTTATAATCGGTATAATCGCTATAATCGTTATAATCGTTACAATTGGTATAATCGGTATAATCGGTATAATCATTATAATCGTTATAATCGGTATAATCGGTATACTCGGTATTATCGCTATAATCGTTATAATCGTTATAATCGTTATAATTGCATTCGATTAAACGAACTGCGATTTAGAATGGCTAACTTTAGAGATATTCAAATTGTAAGCATATCATATTAATTTGGCGCGATTGCCAAAACACTGACCCTAAAGATCTTGCCAGTACTAGGTTCATTTAAATTGTCTTAGATAAGATACTTACAAGTGGTCACGATCTTTAAGCCATTCACCCACTGAATCCGGTCGGCAAAACTGCTGTTCCAATTCCAGGAGATCAGGAGTTCGATTCCCGGTCGAGTCAAACCAATGATATATCAAATTGATACGTGTCGCTTCAGAGCCTGGCACTCGGCATTAATAGGATAGGGAAAAGACTGGTTAGCTCACTGTCAGGATAATGTGACTGAGTTGAATACTGGGTATTTGTGCTAACAGCCTGATTTCCCAGTGGGGCAGCACTATAAAGTCACAATGACTGCGCACTGTCACAAGTCGGTACCCACCCTGTATTACCTTAGATGTTGCCAGAATGTATTCCTCCAGCAACCAACCAACCAAATCAAATCAATTGGTCGATGATCTTCTTGTAACGTGGGACCTGACGGGGCAGACGCCGGCGTCCTCGGGTTCCCGGACGCCGGGCCCAGACGCGGTCACTCGTGTCAGCTGCCTGAGGAGCAGCTCATCACAGGGCAGGGGGCAGGGGAAAGGGGACACCGCTGGCTGGTGCTCGGCAAGGGGTGGGGGTGGGTGGTGGTAGTGGGGGTATGGTGATTTGTAGAGGTTAGGTGGCGCTGCCTGCTGAGGCGCACAAACACAATGGTGGCAGGCAACCGATACATTGCCCATTCTGAACGTGCTGCGGGTCAACGCAATGGGGTGAAGATGAAAGCCTTCACCGCAGGTTTCGTTTGACAAACATGGACATGACAGAACTGTTAAAAGTGATCTTGGCGGGTTAGTCGTAGATCTGGTTCTGTGATTGCAGTAATGTAACTCACCGCTAACACTGGGAAATGAATGGCCATCATCTCCTAATATGACCTCAGATGTTGGCAGGAGGTAAAACTCCAACAACCAACTAACTAATCATCAATCCCTTAACCAGTAGGATGATTAAGGCACCACAGATGACTTTCCAACCTGTTTCCTCCAGTTTTCCCTGTTCGTCATTGCCCTCTGGGACTTTCCGAAATCCAGCATTTGTCCGTTACCTGATGTTGTCTTCCTACCTCTTCCTTTGTGCCATTGATTTCTCCCCCCCCCCCCCACACACACACCCTTTCCATTGCGCCTTGCAATATGGTTTTAACGAGACCCGATGAATGGGAAATATGGCCATAGAACTGTAGTATCTTTATAATTGTTGATGGTGGACTCCAACAAATGCATACAAACTTATAAAAGCTGCTTGGAACGACGTGTTTTCGATTTGCTGCGGAGCTCATTTCAAATTGAATGTTTGCCTTCTGAATGGACTTGAATAAATAGCACGGTCATTGCCCTAAATGTGTTTAGCAATAGAACATGTTTACTAGTTAGCCACGTCTAAATAGCCGAAAGTGTGCCTGCCTAAAACCGAAGCACCAATTCATATATAAGGCCTAGCTCTTAGCTTAGCTTAGGTCACCATATTTAATTAGCTATCTATTATAAGCACCTATGGCCACCCTGCCCCCTCCCACCACCCCATGCGCTCCTTTGCCTGCTGCCAACAAACCAAGTTATCCACAGTACAAATTATTTGCCCAGCAAATTCGGAAAGGTGTATCAGTCTGGTAGTATTGCTATAGACCGGGGGCCCTATGGTACTGGGATGGCTCACTCCCTATCTCTCCCATGTGATGTAAATTTTGCGGTGCCACCTTGTAGTGGGTTTGATTGACCCAGCTGCTGGTTGGTGTTTCACATGTAAACACATACGGTTATATCATGCATGAGGCAGGTAAGCGTGAATACACATCAATATCGGATTGCTATGAACAGGCACACATCATCGTCGCCATCGTCACACAGCTTTCACATTCATATATTCATTTGTGCATATATTGTGGCATCTGTTTAGCCGGGGGAACGGCCAGCGCACCACATGGTGGGTTTGATCATTTTGATTACACAGTACAGGCTGAGTGAGCTGTCTTGGTATTATGGGGTCTTTGTACAAACATAGACACTAATAAAGTCTGTACTAGACTACTAAATGACTGAAACATACAATCCTCCAAGCATTGTTTATCCCATCATTACTAACAACCTACTTACTCAAACTACTTCATGTAGTCAAAAAACACACCTGAGGTATTAACCTTTTAAGCATAACCCTATAAGCTAACCACACTCTATCTAACAGAATAAACTAACTATTCTACTAACACTCACTCCATCTCAAAATGTTAACTCCAACAACATGATAGTTTTGCAATTCACAACATAGTAGGCATACAAACCTATGAAGGAAAACTATGTACCTAACCACTCCGTAATGTAAAGGTCTAATCAATACACATGTATGTATCAAGTGTGTAGGAATACAACATATAACTGCTATTTTTGTATGTGAATTGTCAAACTATACCATATGTAAGCCTTTGAATGTTTGATATTGTTAGTTCAGCTGATTTGGGCTAGCTGCATATATTGTAAATAACTGTATTGTCACATGGCTGGAAGACCAGTGCCACGGCGCTGACAAAAGACTTTATTCAATGAATAAACTATATTTACAACAACAACAAAAAAATGGGTGAATGATAAGGTTTGGTGGCAATTGTGCTGCTTGCAGGTTTAGGCATCGATCACTTTTCCTATATTCACGCTTACGATTTTAACTAGTTTCAGGGGTGTGGAGTGTCGTTAATTAGTAAGCAAAGGCAGTGTCATCTGAGTAAACATTATATTGGTTGTTTCAAATCACAACTCACAAACTTCACACCAAATGAAGTATCAGCACTATCCCACCCACGACCAACTACACCAAACCATTAACCATGATTCCACGACACCCTTTCACAATACCTTTGTGTGTTGTCATTATTGTAAGCCCTAGCAACATATATGGTCATATCAGGACAGGTACCAACTTGTGACAGTGTGCACTCATGGCGACTTTATAGTGCTGCCCACTGGGAGACCAGGCCGCTGCGAGCATGACTCAATAACCCACATAATCACATTATTGTGATGTTATGCAAACCAGTGTTTGTCCTATCCTATTAATGTCAAGTGCCCGGCTAGGTAGCGACAAATATCAATTATAAAAGTCATTGGTTTGAGTCGGCTGGGATTCGAACTCCCGACCTTCCGAATGGGGAGCGTGTGCTCTACCGATTCGGCCACCGCGTCTGGTCCCACTGCATTTGCATTGCCCCTGTACTATTAACTAAGCCAATGTACCTATGATACTCCCATAGTCATTTATGAAGCTTATTATCCAATAAGCAACCGCCACACAATTGATTCTAGGACAGCGCTGTAACTAACCCACGATGCCATAACTAAACCAGTAATCCATTATTACGATGTGCTGCTGAATTCCTATCTAGTGATACAAACTGCATCTATCATCATCATGCTGTCGGTCGCAATGCGACAAAGACTGCTTTTATTTCTTAAGCGCTGCTATTTTGTGCGGTTGTGCATTTCATAAAAGCTGCTTGCAAAGTGTTGAAGTCCTGCTGGCTTTTGCAAGTTACTAGCAGCACTCTCTCGGGGAGCAAATAGAGGTCTCACACCGGCAAGAACATGTCAAGACAGGCGCAAACTATTTGTCCCTGCAGTGGCTGGTTGGGAGATGTTGGGAGTTCCATTCATCACAGCCCTTAATGCTGCCACGGAAGCATGGTTTTCTGTTAGGGTTTGCTCCCTTAGCCTTTGGTTCTATCAAGTACCTGTACACCACAAGGCTATAGATATACAAAAATAAGAATATGTTAGTATTATGTAACTAAACTATGTGTGTGTCGTGGAGGGTGATGAAAATGGGAAATATTGTGCATAGAGTGGGAAGAGAACCCACATCTCTTTGCATTCCGGGCTAGTGTGCTAACCATTACACCACCCCAGGCTCCCTGATGTAATCACCATACCAATGCTTGCCTGTCTATGCGGCTGCTTGCTTGAGAGGTCAGTGCAAACTGCTAAAGTTATCCTCCTGGAAGTGTAAGTCTATTCAATGGTCGTTTAATTTGTACAATTACATACATACAGGCATTGCACTCACATACCATCATCATCATCATCATGCTATCAGTCGTGATGTGACAAAGACTGCTTTCATTACTTGACTGCCGCTCTCCATTTAGCTCTCTGTTGTGAGAGTGATGTCACATATACAGACACACAATAGGTTCAACAACCATACGGCGGGTAGCTTGTACAGTATCCTAGTCATCACACTAGTGTCTTAGGGGGGAGGGGTGATGAACATGGGAAATATTATACCTAGAGCGGGAATCGAACCCACATATCTGGACTTCCGGGCCAGTGGACTAACCATTACGCCACCTAGGCTCCCTAATGCCAGCACCCTATCCATGCCTACCTGTATATGCGGCTACTTGCCTGAGAGGTCAGTGCAGACTACTATCTGTGTATCGACCTATTTGTGTGTATATACCCATTGCCGGAAAAGCAGTGCCTCGATACTGAAGAAAGGAATTATTCAGCTAATGTTAACCCCCCAAAACCCCTTAAATTAACCCTTCCTCAGCTAAGGCGTTTGGAATGTACCAGGTCATAAATAACTTACACACCGTTAATATATTCAAATATTCAAACCATGAATATCTATATTCAAATATGATAATTCCGAAGATTTAAAGGAATCCTAGATAAAGGATTCACCCTGTACTCGCAGTACATGGGTGAATGAATACCAACCCTATAAGAAAAGTGGTTGAAAAAGCGGGTAAATGAAATGAGAGCCTAATTTCACAATCTAAGAAGCAACAATTATTCTTTTTATATGTCTTCATATTTCCCTGCTACCTTTGAGTTGAAAAATATAATAAAACATATAGTTTAATAGAATTTAAAGGTCAAATTGACAGCGTTCTATGGCCACCATCTTGTCTTTTTTGCATTCTCTCCCATTTCACCAACTCTGTGCCGATATAAGTACCCATTTGATACTGGAGACAGGCATTCTACATCCTGTTCCATACTAAGGCTATTTTCGCCCGTATTTATGCTACGTTGTCGTTCACCCGTGTACTGCAAGTACGGGGTGAATCATTTATCTAATGGAATCCCTGAAGCTATCTACAAAAGATTTGTTTATGGTGTTCGTCGACCTTTAAGAGCTCGTAGCTTAGTAGACATTGTTGAGCTGTGGGTGTGAATGGCTTAGGTGTGCTTAATTAGTAGACAGGCAGATAAGGGTGTTGATTTAATTAGCCGATGTTACAAAAACAACCTATCCATTACTCCGTGAGCCAACTTTCAACGTCACGCCAGTAATATGTAATAAATCGTCAGGTGTAGATATCATCAGGTATCTGTTGTCCATCATAAATCAAACACTTCCATAATCGAAAGATATAATTTTACCTAAGCATATGCATATGCCATGTTTTCAAATGCGCAGCAACCAAAAGGTTCAGGATAATTTTAAATCAATGTCCCCCGAGGAAGCATATTCTTTGCAAGTGTGTACACTTTTTTAGTTCTTTATTGCACGAAGCTGATTTGGTATTTGTCGCGGAATAATTTTCTTGGGACTTCATGTGGTACTTGTGTCAAGTAACCTTACATCAAGGCATTATTATTGTGCAATAACAGTGGTGTAGTAGTTAGTGTCCCTAACAAATGGGAGCCTTTTTGGAGAGAGACGGAATCGTATTAAATAGATAGTGTGAGAGGGGCACTATTGTTAGTGTGTAAGGGGCTCAAGAGCTATACTCACTACCCCTCCCCCCAAACTGTTAGTTACGGATCACCACACACACACACAGCAAGACAGGTAGGTGCAGGCCAAGAGCCACAAGGCATGGTGGCGGTGGGTAGATCACAGTAGCCATGGTGACACAAGAATGCTTACTGTTCATTGGTGCACCTAGAAATGCTATTTGTTCATTGGAGAGCATGGTTAGGTGGTATGCTATATCAGATCCATGTACCACTATATAATAATAAACCTGTGCGTGCAAGCTCTCACTTTACTCACCCTTCTTTCACTATTTATACTCTTCCTTTCTCTCCTTGCCTGTAGTGATTTCATATTAGCCTGCCTACACAACTACAGCTGCCAGAATACGACATTACATACATAAGCAGGGCAGGTTTACTATCATACAGTGCTCAACATTTGCAGGATCCTGGTTATGGCACCAGTGTGTTAATGGTGTTGCAAATAAACGGTAATGTCGTGCATAGAGTGTGAATTGAACCCACATTCCTGCCATTCTGGGATATGTCTAACCATTTCCCCTATCTAGACAGCATGATGCCAGGAACTTCCCCCTGACTATTTGTGTATATTATAGATGTGCCATGTGGAGGTGATTGCAAGTCACTACAATAGCCATAACTGGGACAAGGTCTCTAGAGCCTAAATGACTCATACATTATGCTTAGTATTGCGTATACTTATATGTAGGTCTATGTTTCTAGATATTGCTACAAACGCCTGTCAGACCCGTCAGCTAGATTTTCATCACAAAGAATAATTATATCCCATAGTTGGATGCCATGTAATTTTCTACCTTAGGGTTGATGTTGATGTTATTTCCTTCACTGTAAAATTGTCTAGCTACTTTTATTAATTATCTATATGTAATTTGTTGAGATGCATGTGGTGTCCAGGCAGGAATATCAAAGGGGATGTTGAGCAAATAGATCTGAGGCGTAGTTCTGGCGATCGAATAACGTATATAATGTTCACCGGCATTCTGCAAACGTACCGTGAGCATAATTCGAGCATTTTTCACCTGGAAGCACGTTAGCCATATGTTGGTCATATGTTGGCCATACACGATGTAAACGGCATGCATAAGTCCAACTTTGCCTCCTGCGCCTAAAAGTTTGATGCTTCACGATGTAAAATAGTGATTTTATGCATTGGCAGCGCTTCCGAGATGCGTCGTAATGTGACAGGGCCTTTATCATATGTGTAGGGTAAAATCGAATTTGATTCAAAAGCTGTAGACACTGGGCTATCTCAGTCTGCAGAATAGATCGAGATCACCTCGTTATGGTTTATGTAGACTCAAACTCCACTGCAGGAGACACCTTACAACCTTACAACCACCCCAACACCACCCTCACCCCAACACCCACATCCACACGCACTCCACACCTACACCCACTCCACAGCCACACCCATGCCCACATCCACAGACATTCATATTCACATTCACATTCACACCCATACCAACACCCACATCCACACGCACATCCACACTCACACATACACCCATATTCACACCCACACTCACAGCCACATTCACAATCACACCCACAATCACACCCACACTCACACCCACAATCACACCTACAATCACACACACAATCACACCCACACTCACTCACACCAACACCCACACCAACACCCACATCCAGACTCACTGCAAACCCACACCCACTCCACATCCACAACCATTCCCACACCAACATCCATAGTAACATTCACACCCACACCCACGCCCACAATCACACACACACACTCCACATCCACAACCATGCCCAGACCCACACCAACACCCACATCAACACCCACATCCACACCCACTCCACATCCATTCCTACCCTCACACCCATAGCCACACCTATGCACCTTTGCCGATCCATCCTCCCTCCTTCTTCCAGCGAGTGGCTGTCGTCACGTGACACACAAATTAACACGTAATGCTTGTTGACATTCCTTGAGATGAATCTCAGTCAACATAGACCACCCAGAAAAAGAGGAAAGAGAAAAGAAAGAAGGCCTAAGAAAAATGGTTGGTTTTCTTCTCAAAGGAGAGGTTGAGGAGTTCAGGGTTAGGGTGGGGAGTGTGTGTGTATGGAGGAGCGGGGTGTGGGGGTTCTTTGTTATTTTGTTCCTTTGTTGGAAGTTTGTCACTTCTTTCAGATGTATTGTATGTGAGCGATAAAAGGGGGTGTTACCGGCGCAAAGAGCGGTGATATATCGGTGTGGGGGTCAAGGGATGTGGGGATGTGGGTGTGCGGGTGTGTGGGGGTGTTATGGTGCGGGGGAAGGGGTGTGGGGGTGCGGGTGTGTTGGGGTGTGGGGGTGCGGGTGTGTGGGGTGAGGGGGGATGTGGGGATGTGGGGATGTGGGGATGTGGGGGTGCGGAGGTCTGGGGGATCGGGACTACGTGACTGCAAGCAAGCACAGAGGAGGAGGGTAGTAGTGCGCATGTAGCACTGTACAATATTCCGATAATCGGCAGAGGGGGGAAATGGAAATCCTCTATCAGGGGTGTAGCTAGACTTTTAACGATGTGTACTCCTAATTTCGGCAGGGGGTTTAGGGGGCCGCTTAAGCTTAAGCTGGCAGATTTTACACATTTTAGACTTGAGTTTTCGACACTCCAGACTACTACATGCCTCCTCTCTCTCTCTATCTTTTTTTTGTTTTTTTTTGTTGTTGACAAAACGATGTGCACGTTTTGGCATACGTGTGTAGGCCTACCTACGCCCCTGTCTATTATTATGCTGTGTGGCCGGCCAAGAGTGTGTGTATATGTATGTTGTGTATACATATATGGCTTGGCCCATGATTGAGGGCAGTTAATTATAGACATAGGGATGATTGGCAGGTCTGGGTGTGAATGTACTCAGGGCTTGGCTCTCTGTCTCTGCTGAGGTAGGGGTCAATGTACACAGGGATCAAGGTTGGTGGTGGCCACGGGTCAACCAGCTCTGGTGGTGGGCAGACCACTGGTGGTCATGGTAACCAGAAATGCTGAGTCCCTATTGGAGGAACTGGGAATGCTGCTTCCCTATTGGTTGACTGAATGGCATGATCCTATACCAGGAATCGATGTACTATATATAATAAACCAGAGGGGCTTGGACTCTCTTACACTCTTACTTTTGCTTTACTTTCTCTCTTTCTCTCCGTCTGTATTGTTTTTCACTGTAGCCTACCTACATAGCCACAGACTCGAACACCGACCCTACATCACTTCATCTCCCACCTCTAGCCTGATCATCCTGCAAGAGCTGAGTCAAATCAATATTGTTGTAGGGGTGATGAAAATGGGAAATATTGCGCCTAGAGCGGGACTTGAACCCACATCTCTTTGCATGCCGGGCCAGTGTGCTAACCATTACACCACGTAGGCTCCCTGATTTCACCATACTACCTATGCCTACCTGTCTATGCGGTTCCTTGCCTGAGAAGTCAGTGCAGACCACTACAATATCATAACAAGTGTATACTTGTCGCTATCTAGCCTGACACTTGGCATAGATAATACCCCTGTCACACTACGACGTAACGAGCCAACGTAAGCCTGACGTGGTGATTTTTCGTCATTACGTTGACGTACGTTGGATTACGTTATGATGACGTCAGAATGACGTTAGACTGACGTCGAGCTACGTCACATTACGTCGTATTACATTGAGTTACGTCGAGGTTTTGGACATGTTCAAAACTTTCGACGTAGCTCGAACGTAAGGGTTTACGTTCGCCATATGTTCTGTTCACGTTCAGCGAACGTCAATGATGTTAAACGGACGTTAGTCAAATGCTGCTCACTACGTTCAACTACGTTCCACTACATTGACCCACATTAAACCGGGTGGAAATGCCCACGCGGCGTAATGGGAACGTCAGGAGAACGTCAGGAGAACGTACATTCAACATACGTTCAATGTTTCGCCACCGTCTCATGATGTATGTAATGTAAAGCAACGTAGTTCTGGTGATGGAATAACGTACATAACGTTCCCTGAGCGTAATTACGTTGTCCTCTTTCGTTGAATGACGCTATCACTACACTTTACCACCGTTACTCTCTCATCCACTACGCTGCATCCACGTTCAACTTGTGCCCAAATTTGCATACTACGCCGAGAAGTTCAACGTTTTTCACGTTCTCCCTACGTTGACGTCGATACGTCGTAGTGTGACAGGGCCATAAGGTTAGCACAAGGACCAGGGGAATGAGGAAGACCAATTCGACATTGTGGAACTTTCCCATGTTTAATCAATTAATGTGACCAACAACCATCACATGTTGTTGTCATCAGAGTGCAGCTGCAACTTCCGGGTATTGGACCATTAACAGTGTGACCATAATGGAAGGAACTCGGCCTCAAGCCAGTGTTGTCCAAACTATTTCAACAGAGTCAAAATGTCAAAAGTCATGTAAACCTTTAGTCGATCTGATATAGCTTCTATCCTATATAACCTTAAAGCTGCATATATAGACCCCTTTCAATGTTTGTAAACATTGTGTATGCATGTGCAGCTTGGCTGCAGAACGAGTTCACACTGCCATTGAGTTTGCCAGTACACGCAGTGCAAAACGTTTATTTTATTCAAAATTAATAGAAATCCAGAACCCTAACCATATAAATTTAATATAATCTATTCGTTGAATATGTTTTCTATATGTGTACCAATCGGTTTGTGTCTAGGTGGTGTGGCTTTAGAGATATTTCACTTTTTCTCTATGAAGATTGCTCATAGCCATTGAGTTTGCAGTGTGACCGGATGTTGTCCTGCAGCCAATCAGTGTGCGCACTGACCTAAATACATGTGCTGATGTCATATGAAATTGCTCTATACGATGAAAACATCAAATTAAAAAATCAAAAACAATGATGTAGATTTGATTCTATATATCTAACTTAGATACCGATGCACTTAATAAACATTTGTTGCTATATAGAAGGGAAGACTGAGGCAATTTGGTGTCAGAGTTTGAGCATGCTTGCCAAAATTAATATTTCCACATTTGCATGTCAAATATCTTTATTAAACAAATTTAAAAAACAGCCATTTAAAATAAAAGTTACCTCAAACTAAAGTAAGGTAGATAATAACGATCAACTTAATATGCTTATCTCAGAAAATGTCAGAAACTCAAAACCATCTGATTATGTAACTTTAATCGAACACTAGATGCGGTGTTCGAATCAAACCCAATTTTAATTGAATGCCAATATATAATCCAGCATATAACTATTATTTCATATGCAAGTTTTCAGCCAATACCATAAGTTGAAATATATATTTTTATTTCGGATGACTTGGACTAGCTTCTGATGGCAATATCAGACTAAATGTACACGTATTATCACGTGACCGGAAGAGCAGATCAAACTTATTTCATTGAATAAACTATATTTACCACAGGAACAACACCTTCCTGGTTTTATCCTCAAGAAGCTTAGAGGGCAATGGCCAACAATGAAATCTGCCTGGTTTTATCCTCTGCCTGGTTTTATCCTCTGCCTGGTTTTATCCTCAAGAAGCTTTGACGGCAATGGCCAACAATCACATCCACTCCTGCGTCACAGCAATACCCCCCCCCCCCCCAAACACACATACATCACACCTCCACCTTTACCCCCATCAGCGCTGGCACCCGGTCGATAGGTCTGTATCTGACACATTTCTCCCCATCTTCCTCCTGTAGGCAGGTCCCTGACACTGTCCAGGCCACCCACACGGCCCACTGGGAGTGTCTCCTGGGTCCCTAGCCCTCTGATCACATTAACCCAGTGGGTCACCGGAGGAGGGTTCGGGGGGGGGGGGGGGGGGTTCACGTGGCGGGAGAAGGGGGGGGGGGGCACTGAGATCACTCACGCCGTGCTTTATAATAGGAAACCCCCATAGACCGATCATAGTTCTGCATCCACCGAAATGATTTCGACAGTGAACACCCCACCCTCGCCTGACTCCCATCCCCCACATCCACCCCCATCCCCACACCCCCAGCCCGAACGCCGAGAGCGGCTAAATATTTACTTTCCCCGCCTACTGATTTTCCCAGGTGATAAACCTGTATCAGGATGTCTACAGCACCTTCCTATTCCCAGGTGGTTATCCCATTTTAAATACTGACGAGCCTCAACATTTAATCACTTTCGTGATCGGATGATTCGGTTGGTTGTTGGGAGTTTTACGTACTGGCAACATCTAAGGTCATCAAAGGTCTAAGGACGGGTACCGACTTCTGACAGTGCGCGCTCAATGCGACTTTATAGTGCTGCCCCATATCACAAATATCACAACTACATACCACTCATACTTTCCCCTTCCCAGCTTCCCACAGCACACAACAACCCACCTCAATCAACCACCCACAATGTGATATATGCGTAATAGACGTCTAGACCCCACATCTGACACCATGTGAAAGTACAACGTCTGAACGCTTTGACTTCTGGATACTGAATGACTTTATTCCCCTCCAGGGCTCAAACCATAGCCGGCCAAACTTTTCCATGATGTCATCTCATTTGCATATATTACAGATGTGTCTAGACGTCTAGATGTCTTGACGTCTATTATGCATATATCACAACCAAGATGGCATTAGTTCTACTACACACTAACTAGTACAAAGAAATGGTTAATACCCCACAGCAGCAAAATCATTATACAACATCTGTACTGAACCACATATCCGTAGTGAAGCATGACATGGCATGGTATAGTTATTGACATCTGCAATACACTTACTAAGCTAAATAAGTAGCATCACTACCATGCCATCTACTAACACTCGACCATACATGTGTACCATTTCTTCCAAAGGGGTTCACTGAACTAGTTTTAACAATAACACAGGGAAACCACACCAAACATCACACATTATATTTGTTACCAAATCTGCAATCATTAACAGACGGGATGGCCGAATGAGTTAGAGCGTCCGTCTCCTGTGTTGGTAGATCATGGGATCGTGGGTTCGAATCCTGGTCGAGTCAAACCACTGACTTAAAAATTGATACTTGTCACTTCCTAGCCAGGCGCTCGGCATTATTAGGATAGGGCAAGGAGCCATGAAATGAGGAAGACCATTCGTCTGTGACTGAAATTTCCCCTGCTTAAACAACTAATGTACAAAAAAACAATGTAAAGGTTTTAACTGCATCAAATTCTACTAACAGAATAGTTTCATATTCACCATGTATATTAGTAAAAAGTTACCCTAACCACGACACTGACAATATATAATGTACACCCCATTATCTCTCAATACTGTTGGGTAATGGCACTATTCTTTGTTCTTTCTTATTTTTTTACTTGTATCAAACTCTTGTTGAATTTAGACTATTATATATGTGAATGAATGTAGCATAACATTGCCGGAAGACCAGTACCTAAAAAAATACCTTTATTCGCTGAATAAAATTATCATTTACCAGACCAACAAAAAAACAAACAAAATTTGAGATCATTGTCCGTCATCTGGGACTGTTTTAGGGGAATAACATATATGCGGTATGTAAATGATAACTAAGATCTCAAATATATTTTAATATATTAATATTTGTAATGTAATAAAGTAACTGTAGTTAGAAGCGTCCCTCCACACTATCACCGAATTGGAATGGCTTAATATGGTAAGGCGAGCGGTCCTGGGTTCTATCCCCAGCCGAGTCAAACCATTGACTCTCAATACTGATTCCTGGTCTGGCGCTTGTCATTACCAGAATAGAGCAAGGGCTGGTTTTGTTCAGCATCAGGATATTATAACATGACCTGGGATGCTATGTCATAGTGCCGGCGACGTGGAATCCCAGTGGGGCAGCACTATAAAGAAGCCATCATGTCACACATCCACAAGGTAGGTATGATCCTAGATGTTGCTAGGACCTAAAGCCTGAAAAGATCAAATAAATCACGCAGATATTCATATGTTGTGTATACATTCTTATGCGTGTATTATGATGCAATGTAATTATCCTGTATCTCTATATTGTCTTCTCCAACCACCCGTGACCTTTCCTTGTAAGTAGTTGTGTTTGGGTAGGTGGTTGCTGGTGGTTGGTGTGCGTTGGCTGCTCCAAGCAGCCCTACTCCCTTCCTTCCCTCCAGGTGGCGCCTCTGTCCCCCTCCATCTGCCCACTCCTCCTTCGATGTTTTCTTAAAGTTGCATAGTCCGATGGTTTTGAGTTTCTGACATTTTTCTCAGATAAGTATATTAAATTGATCAGTATAATCTACCTTACTTTAGTTTGAAGTAACTTTTAATTGAAATGGCTACCATTTGAGATATTTGAAATTCAAACATGTGAACATAATTTTGCCAAGCACACCCAAACTCTGATACCATAGGCTTCTGCAGTAACAGGTTCTATTAAATTGCCTTGGTATTCCCTTCTATGTGGCAACAAATACTTAATAAGTGCATCAATATCTAAGTTAGATATGTAGAATCAAAGCTAGATAATTGTTTTGATTTTGAAAATGTGATGCTTCATCGGACTATGCAGCTTTAAATAAAGTATGTGGTAGGTCTTTTTAGGAGGCCAGCCAGAGTTGTTGGCTGGATCCAACTTTCTGTCTTGTCTTTCTTTCTTATGTAATGTAATAGTAATATATTGATATCATCGCTATGAATGCCATAGCACACATAATGCATTAACCCTTTATGTGTTGGCAGGTATTTTCCTAATGCTCAGCGCCACCAGTTGGATACCGATGCATCACCACACTCCCTGTTCATCATAAATATATATATATATATACATGTGTTTATGAGTCACGATCACAAAAATGGGCCAATTGGGGGAAGTTCTCGGCGTCGAGCATTGGATGTCGGTGTCGAACGGCATGATTATAGTTTAGCAATGACAGAGGTATTGGAAAGTCCTTAAATTTATCCTGAATGTAAAGGTAGATAAAATACAACAATCTTATTTGCTTCCAGGATAATTTAATATGAAACAAAGAAATGCACTCCACTTTAAGAATTGTGACGCCAACATATTAAATTAACCACCAATCGGCCCATTTTCGTGAGGCCGACTCATATATATATATATATATATATATATATATATATATATATATATATCAATTCTCAGCACTCAGTCATGTGCTTAACGCTAGATGGGGCTGGCAATCCTGGCCTGGAGGAGATGCTGTTGGACGGTAGTGGGTGGAAGGGGGGGGGGGGGGGCGCTAGAGAGGCTGGGGGAAGGGCTATATGGGTAGGGGTGGCTATGATGGATATGGGGGGGCTGTGGGAGGGTTAGCGGCGGGGGGTGGGCTCATGTAATCGGCATGAGAAAATTCATATCGCGTCCACGTCGCCGTATTTACTGCCACAAGGGGATGATCATCCATTGTGTTGGATGGGAGTCTCCAGCGCTGGGAGGGGGATGTGTGGGTGGGAGGGGGGGAATAGAGAGAGGCGTGGACTGAGCTGCTCACGTGGGGAGCTGTTCATGGTGCTCAACTTGTCAACCACCCGGCTGGACCCCCCGTGGGACCCAGTGAGCAGGCCCAGGAGCAGAACACTGCAAAAGGGCTCGTATGTACTTATATATATACATATATATATATACATATATACATATTATATATACATATGATATATATACATATATATACACATATATATATATATATATATATAAACACATATATATATATATTGAGAACTAGGACTCAGGAAATAAACATATCTATTTTTTTAAATTATATCACGCGAAAGTCAATGCCACAAAATAAAACTGAGAGGAAATGGCGCGTGGAATTAGAGAGACGAATGCTGGGAAGGTTCAGTCAGGCGAGGTGATATTTGTAGATTGAAGGTGCTCACTACACCGGAAGTAACGAATGGGAGCAGCTCGCGCAACCTAGATTCACAATGGAGGGGTGAGAGGAGCCCCCACGCCACCCCACCCCACAATGCTACGCACTCACCCACACCCCACCTCCCAATATGGAAGGCTTCCGAGAGGGGAGGGAGGTTATTCTCCTTCTGTATGAAGTGGAGATAAGAAAGGTGGGGGGGGGGGGAGGATGAGAACGATGGTGGTGAGGTCTGAGATGATGGGTTTGGCGTGGACAATGTTTGTGTTCTGAATGTGTTTGGACGTAAGCGAATATATACACAAGGTGATAATTGGTGCTCGGGGTGAAATATGATTATTGTGAGGTATGGAGTGGTGGTAATAAAGGTAATAATAGTAAGTGGTAATGATGATAGTGATGGTAATGATGGTAATGATGGTAATAATGGTGATGATGGTAATGATGGTAATGGTGGTAATGATGGTAATGATGGTAATAATGTTATTGATGGTGATGATGGTAATGATGGTAATGGTGGTAATGGTGGTAATTATGGTGACACTGGTAATAATGGTATTGATGGTAATGCTCGTAATAATGGTAATGCTGATAATTATGGTAATGGCCATAATGATGGTAATGATGGTAATGGTGGTAATGATGGTAATGATGGTATTGATGGCAATGATTGTAATGATGATAATAATGACAATGATGGTAATGGTGATAATGGTGGTAATGATGATAATGATGGTAATGATGGTAAGATGGGAATGATCGTAATGATGTTAGTGAGAGTAGTGATTATTATTAGGTTAATTAGGCTATTTGTGATACTTGATGGTAATGCTATCAATTCATTGATATCAATGCCGGTAGAGATGGTAAAGATGGTAGTGATGGTAAGTAGAATAATGATTGTATTGATTGCTATAATGGTCGTGGTGGAAATTCTTTTCATAAGAGTGATGGTAATGAAGGCACTGACATAAATTACAGTAATTCTGATAATTATGGTAATGATGACAATGATGGTGATGATTGTAGTGATGGTAATAATGGCAATGATGGTAATAATAGTAATAATGACGATGAGGGTGATGATGCTAATGATGGTGGGAGGGCAATGACAGTAGTGGCGGTAATGGTAGTGCAAAAGTAGACAGTGGCTGTTGGGGCAGTAATGGTAGTAATCATGGTAATGATGGGAATTATGACAATGATGGTAATTATGGTAATTATAGTAATTATGGTAATATAGGTGACAGTGATGGTAATGATGGTAATAATTGTAATAATACTAATAATGGTAACAGTGGGATGCAGGGTAATAAGGGTAATAATCACCATAACGCAACTACTGCTATAATAATTAATGATAGTGATAATGATACTAATAGAGATACTAAAATGAAATAATCAGAGTTTAATCAAAAGGAATGAAATGATGGTATTGTAGTATCTTCAGACTCGTCATTACCAATGCTGTATTTCAGTGTTCTGAGAAGAGGGTGGGAGCAGGTGCTGGGACAGTGGGGGTGCGGGTGTTGGTGTTGGTGTGGTGGGTGTGGGCATGGGTTTGGTGTTGGAGGATGGGGAATAATTAAGTGGCAAAAGGCATGCGCATTGTGAAAAGAACGAAACTCTGGAAGAATGGGACGCTGCTACACAACGACCACAATGACGTGGACAGAGACTGGCATGGAGACTGTCACCATTGGCAACGGAGACCCACATGCTGAATGAGGTGGGTGTGGAGGTGTGGGTTGGGGTGAGTGCCTAGGTGTGGTGGTAGGGGTGGGGGTTGGGGTGGGGATGGCGGTGGGGGTGTAGGGATGGATTGGTGGGGGCATTGGGGGTGGGTGTGAGGATATTGGCGATTGGCATGGGGATATTGGAGTGGGGTTCGTGGGGGGGGGGGGAGTATAGGTTTGGGGTGGGGGTATTGGGGGTGGGGTATTGGGGGTGGGGTATTGGGGGTGGGGGTGGGAGTATCTGGGGCGGGGTGGGGGGAGTTGGGTGGGGGTGGGAGTGGGGTAGGTGTGTGGGTGGGAATGAGGGTGGGGGTGGGGTGGGAGTGCGGGTGTCGGTGAGGGTGGGGGTAGCAAAGAACGTGAATGGTGTGAAGCCTTGGGTGGTGTGATGACCCAGGATTCAACTCGGTGTCTAAGTGAGTGTCGCTGAGCAATGCCCGCCTGAACCCCCGCCCCCCCCCCCCCTCCGACAAAATGTCGCGATACCTGTTCATTGGCCATTTACTTGTTTGTTGTTGTTCCCGGTAGGAGTTTATTGGCGATCACGCGCTATTTGTATCACCTGACTTCTGTAATGAACTAGAGAGGGGCTCTCACAATGATGTTAGCGCACGCCGACTGTAATGTCGGTAATCGGGAAACTCGCGAGGTGTGTGGCGGACTTTAAGAGCGGGGTTCCTTCCCTGAAAGCGGGGTTCCTATTGGATTAGGTGTGTGTGAGCTGTGTGGAAGGCGGGTTGGGATAGTGGTCGGCCCCTCATATTGCGTTACCATTGGCTGAGTGCCTTGTGCTGTCTGAATGAAATATGGCAGGATGGGAAGAAAGGTGGTGACTGCATTTGACCGCCACGTTCATACGGTATTTGTAATATTGTCTGCCTGCATTACAGACCCGCGTGGCAGTAATGTCCATGAAGGGTCTGCATGATAGGTCTGCATTATCATATGCCTGTGTTACAGGGCTGTGTATCAGAATGACAGACCTGAATTACAGTGTTGTCTGCCAGACAGACCCACATTACAGTGTTGCCTGCATGAGAAGCATATATATGTATTACAGTACTTTTTGTATGCATGATAGACCCGCATTACAGTATTAGGCATGTATTACAGTACTGTTTGTATGCATGATAGACCCACATTACAGTATTAGGCATGTATTACAGTACTGTTTGTATGCATGATAGACCCACATTACAGTATTAGGCATGTATTACAATACTGCTTGTATGGATGATAGACCCACATTACAGTATTAGGCATGTATTACAGTACTGTGTGTATGCATGATAGACCCGCATTAGTTTGCATGCATTAGTGTGTATGTATTACAGTATTAGGCATATATTACAGTACTGTGTGTATGCATGATAGGCCCGCATTACAGTATTAGGCATGTATTACAGCACTGTGTGTATGCATGATATTATTGTCTGTCAGACAAACCCACATTACAGTATTAGGCATGTAGCACAGTAGTGTTGGTATGCATGATATATCCACATTACAGTATTGTCTGTTAGACAGACCCACATTACAGTATTAGGCATGTAGTACAGTACTGTTTGTATGCATGATATATCCACATTAAAGTATTTTCTGTTAGACAGGCCCACATTACAGTATTAAACATGTAATACAGTACTGTTTGTATGCATGATAGACCTCATTACAGAATTAGGCATGCATTACAATACTGCTTTTATGGATGATAGATCCACATTACAGTATTGTCTGCCAGCACACCCCCATCACACTATGATCTGCATGACTGTATCATTACAGTAATATAAACATGGTAGTCATACATTACAGTAATGCATGTAAGACAGACCCGTATTACAGTAGTGTCTGTACACCAGTCCCGTATTACAGTACAGTCTGCATGACAGGCAAATGTTACAATATTGTCTGTATCGGAGTGATATATTACAGAACTGGATCAATTACTGGTTTGCGTTACAGTACTGAATCCATGGACAAATAGTTTTGTGCCTGTCTTGACATGTTCTTGCTGGTGTGAAACCTCTATTTGCTCCCCGAGAGAGTGCTGCTGGTAACTTGCAAAAGCCAGCAGCACTTCAACACTTTTGTAGGCAGCTTCATGAAATGATACCATCAAGAGAAACCTGAAGCTGAGAGACAATAAGACCAACTCATGGACGCAACTCTCACAGTCACAGCAGAGAGCTAAATGGAGAGCTGCAGTCAAGTAATGAAAGCAGTCTTTGTCGCATCGTGACCGACAGCATGATGATGATGATGATGACTGAATCCATGCCATACATAGATTACAGTATTGAATGCTTACTGTGCATGTTCCGGGGAATGTGTCCTATAGCTGATTTTCACCACTAATATATTATTATGATGGCAGAAGCGAGAACTAACGGTGTTGGCAGCAACAGCTCATCATGCGGCATGTTATGTGGAAAAGTTCTTATAGAGGATTTCCACCACCAACCCACCTTATGATGGCAGAGGCAAGAACTAATGTTGCCGGCAGCTCACTGTTCATCATACTCTGTGGAAAAGGTCTTATAGATGATTTCCATCACCCACGCACCTTATGATGTCAGAGGCAAGAACTAATGTTGCAGAATTATCTCTGGAAAAGGTCTTATAGACGATTTCCACCACCAACACGCCTTATGATGGCAGAGGCAACAACTAATATAGCTGGCAGCACCAGCTTACTGTGCAGTTTGCTCTGTTGAAAAGGTCTTATAGATGATTTCCATCACCCACGCACCTTATGATGTCAGAGGCAAGAACTAATGTTGCAGAATTATCTCTGGAAAAGGTCTTATAGACGATTTCCACCACCAAACACCCCTTATCATGACACAGGCAAGAACTAACATGGTGGGAAATAGTAGCCTAATGCGCAGTATACTCTAGGGAAAATACCTATTAATTACGCACGTGACCTCGCAACTTCCGGTAGAGTGGAATAGCGGCGGAAGGGGGAGGAGGTGGTTGGGCTGGTTGGTGGGGGGGGGGGGGCGGGGTGTACACAGTCGGTGTACGGTGCCGGGGAATCTGCATTCATATTACAGGGAGAGAGGGGTCGGTGTCCGCTTAGGGAGCTCAGGGTGGGGGGCTATCTGGGTGTGATATATAGGAAGAGTGTGTGGGGCAGGAGGTGGGGGGGGGGGGGTGCTGCATAGTCTGCATATACACCGCTACTGCATCAGACCCTGAGTACAGAAACCAAGCCCACCACCTCCTGCCACATAGCCTTACACCTCACACAAAGCGGGGCCTCTCTGTGCCACCCTCCGGGGTCTACAGCGGTTATCACATCCCGCCCTGACCGGCCTTCCCTCCCCCCAACCCGGCCTGCCCTTACACTCCACCCTGCCCAATCTACCCCCCGCGCCCCCGGTACGCCCTCACACCCAGCCCTGCCCAATCCTCCCGTCCCCCGGTCCGCCCTCACACCCCGCCCTGCCCGATCCTCCACACCCCGGCCTGCCCTCACGCCCCGCCCTGCCCAATCCTCCCGCCCCCCGGTCCGCCCTCACACCCTGCCCTGCCCAATCTTCCCGCCCCCCCCCCCCGTACGCCCTCACACCCCGCCCTGCCCGATCCTCCATCCCCCCTGCCTGCCATCACACCCTCTCTGGCCGATGCTTGTGCCCCCCCCCCGTCCTGCCCTCACACCCTCCCTGCCCGATCCTCCACAACCCGGCCTGCCTTCACACCCTCCCTGCCCGCATCCTCCACCCCCTGGCCTGCCCTCACACCCTCCCTGCCCGATCCTCCATCACCCCGGTCCGCCTCACACCCGGCCCGCGTGCCCAATCCTTCCCGCCCCCCCCCCCCCGTACGCCATCACACCCCGCCCTGCCCGATCCTCCATCCCCCCAGCCTGCCATCACACCCTCCCTGCCCGATCCTTGCGCCCCCCGGCCTGCCCTCGCCGCCTCCCTGTCCGATCCCCCCGTTCCCGAACGCGGTCCTTATTTCACTGCCCTCCCCTCAGCTCTCCCCTTCACTGTCTCAGATTGACTTACTTCACCGTTCTGCCCTCTCGCTCACCCCTGTACTTCGGTTCCATCTAACCCTCACACCTTCCCAACCCCCCGCCCTCTCACCTCCTTACTTTATCTCTGTCTCAGTTTCCCACTTCCCCACCTCCCCACCTTCCCGCCATCTGCCCTTTTCCCACCCTCTCACCTTTCCATGCAGGGGGTGTCATGCCCATCTACATCCGGGTCCTTCTAGAATCCCTCCGTGTTCCA
>CM059191.1:85509940-85584940 GCA_030323885.1 Branchipolynoe longqiensis | reverse complement strand
ACTCACACACTCACACACTCACACACTCACACACTCACACACTCACACACTCACACACTCACACACTCACACACTCACACGCTCACACGCTCACACGCTCACACACTCACACGCTCACACACTCACACGCTCACACACTCACACACTCACACACTCACACACTCACACCCTCGCATGCTCGCACGCTCGCACGCTCGCACACTCGCACTCACACACTCACACACTCATACACTCACACACTCACACACTCACACACTCACACACTCACACACTCACACACTCACACACTCACACACTCACACACTCACACACTCACACACTCACACACTCACACACTCACACTCACACACTCACACACTCACACACTCACACACTCACACACTCACACACTCGCACGCTCACACGCTCACACTCTCACACACTCACACTCTCACACACTCACACACTCACACTCACACACTCACACGCTCACACGTGCGACACTCACACACTCACACACTCACACACTCACACACTCACACACCCCACACTCACACACTCACACGCTCACACACTCACACACTCACACACTCACACACTCACACACTCACACACTCACACTCACACACTCACACACTCACACTCTCACACGCTCACACACTCACACACTCACACACTCACACACTCACACACTCACACGCTCACACACTCACACGCGTGCACACTCACACACTCACACACTCACACACTCACACACTCACACACTCACACACTCACACACTCACACACTCACACACTCACACACTCACACACTCACACACTCACATACTCACACACTCAGACACTCACACACTCACACACTCACACACTCACACACTCACACAGGGACCAAGCCACTCGAGTGAGATGAGATAGTCTACTGCACACACCTACACACTCTCATACACTTACACACACATACTCCCCCTCACACACACTCACATACTCACACTCTCACACTCACACCCTCAAACCCCGACATATTCACACCCCGAAGCGCTTACACACTCACACACACATATTCACTCCTGATATGACCTTCAAGCCCTCACAAACTGACGCTCTCACACACTTGCACACTCACATCCTCACACCCTCATACCCACGCCCTTACACACCCACACTCTCACAACTCTCACACACTCACACATGGGTGACATATAGCAGAACGCGTCCAGCCTCTGCAACCACTCTAAAAGGTAGCGCTTCCCCAGACCTCGCAGCCATGGATGGAAACAGGACCTTCATTCATAGCTGTGTGTGGGTACGGCTGACAATATGTCGGGTTATCGGTCTGAGAGAAGATCCTCTCTCAGATTACCAGCAGCACCAATATATATATATATATACATATATATATATATATATATATATATATATATATATATATGAGATGTACAAGAAATATACAAGTATAATTATCCGTAAATTGACTACCCACTAACTGTGTCACCTAAATGACACAACACAACTAATGACACTCAACTACTCAAGCGACTGGTCAGGCCGTCTGCCTCGCCTGGTGCTGCCACCTGGCCTATTCAGCTGTCCTGGCTCTGCATCATGCCTGTATATATGTGTTTGTGTGATAATTTGATTATCATTATCCATATATACACATATATATGTATAGACAGAGAGAGAACAGACTGGGTGGCCGAATCGGTTATACCGCCGGCTGGCTTCCCCTACCAGAAATGGTGAGTTCAAACCTCGACCGAGTCCAACAAAACTTACAAAATTGCAGTACACGGAGAGGGCACTGATTGGTTCGCTCAGTAACGGGATAATGTGACTGAATGGGATATCAGGTCATGGTGCTGGAAACCTGGTCTCCCATTGGGGCAGCACTATAAATGATAGCCCTAAGTGTGCTCTACCACAGGTCAGTGCGCTTATATATTATAAAGCCTTCATTGTAATGGACGGAGAACAACTCTGTTAAAAATTGAATTGCATATAATTGATCTTCCTCAATCCTGCTCCTCTTTCTGTCCTAGTGAGACAGAGGCTAGGTAGCGACAAGTTTCAATTTTGCTAAGTCCTTGGTTTGACTCGGCCGGGAATCGAACTCATGACCCAGCGTGCGGGAAATGTACACACTACTAATGCAGTAATTTGGACAGTCAGCGAATGTATGGAAGAATGTTGGTTCTTACAGTTGATATCTGTGGAAGCCGATCTTTGATCTCGGCGAAATCCAAAGCATTCTGAGAAAATGGTATCCACTCATTTCTTTCTGGGGAGTTGAGCCACATCTGGCATTTTTCGCTGATTTTGCATAATTGAAGCCTGTATTGAGCATATCTCCCCAACACAAGGGGACAAAATGTGTGGTGTGGCGCCCGTGGTCGGTATTTCTATTTTAAATGTATTGGGACTTCACTTAATAAAGCAGGGAAAATGTTTAATTGAATAAATATGGTAGAAGAAATTGAATGCAAGCTGGGGAGGGGCACACACTTAGCCCACCTAAACTGCCAGAGTGCATCCAACACAATCGACACAATAAAAATACACCTAAAAAGAGAAAATCTTGACATACTGACACTGTCAGAAACATGGTTAACTGACAACCACAAAACAACACCCTTAACGTAGATGGATATAGGCTTGTATGCAATGATAGACAGCAAAATAACACACTAAACCAAACAAAAAAGAGTGGAGGTGTAGCCCTTTACTGCAAAGACACCAACATTCTAGATCCTGAAGCACTAATAACAGGTAACCTATCAAATGAACACATAAACAATGGTGCCTAATAAAAAATGAAAAGCAAGCAAATATAGCCAGAGCAAGCCTCTACAGACCTCCATCACGGGAAGTTGAACTCTTCATTAAAGCCCTAGAGAAGAGCATAAACACCATAAACAAACTGACAAAGCAGAAATCTTCATACTAGGAGACTTTAATGTAAATTACAACAGCAATGATAAAATAAACTAATGCTGCAAACCACATCAAAATCTTAGGCCGACAACAGCTCATCACTGAAAAAACAAGGCTAAGTAAAAAATAGCACAACAATTGACCTAATACTAACCAATTCAAACCACGCCACTAAATAGGGCAACAGAAGCTGGGGTATAAGTGATCATGAGCTAATATATGTAACAAGGAAAAAACTAAAAAGCACAAATCACTATGAATATAAGATGGGCAGGTCCCTAAATAACCACTCAGAAGATGCATTAAAAAATCATCTGCACCAAAACATAAACAACATCACACAAAACAGAGATGATGTTAATATCTATTGGGGCAACATCATCACAGAAATAAGAAAATCAGCTGATGAGATGTGTCCCATTAAGAAAGTAAAAATACAAAAAAAACAGGACCCCTGGGTAGACAATGACCTTCTAACGCTCATCATAGCCAAAAGTAAACTGGGTGATAAAGCAAAGCTCACAGAAACTATAGAAGACAAACTGGCCTACCATATCACCAGAAACAACTCTCTCGAAGCTGTGAGAACACAAAAAAAGAAATACATAATAAAGCCGGTCAAAGACTGGGGAAGCAATACAAACAGATTCTGGACAAATGTAAACCTATTATTCCCCAAAAATATCAAAGAAGAGCACACAACCTTCAAAGATAACGAAGGGACAATGCTCACAGACAAAGATGCAGCAAACAAACTGAACACACACTTTGCCACAATAGGACAAAAGCTGTCAGAAAAATGTTTAAAAAGGTGGGAAAATAGATCAGGAACTGTGCAGAATGAAATCCCCACCTGCAAAACAGATATAATAGAAGGAAAAAAATTAATAAATGACATAGACACAAATAAACCAAGTGGAATAGATGAAATCCAAACCAAAATACTGAAAGAGGCACTCCAAGCCATCCCGGCCACTATAGTAGACCTATTGAACATCTCCTTTGAACAGGGGAATTTTATCTCAGCCTGGAAAATGGCAACCATTACCCCTATTCACAAAGGAGGAGACAAACAAAAGATGGGAAACTACAGGCCAATATCAATTCTTCAAACCCCAGGCAAGCTCATTGAAAAAGTGTTACATAAGCACATAAATGAACACCTCAAATAAACCGATATACTAAACAAAACAAAAGGGAGTTTCAGGAAACTGCACTGCACATCTAAAACAATAGCGAACCTAACAAATAACATATTGGCGTCAATGAACCAAAAACAATTAGTTGGAGCGGCCTTCATTAACTTCAGCAAAGCATTCAATACAGTAGACCATGACATACTACTGGAAAAACGAGAATCCATGGGCATAAAATCCAACACTATGGACTGGATAAAATGCCACCTAAACAACATGCAACAGAAAACAAAAATAAACAATACACTATCAGACAACCAACCTGTCACATGTGGCGTACCCCAAGTCTCAGAGTTAGGGCCACTGCTCTTTATAATCTACATAAACGATCTTGAAAAATGGTTGCAAACTGAATGCCTCCAACTATATGCGGATGACACAGTCATATATGCAAATGGCACCACAGAAGAGGAGGTAATAACTAAACAAGCTCCTACTAAAACTGGATGAGTGGTGTGAGTCCAACAAAATAACCATCAACACAAGCAAGTCAAAAACAGTTCTATTCTCGCATAAGCAAATGCCAGAAAGAAAACTACACTGTAAGCTAGGAAGCCAAACACTAGAAAATGTAGACTATTACAAATACCTAGGCCTTGAGTTGGACAGCCAACTAAACTACAACCTATGTATAAACAAAATTGTCCTAAAGGTAAATCACAAACTGTGGCTATTTGCAAAGCTAAGAGACTACATGACACAAGAAATGTCAATAAAAATCTTCAAGGGCATGGTGCTCCCCTATTTTGACTATGGAGATGTAAACTACATGGGTGTGAAAAAAGAACTTCTACAAAAACTGCAAACACTACAGAACAGAGCCCTGAAAATCGGCCTCAGAGTAGACAAGCTGCACCCCACCTATGCCATAGACAAAAGAACCAAAGTAAAATTGTTGGAAAATAGGAGAATAATTCATCTGAAAACATTAGCATACATCTATAGTCAAAACAATAAACTCCTAACACAACCACAAAGGGCTACTAGAGCAAATAATGCACCACTACTAAAGCAGACCAGAAGCCAAATAAAAGCTCACGAGAGAAGCATGCTGGAAATGGCTGCCTAGGTATGGAATGCCCAAACAGTAAAGGAAGGACAAATTCCTGACCTAAAAACATACAAAAAATATCTGTGCAAAATAAGGCTACGAAACCCCCACTAAGCTGCACTGAAAAGGGGCATGTGATATGTCACGGCCCACCAGCTGGACGCCCAATAGAAGGTAACCATGCCAAAAGTAGCCAGATAGCACACCACACAGCTACGTACAAGCCTATGAAATGTAAATGGCTCAGGTTGCCGACTTACCACAGATAGGAGGAGCTCTATGGGACGTAAGCAATAAAGCAACTAATAGTTGCAACAGGAAGGGATATGCACACTGCTACACTTCACCTGTTCCACCCAGACCCATTCATACTACATGAGTGACGGAGCTCTAGCCTGCCAAATATAGCTCCGTGGCCAGAGGCTATACTAGCAGCAGGAATAGAATGTCATAAAGATGATAACGCTGAAGCACTGTGCTGAATTAACCATCACTGCGTTTCCATAGTAACCACAAATTTTACTTGCGCGAAATGAACAGACCGCATAAGAAAAGGTTGCATGTTATTGGCAAATAATGCGATGCAATACAAATTGGTTAGAGATTATCTCCTTCGCTACTTTTCAGGAATGTTAATGCCCTTTTTGTTGTTGTTGTTGTTGTTGCTTTGTTGGAATGTGCTATTGGGAATTATTTACTGATCATATTGGTTCAGACCAACCGGACGCAGTAGGCGAATTAGTAGAGCGCACTTGTCACGACCTAGCCTAGTGCTCGACATTAATAGGATATGAAAAGGGCTATGTAGGCAGCACTATAAAATTGTCATGAGTGCACACTGTCACAAGTCAGTACCCGTCCTGCTGTGACCCGACCCAATTTTCTAGACAAATTGGGTTTGAAGAATGTGTGCAATGAAGTTTGTGAATTAATGATATGCAGGAGCAAGTGCAACTTTGGTGATAATTTAGCAATGCCCCCCCCCCCTCCTCTCAATAAAAAAACTTATTGTAAGACAGTACCGGAAGTACCGATGAAACATGTACTGTGAATTATACGCAGCTGCCCTCCTAACAGTAAGTACCATGGACAACTTGTGGTAGCTATCAATATGCCATAATGTGGGAGGCCATTGACAACCATTAATGGTACAATGGATGTGGTGTTCTCTGTGGCAGAGTGGTTAGAGTGTCTGACTTATTTCTAGGTCGGACTCCTAATCTGAAGGTCGGTGGTTCAATTCCCCATGCCCCCATCTCTGCCAATTTGGATTTCCACGGCTGTGTATAACTTACAGCGTCATCAAAGGCCGGTTGCTCTCATACCATGTCTATGTGGTGTGGGAGGTTAAAAATCCCTTGGGTCGGTAAAAGTGTAGGCTCGGGCTTTCTATCGACAAACTGTCTAATGGTGAAAACAAGCCTATTCAGGCTTATCCATGATAGGCAGTATAAATCTTCAACAACAAAAAAGAGAAAAAAAGGAGACTGGCATGGATTATTGCCTCTTGCATATCAGTTGATGGATCGAAACTGTCGCCGTCATATTATTTGCTCTTGAAGCTTGCTAAGGTGAGTATGTAGGCTGTACCGGAAGTGTCACGCGATTCAGACTATTATTATTGATATTACCAGGACGAGGCAATCACTCGTAGCAAGCTCAGTATTGATGTCGGTGTAATGTTTGACATGGTTGCAGTGAGGCCTTTATGGTTGCGAGAATTAATGTGTGTGAAAATTCCTCCAGTATGTGTTGCGCGATGGGGGCCCCGCCCATCAATTACCCCGCCAGCTGGGTGGGGGGGGGGGGGGGGGGGGCACCACCAATGCGCCAAGGAGGAATAGATATATACAATATATGTTCCCCTTGCATTTATATGTGTATAATGCATTGTATATCACATATATATATGATACATAACGAATTATGCGCGTATAAAGATACGTACGGGTTAATTGGTAAACTTCCGAGCGAGTGGCGTGTAGCGCCCCCCCCCCACCCACCCCGTGAGCGGGGGGGGGGGGGGGGGGGAGCAGGGACTCCAAAGCTTATTGCATGCAATAATGTGGGATTATTACTATCCATATATATATATATATATATATATATATATATATATATGATGTATAACGAATTATGCGAGTATAAAGATATGTAAGGGTTAATTATTATTATTTGTTATACTCCGTAAGACCAACACTGTACCGGTGGCTCCACCTTCCCTCCTCGCCTCCACCGGATGTAGACCAGTGTCAGTCGCACCGGAGGATTTAATGATATGCAGGACCAAGTGCATATGACATATGCGTGTGTATATATATGAAGTCCAACTATAGTACAAAGAAGGAAGGAACATAATAAGTGGGTTTAGATAATGTATTCTCTGGTATAGGGAGTATTAAACCCAGTGTGACAGTGATGGTGTTGAGTGTCCGTAGTTAGGACCGGTGGCTGGCATAGCGACACTGGTCACATAGGAGGGGTACTCCGCACCAAATGGATATATCAAGTAACAATATAATAGCAATACTAATAATAATCTCCCTTCCGTGCCTTTATACTCACACAATGCGTAAAATACATCACATATATATATATCTTATAACTTTGGTTCTTCTCACTCAAATCCCTAAACAAAAATATATTTGCTCTAATTTGACACTAATTTAACACCCAGTCGCAGTCCTGAAGGATCCAGGTGTGTTCTGGCACACTGGTGTACTATCTAAGGACAGGGCGTGGGTGAAAGGATGCTGTAGCAAACCACAGTGGGATGGGATCCTCTCCCGCAGGCCTGTATGTCATCTGTGTAAATGTACATAGGAGGCTAAGTTATCATATACAGGTTAGGAAAAAAACTTTGAAAATTCAAAGACCTAATATAGAAACTACTACCACCCAAAACCGCAAAAGGTTGGCCCGAGAAAGATCAGGTAAACACTCCTGAGTGCGGGACCAGACCAATCCAGTATCACATCTGTCCAGCATTGAAAACAAGCAGCCTCATGGGAGCTTACACGTTATGGGCAGAATACAAAAAATATTAAAAAAACTTTATATATTGCTCGTACATTTTTGCTGCTATTTCAAACAAATCTGACCATTTCAGATTTTAGTGTGAATTTCAAATTAGGCTTATACGTAAACTGATTGAATCATTGACACTAATTTTTCGCCATGAAACATTTGTACATTGATTATATGATTGTACTGTAGCAGACCAAAACCAGAATACATGAATACCTCCTACCTCAAGTAGTAAGGAACTCATATTGCTAAAACAATTTTACCGCTATAATCGCTGTGTGGCAATAGAACCTGCAACTATTGATGCAAGAGTATTATTCTATTCATGTAATCTAAACTATATCTCCCTATATATGTGGGATGCATAGGAATGATATGTATGCATATATAGGTTATGGCTACCAATGACAAAGGGAAACAAGAGAATAATGGGTTGGCAACTTTTATATATCAATATATCGACCAAAGGCTTGGGCATACCCGTACCGTAAAAGGAAAATTATGAAGAGTGGGACGAGTCAAACACCCAGCTGCTTGCATAGGCTGGTGCAGGACCACAGCACGTGACGCAGCACACACCCCAGCACACGGAGCATAATAATTAGATAGATATGAAAATTCAAGCAATTACATAATAATAACATAATAAATAATGAGCAAACGTGTATTTTCCGCTGCCTATAGACGTATAACGTTTTATACGCCCTATATATGGTGGAAAACCTACACATCGGTTTTTAAAAAACGAATTATTTTGTTGGAAAAAACACTTAACACATCACACATGAATGCATAGGCACAATAGTGATGTAACGATGTTGAAAAAGAATTATTCAGCTGAATTAAATAGTTAGCACATCAAAATTGAATATTTGGCTATAATAATGATGTATCTGTATTGAAAAGAAAGTATTCTACCGAATTAGAACATTAGAAAATGAATGTCTGAGTATAAAATAGTATAATAGTGATGCAAATTATATCAAAGTGTTGTTGACAGTTGCAATTGTGTCCTGATCTTACTAGAATCCATTCATATAATCTCGGGGTTAAATCAACTCTTTGTTATCTAACTCTTTTAGATCATCAGTTCCTCTTATGAGATGATGGGATGGAGGTGAGGCTGAGGGGACCAGAGGAGAGGGGAGAGAGGGACCAAAAGGCATTGCTGGTTCTTTCAGCCAGTGCTCATTTCTAGTTAGTCATCTGAGAACGCGCCCAAATTTGGAACCTTCATAGTTAATTTGCTTTTAAATGGTTTAAAAAAAGGCATTAATAAATACAAGCCCTCAGAACTGTTAAAGCACCGAACAGGAGCCTTGCTGTTAACAGTAAACACAGATAACATGTTGCACGAATACATTTTGTTCAGCTGGATCGCATTTGCATGAAATAAGTTTTGTTAGATTGCTTCAGTTGTAACATGAACACCATGGCGATGCTTCAGGACCAGGCGGGATGGCCGAATGAGTTCGAGCATCCGTCTCCCGTGTTGGTAGATCGTGGGGTCGTGATTTCGAACCCTGGTCGAGTCAAACCGATGACTTAAAAATTGATACTTGTCGCTTCCTAGCCAGGCGCTCAGCATTATTAGGATAGGACAAGGACTCGTTGGCTCAGTGTCAGGATAATGCGACTGAGTGGGATATCTAGTCATGGTGCTGGTGGCATGGTCTTCCAGTGGGGTAGCACTATAAAGTCGTCATGAGTGCGCACTGTCACAAGTCGGTACAAACAAACAAACAATCGATGCATCAGAGAGACGGCCCTGATAGAAATGGTCGTCAATACCTCCACTGTTGAGTTCTTCCGGTATTGCTATATTATGTTAATTGCATTAACTATTTGCTCAGTTTAGTAAATACGTTGTAAAACAATATGTCCGAATGGGTCAAGCACTCGCTTCTAATTTCACAGGTCATGGGTTTGAACCTCGTGCAAAATTCCCCCATTCTGTAATATCAGTGCTTTGGTATTTGGTAATGACGGAAAAAGCGTCCTTGTCACAACCTTGACTGGCACTCGGCTTTACTAGGAAAACGCAGTGAGGAGTAGAACAAGGAAAAACAATAGTAGGTGATTGAAATTTGCCACGCGATTGAAATGCCCCACACTTCATCAACGGCTGTAACAAAACAGATGTAATAAAATTCTAAATTGAAGAGTTTAGGCGCAAAACCCCGTAAAAGCTAATCCAAAAATTGACATGCACAATTGGAATCGAACCTTGAAGAAATTTATTTTGTTAATATTCCTACTTTTTTGTTCATTGCTCCAAAACCATGTGATCATAAGAAAAGGGGAATTAGTGAGAATCACAATTATTTTCAGGAAAAAATCTTTTATTTAAACTACATTTTTGGATTGGCATTTACAGGCATTTGCGCCTGAATGTTAGTATGTATGTATACGTGGTGACATGTTGGGTCTGTTTGGGTGAAGATATGTGTATAGCGTTATCAGATCCATAAGTGACCCCCGAGCTAGATGCGCGATGAGATTTGTTATCTCACTTGCATATCGGCGGATGTGCCCTGCCTCTGGGTCCCAAGAGGGTCTATGATAAGGAGAAGTTGCCCGTGGCAATGGAGTTCTGCGCAAGATTGTAACAATATGACAATTCCCATACCTCCACCTCTGCCAATTTGAATTTCCACCGCTGTGTATAACTTACAGCATCATCAAAGGCTAGTTGCTCTCATACCATGTCTATGTGGTGTGTGAGGTTAAAAATCACTTGGGTCGGTAAAAGTGTAGGCTCGGGCTTTCTATCGACAAACTGCCTAATGGTGAAAACAAGTCTATTTAGACTTATCCATGACAGGCAGTATAAATCTTCAAGAAAAAAACACAAAAAGAACAATTCAACTATATATTAACTATCATGTTACAATATAATTAGATGAACATTTATTGTGGGTTAATTGCGCTTCCTACCAGTGAACCCCTCCTGTATAATATATATATATATATATTTATGAAGTTAATGCATTTCTGAATTTATCCTTCCTCGTTCTATACATACAAATGTGTTTTATTTAATGACACCTCTAGAGCACATATACTTTTATCATCAGCTATTGGACATCAAACATATGATCATTCTGACATATTTCTTTGGAGTAAACCTGCTGGGCTACACTTTCTGATAAGCAGCAAAGGGTCTTTTATAGGCACTTTCCCACAGACAGGACAGCACATACCACAGCCTTTGATGAACAAGTTGTGGACCACTGGTTGGAACAGAAAATAGCCCAAACTGCAAATGTGTCCACTGAGCAGGGTCAATAGGATGACGCCCACCTTCACAGGTGGACACTCTACCGCCTGAGCTACGTCCCGCTCCCCCGATGTATGCATCCATGCCAGCACTAAATAATAACAAGGAAAGCAAATTCTAGTGTTCTATCGAATAAGGAATAAAAGGAAGAAGAATATTTGGAATTTCAGAGCAAGATAATCTAGTAGGAGCATTTATTGAGTTATTCTCAGGACGTAGCCTTTGCATTCAGGACATCTGTCACGGACGCTGCTGCTCTCTCAGTCGTGGGTAAAGATCGACGAAAGGAGGAGACCCAACCAGCTCTTACATGGCCACTGGGTCGACTTAACAAGCACTTCACTGAGTATGTATTTTCACCATAATTCTTCCACTCGCTACATGACTGATATGGTCCGATTTGAACATAGCCGGCAGCATAGTACATTTTAAACATACTTCACACGTTTTGATATGTGCTATACATAAATAAAATGAGTGATTATGTCTGAATACGAAACTATGACCACTACCTCTGATTTTCACTACCTCGTTGGATTGTTTCTGGAAGTTTGGCTCACCCGATCGACCTAACAAAACAAGCGCGGACCCAACCAGCGCTCGCTGGTTGGGTCTTCCTCGTTATGCTTATGGAGAGACGAGGAGCGAGTGGGCGATATCAGAGTGAGTGAAACCGACGGCTGATCTGTCAGGCGGCGCCGAGTGCTGCCTGCCCGGCACCTGGCCTCCCACCACCCCCGGCACCCGGTACCCGGCGCCCGGCCTCCCGGCACCTTCAGCCGCCGGTACCGGAGCCACGTCAGACACACCGCAACGCCCGGCTGCACGCGCAGACGAGAGGCATGCTGGGAGTGGCGGGAATGACCGGAATGGCGGGAAGTGAGAGGATATGCACACACACACACAAACACGCACAGCCGCCTCCGGGCGTGTCACTTGTCAATAGGGGATGCCGGGGCGGAGGGGGATGGGGTGGGGAGAGGGTCGGGGGAGGGGGGGGGGGAGGGGAGGAAGAAGGGAGGGGGTAAGAGGGGGAGGAAGGGGGAGAATGGGAGGGTGATGGAGAAGGAGGAGGAGGTGAGGGAGGGAGGTTGATTGATTGATTGGTGGTTGCTTTACGCCGCGTCGGCAGCATAGGCCATATTCACGGCGAGAAATGTTTGTTTTTTTGTTCAAACCATCGCTTTTACATGTAAAAGCAGACAATCAATTATGTGCCAATAGACACTCATTAAATTAGAAAGCTCACATTCATATATTTGTGGTCAAGGGAAACAAATTCCCATAGAAAAAGAAAAGTTGTATTAATAATTGATAGAATCTATTTAGTAAACTATAAGAGGTGGTACAGTCCATCTGCCCTCAAAAAGGCTAAAATGTTTTCCTGTTTTACCTTAGTAAAAAGGTCATGCATACTGTCTGCAGTGTAGAACCGTTGGCGCAGGGCCAAAAAATCAACACAACTTAGTAAAATGTGTTTGAGTGTCAGCGGGGACTGACACCCAATACATTCAGGGGGAGGTTCCCCCTTGAGCAGAAAAGCATGTGTAAGCCACGAGAGGCCAATAAGGCAGCGGCTAAGGACCACTTGGTCCCGCCGACCTCCCACATGAGTCTGTGGTGGCTTTCCCACAGATGGTTCAATTTCTTTAAGTTTATTAATGTTTTCATCCCACTCATGTTGCCATTTGGATTTTATGTGGGTGGCTATTAGTGGTTTCAGATCAGAGTGAGGGATCAGACATGGTTCAAGATCACAGTTCAGGGCCTTCTTCGCAGCCCGATCAGCTCATTCGTTTCCTTGAATGCTGGCATGGCCAGGCACCCAGCACAGGTGGATGTCATACCCATCCATTGTCAGTTGGTTCATTTTATAAATGACCGTTGCTAGAATAGGGTAATTCGTTTTCAGTCCAGCAACAGCCAGGAGGCAAGAGAACGAATCACTGTATATAACATAGTTAGTGTGGTTGGATACCTCGATACACTCCAAGGCGAGAAGGAGTGCACAGGCTTCTGCAGTGAAAATCGAGCTCTGATCGGGCAAACGTACACCAAATCTTTCCCGTCGGCGGACTGCCGCAAGCAGCTACCCGGCTTTGGTCTTTCGAACCATCAGTGTATATGGAGAGGTGGTCTGCAAACTGGCCTTGAATCTCTGCATGCAGTTCTTGGTACTCGAGTGGATGTGTCCCAGACTTCCTCAGTTCCGTGAGTCGGAGGATAACCGATGGCTTTCTCAACGACCACGGGGGATGTTCTGGGACTTTGGCATTCTCCAACACCTCCAAATCCACGCCCAAGGCCTCCAAATGAGGTTTCATTCAGGGCCTCAGTGGCCAGATGTAATTTGGGCTGGCTTCATACCTGGATTCGTCATGTTGCTCGAACAGACAATTGTGTGCAGGATTCAATGCATTAGTTTTTATCTTGACTACATATTGCATGGCCAGTTTGATTCTCCTGTTGCTAACTGATGGTTCATTGGCTTCGACATAAAGGCTCTGAACTGGTGAGATGCGGAAGGCCCCAAGGGCCAGGCGCAGTCCCTGGTGGTGGATCGTGTCTAGCAGCCCAATATATGATTTCCTTGCGGAACCGTATACTATGCTGCCATAATCCACTTGTGACCGAACCAAGGTTCTGTACACGGAGAGCAGAACATCTCTGTCCGCTCCCCACTCTGAGCTGGACAGCACCTTCAGAATATCCAGCGCTTTCAGGCATCTTGTTTTCAGGTACTTTATATGTGGCACAAAAGACAGTTTTGCATCGAGAATGAGTCCCAGAAATTTGGTTTTCTCAACGACTTTAATGGGATCCCCATCCAGGGTCAGCTCCGGTTCCGCATGCATTCTACGCAGCAGGCAGAAGTGCATGCAGACTGTTTTGGTCTTGGAAAATTTAAACCATTCAGAACTGACCATCGATGGATCCCATTTATGCTTGGTTGTAGCTGTCTCTCTATGACATTCATGTTAGCACCGCTGTAATATAAAACAAAGTCGTCCACGAAAAGACTACAGGAGACACCCCGCTTTACAGCAGCAGCAATACCATTGACCTTGACCCCGAAAAGGGTCACGGCCAGTATGCTGCCTTGAGGTACTCCTAGTTCCTGTGAGTGTAGGCGGGAATAGGTAGTCTTGACACGGACGCGGAAATGCCTGAAGGCTAGAAAGTTCCTGATGAAAATTGGCAAGTGACCACGAAGGCCAATCGCATGAAGATCCTCCATGATGCCATGCTGCCACGTTGTGTCATAGGCTTTTTCGAGGTCGAAAAAGACAGCCACAACATGCTCCTTCTTAAGGAAAGTATCTCTTATGAAGGTCTCCATGCGCACCAAATGGTCGAGGGTGCTGCGGCCCCGTCTGAAGCCACATTGAAGGTTGGACAGGTGGTGTCCTGACTCCAGTAGCCAGATGAGGCGGCTGTTTACCATTCGCTCCATGGTTTTACAGATGCAGCTTGTAAGGGCTATGGGACGATAGTTGTGGGCTTCACTCTGGTCTTTACCAGGTTTGGGAATCGGATTTACTGTCGCCTCCCGCCAAGAGGCGGGGACGACACCGACTCCCAGATGTTGTTGAAGAGTTGAAGCAACAGTCTCAGTGCATGTTCAGGGAGATGTTTAAAAAATTGATAATGAATTCCATCAGGTCCAACTGCTGTGTCATGCGAGCTTTCCAAAGAACACCTCAACTCACCCATACTGAATGGGGAGTTGTAGTGCTCCTCGCCATCAGAAGAAAAGTCCAAGAGCTTTCGCTCTTGGCGTTCCTTGACCACCCGAAAGCCCGGGAGGCAGTTTGCCAAAGACGAGTTTCCAGCAAAGGTGCGAGCCAATTCTTCACTTATTTCATGGAGTGATGTGAGAATGGTGCCGTTGTGTTTCAAGTGCTGGACTACAGAAGAATTACCTCCCCTTTGTTTGATTCTCCTGATCATTGTCCATACTTTGCCAAACAGCGTGTGCATGGTGATGCTAGAAACAAATTGTCTCCAACACTGCCTCCGCGCTTCTTTGATTGTTCTGCGAGCGCGAGCACGCAGAATTCTAAAGAGCGCCAGATTTTCAGCAGTCGGTCTCCTGTGGAATTCACGCTGAGCTTTCTTTTGTTCCTTAATAGCCCTCCTACAGCCGTCATCTAACCATGGAGGCGTCAAACGCTTGGGAGTTGCCGAGGTCTTTGGAACAGTTTTCTCCGCGATCCATCTCAGCATCTCAGTGAAGGTATCGATGTCACTGATGTCTGGAGTGAACTCCTCGCGACATATGGTCTGGAAGGTGGGCCAGTCGGCTTTACAAAGCCGCCAGCTCCTCTCTCGCTCTATTGGAGATGCCCCCCCGGATTTAAGAATAATTGGGAAGTGATCGCTCCCGCAGAGGTCATCCCAGACCATCCACAAAAAGTCCAGTGCCAGTTCTGGTTCTACAATGCTGAGATCGATGGCGGAGTATGTTCCGTAGCCGGGATGCAAATATGTGTATGAACCATCGTTCAATACACACAGAGCATGAGCGGCCACAAGGTCCTCAATTCTCTTTCCCTTAGCGTTCCTATTGTCCCCCCCATAATGGGTTGTGGCCATTAAAGTCACCCATAAGTAAATATGGGTACGGTAACTGGTCCACAAGGGCGTCCAGTTCTTGTAAAGTGAGAACAGAGCTCGGAGGAATGTAAATGGAACAGAGAGTTACAGTCTTATGCAGCGTCAGATGAACAGCTACAGCCTGTAGTGTTGTGTCTAACGCCACTGGCATACATTCCACATCACGTCTGACCAAGATGGAGGAGCCACCAGCGGCTCAGTCTCCATCTGGTGCATGCTTGTTATGAATGGTGTAGCTTTTAAGACTACAACTCTCAGAAGCTTTTATATAAGTTTCTTGTAGGCAAACAGCGAGTGGATTGAGGTTGCAACAAAGAAGAGACAACTCTTCGATGTTGCTCCTAAAACCTTGGCAGTTCCATTGAATAAGAGATGCACCTGTCACTGTCATTTTGGAGCAGTGACAGGTGTTCTCCCCCTCGCCTTTAGTTTGAGGGAGAGACTTCGACTGCGGGTTTCCACAGTCTCAGGCATCTCAATATCAGCCAGCGCCTGATATCTATTTGATGTTAAGTTTTTGGAGATCGATGACCCCCTGGACATTTTGTCCATAGGGGTCAAAGATCCCTTCGGAATTCGGTCCGACAAATTGTTCTTCTTCTTTTTGGGCATCTCCGGCTCGGGCAGCGTCTGCACCACAATATTAGTATTACTATTATTACTTTTCATCGAAACCGGCGTCGGATTTGGGACTGGGGTGAAGGCAGTGGGCTTCCCTCCAGTCAACCACATCAGTTCAGTCTGGCATTCAATTGTCCTGTTGGAGGCTTTGGCTGCCGCAGCATAGCTCTTGGTGATTGGCGAGGGAGTATTCACCTCAGCCAGCCTTCGAGCTTCTGGGTAGCTTAGCCGCTTCTCAGTCTTGATCTGCTGAATTAGCTTTTCTTTTTTCCAGACAGGACAGTCTTTAGATATGGCCATATGGTCACCCAGGCAATTGGAACATTTTGCCTGGTTTTGACAACTGGTGTTGTCATGACCTTTTTGACCACACTTAAAACAGATGATTTCATTTTTGAATCTATCCTTGCCATGACCAAACTTCTGGCATTGGAAGCATCGAAGTGGGTTTGTGATGAAGACATACACATTCACACTAAGGTATCCAATTTTCAAATTCTTGGGCGGAAAAGGCTTGCCAAACGTGAGGATATATGTCCCTGTTTTTATGGACTTGTTATCCCTCTTTATAACTATTCTTCGTATGTTTAACACTCCTTGAGACTTGAGCTCATGTGCTATCTCATCCTCATGGAGGGAGGAGGGAGGGGGGAAGAGAGCGGGGTGGGGACAGGGGGGGAGAAGGAGGAGGGGGTGTGAGGGGGAGGGGATGGGGAGGAGGTTGGGGGAAGGGGGCGGGGTGAGGATGAGGGAGGAGGGGAATGGAGAGGCAGGGGTAAGGGGCAGGTTGGGGGAAGGGAGCGGGGTGAGGAAGAAGGAGGAGAGGAATGGAGGGGAGGGGGAGGGAGCGGGAGGAGGGGGAGGGAGGAGGGGAGGGGGAGGATGGGAAGTGGCGGTACTCCGTGCGCCCATCAGTGAAGTTTTAGTCAACCTCAACTGAAATTGGTTATCCATGGTTACCCGAAACCACAAGAGTCACCGGGAGATGGCGCGCATGTCAAGTCACCGCGCATTCTGAATACAGATGGACTGAATATCAATAGTCCAAATCCAGAAGGATCTACTATATGAATCTGAGCAATCAAGATTGAAAAGAAAACACAATGACAAATTGAAAAGAAATAGCGCTAATCCTGTTTACTTATTTCAAGAGAAAATAAATATACATTGCATGACCCCAAGGGAAGTGATGCATGATGTGGTTACATTTGGGGAAAATATGAAGAATGCTGAGGAAAGAAGCAGATAAGATTTCTTTTTATATAGAGAAAAAGGGAGAGAAACAGCGAGAAACAGCCAGAAAGTAGAGGGAAAGAAAGACAGAAAGAAGGAAAGAATAAAAGAAAAAAGAAAGAAAGAAAGAAAGACAGAGTAAAGAGAGAGAGAGAAAGAAAGAAAGAAAGATCAAAAGAAACATAAAGAATGAGAGAAAGAACCAGAAAGATTGAAAAATACTGACCAAGAGAAAAAGAGAAAGAAAAAAGAGGAAGAGAGAGAAATTCGAAAGAGATAAACCGAGAAACGCAGAAAGAAACAAAGAGAAAAAGAGAATGATCAAGAACGCGTGAAGAAGAGGGCGACATCACGAACGAGAGAGATGGAAACAGAGGGAAAGGTAACAAGAGAGAACGAGTTAGAAACAGACTGAGACAGTTGACCCGCTCTATCAGTTGACACGCTTTGGCTGCTCCGAGGATCTTAGAGAAATTGGGATGCGTACAAGTACTGCACAACTCGGTGTGGTTTACAGCTGCAAAATCAGATGCTTTTCAGTTTCTGCCACATTTAATGGATAACTAGTGTAGTAGTCTACACTGACCTCTCAGGTACAGAGTCACATAGATAGTGTTGTGGGGGTGATGAGAATGGGAAATATTGCACCTAGAGTGGGACTCAAGTCCACATCTCTATGCATTCCAGGCCAGTGTGCCAACCATTACACCACCTAGGCTCCCTGATATCACCACACTACCCATCCCTACCTGTCTATGTGGTTACTTGCCTGAGAGGTCAGTGCACACTACTACACTCGTCCCCCTGGAATTGTACGTCTGTTAATGCTTACAATTACATACATACAGGCAATGCACTTACACATATATACATACACAGGGTAGGTTCAACAACTATACAGCGCGTAGCTTGTACAGGATCCTGGTCATGGCGACCAGTGTCATGAGGGTGATGAAAATGGGAAATATTGGGCCTAGAGTGGGACTCGAACCCACATCTATATGCATTCCAGGCCAGTGTGCTAACCATTTCACCACCTAGCCTCCCTGATATCACCACACTACCCATGCCTACCTGTCTATGTGGTTACTTGCCTGAGAGGTCAGTGCACATTACTACAATAGGTATGCATGGATAGGGTAGTTATAGCAGGGAGACTAGGTGGTGTAATGGTTAGCGCACTAGTCCTGGAATGCACGAGATGTGGGTTAGGTTCCTGCTCTAGGCACAATATTGTCCATGTTTATCACACCCCCCATGACACTGGTGCTGTTACTAGAATCATGTTTAAAATATGTCTTGTGTGGTTGTTGAACCTACCCTGTGTATGTATATGTGTAAGTGTATTGTTTGTATGTAATTGTAAGTATTACATGACCATTTAAAATACTTACAATTCCAAGGGGACGAGTCAAGTAGTCTACCCTGACCTCTCAGGCAAGGAGCCACATAGACAGGTAGGCGTGGATAGGGTGGTGGCATCAGGGATCAATGGTTAGCACACTGGCCTGGAATGCAACAGATGTGAGTTCGATTCCCGTTCTAGGCGCAATATTTTCCATTTCCATTATCCCACACGACAATATATTAGGTGTATCTTTATAATTTACTTTACCTTGACGTACATTTTGTTATATTGAAAAGGTTTGGTTCGGAGATATTTGAAATAAAAATATGCAAAATCTATTTTGATGTGCACACCGAAATGTTTATCCGATGTTGAGTTGTATGTAGCAAGGTAGCACAGGGGCACCTAAATATAATGAATGCTTAATCACCGCAACAGTTTCTAAGTTGGATATGCATTTTGAAATTTAGGTAAATGTTTTGTTTTTTAAAGATGCATGCTTGCATTGGATGATGCAGCTTTAACGGGACTCGTTCAACAGCACCTCATCAATGTTATATAGCAACGAGGGATAACAATAATAATAATAAGTAATATTCCCTTGCGTATCTTTACACTCGCATAATACGCTATACATCACATATATATTTTTATAAGAATATTCTCAAGCATGAGTGACAGAGTGGCGCGTCCATTGCCAGGAAGCCAACCGATAGAGTACCATGCACTGTCACACAAATGGACAGAAATAATAACGCTAGTTCCCTTCGGCGCCTTTATACTCGCATAATGCTTATACATCTCATATATATTATATATAATCTATTATATACATATAAGTGCTCGGAGAATTATTTAATTAGTTATTAGGCGATTCACGTGAGCATATTATCAAAGAACCCCATCGTCCAGCCGCTTTGCTGCAGGCCTACTGGGCCCAGCGGCTTCCGACGCCTCTCACTGTATTTGAATCGTCAGTTGCCGCCCGTTAGAAGAAATCAAGGTATGGGGGGTACTCTGCCTCGGAGACAGTTTATGCATATCTCAAAACTCCGCTATCTGTCCGGATTATGGACAAAATGAGGGTTGCAGTAACCTTGTGCACTGAGACAGGGTGATTGGTTTAGGGGGAGAGTCGTGTCGGCTCCATTTGGCATTTATCGCTCAGCCCAGAGTCGAATAAACGAACCAACCCAATCTGCTGGTCTCCTTCTCATTTCGTAGGGGATTCTTATATTATATATAATAATCCATTATATATAATCTATTATATACATATAAACGCTCGGAGAATTATTTAATTCTTTATTAGGCAATTCACGCAAGTATATTATTAACGAACCGCCATCGTCCAGGCGCTTTGCTGTGGACCTAATGGGCCCAGCGACTTCCAACGCCTCTCCCTGTATTTGAATCATCAGTTGTCACCAGGTTTTTGCTTTTTGATTGAATTAGGTAAGGCATTTATCGCTCAGCCTGGAGTCAAATAAACGAACCAACCCAATCTGCTGGTCTCCTTGTCATTTCGTAGGGGAGTCTTATATATATATATAGTATGTATAATGAATTATGCAGATATAAATAGGCGGAGTATTTATTATTATTATTATTCCATCATGTTACTTCGATATATTATTATTGTCCAATCGCTGACTTGCCCGGATTTGCCCCGGTTGCCCACTACTAGCGCCACCACCGGGCGCTTTCCTTTGCTAATCTGCCCGGCAAGTCACTTCCATGCTAAAATGGAAGTGACTTGCTTTCCTTACGTAGCCATACTTTATATATATATATATACATATATATAATATATATGAACATGTTCTGTGTCATTTCCTCATGATAGAGGAATATGCTATTGATGGTAATGGCCAAATTTATATATCTTTTCAATATAAATAGTCACCTTTTTTCTGGCAAACATTTTTATTAATCTGTATGCAAACTTTCTTCGGCGGCGAGACACTGGTCTTATGGCCGCGCTTAACTGTGGTCATTTACACTATTTAATTATAACAACAATTTTGAAAAAACTAAATACTGTTATTACATTCAGGTAATTAAATGTTTGTGGTATATCCAGTGCGGACCGTTGTATTCAGTGTATACACTTAATGAAGCTGGTGTCTTTTAGTTAGTTTTCTAGGAAGGGTCATGTCAGCATTGTCCGGGTTTAGGTATAATCCAAATTTGTGTAAGTTAGTTATACCCCCATCGCACCAAAGTAGTTCTCAAAACATTCGACCACATTCTAAAACGGGGCCGAACATGGCCACTGAAAATGTTGAATATGCTCAAAATTCTAGAGCACCATTCCGTCCTTGCCCGTCTATGCAGTTCATAAAAAGTTAGTAAAACATTGCTACTACATTCACTACGTTCGCACAGTTTGTCCCTGTTTTGCAACATTTTCAAGAATGTAGTAAGAACTACTTTGGTGTGATGGGGGTATTAGGTTGCTAGTGTGACGTGTTGGTGCGTTGGTAAAGCAGGATTGTCAAGACGGATTATCGCCGGCTGGTTGAGGTTAGGGCTGACGTGACAGCTGCAGCCGAGTGCATTAACGACGCTCCGCCTAGGTACCAGCTCCAGTCAACCGTGAAAACCGATATTGAGAGTCACGGAAGAGTGGGCCCCCACCCTTCTACCACCCTCCACCACCCACCCCCAAACCTTTACCACCAACCACCAAACCTCCACCACCCACCAGCAAACATCAACCAACCACCACCAAACCTCCACCACCCACCAGCAAACATCAACCACCCACCAGCAAACATCAACCACCCACCACCAAACCTCCACCACCCATCCACCACCCACCACCAAACCTCCGCCACCCCTTCACCACGCTACACCACCCATCCACTACCCACGACTCTCCATCACCCTCCACCTTCACCACCCATCACCACCCATCCACCACCGCACCTCCACCATCACCACCATCCACCACACCTCTAACACCTATCACCTTCATCATCCTACCTCCCACACCCTCCATCCCCACCACCACCCCTCCAACACAACACCCACCACCTCCTTCACCACCCTCCACTATCCTTCCACCATCTCCACCCACCATTACCCCTCCTCCACACTACACCGCCTACCCCACCCCAAATCCTCCACACTCCACCACCCCTCCACGCTCACCCAAGCCCACCACCACCCACACCCATCCACCACCACCACCACCAGCACCCACCACCACCCCTATTCCCACCTACACCCCACTTCCAGTCTGGGTGGCCAAGTGGCTTAGGCATCTACTTACCAATGCAGGAGGTCATTGGATCAATCCTCGGCCGAGTTAAAGCATGGATCCACACAATTGAGATTGTTGTGGCTTCCGTTGCTTGGTGTGGGTTGGGGTGGAGGGATAATGAATAGAACTGGTTGTTCAAAATGGCATAGTTTGATATATACAAAAATGGGCAGGCAGAACAATGGAGAAGAACTGGTTGGTTAAAATTGCTTAGTCCGATAAAAACATCAAATTGTTGAATGCAAAGCATGTATTTAGATTTGAACCTACATATCTAACTTAGATACTGATGCACTTAATAAGCAAATGTTGTTACATAGAAGGACATGCGGGGCAAATTTAATAGAAGATGTTCATCATCATCGTGCTGTCGGTCTCAATGCGACAAAGACTGCTTTCATTTCTTAACCGCTGCTCTCCATTTATCTCTCTGCTGTGAGAGTGATGTCCATGAGTCGGTCCTAATGTCTCTCAGCTTCAGGTTTTTCTTGATAGTATCCTTGAACTGGAGACAAGGGCGTCCTCTCTTCTTACCAGAAGACAAAAGAAGATGTTACCCACTTCTAAAACTACGGAATGAAAATGTTAACATTGCACTACAAAATTAATTGTGCATGGTCACACTTCAAATATCTTTCAAGTTAGTAATTTGAAGAGACTAATGTAATGTAGATGATAATGATCAACCATATATATTTATCTCTCCGATCGCAGGAGCCGAATCGGTAGATCGCAGGCTTCCCATGCAGAAGGTCGGGAGTTCGTTTCCCGGTCACGTCAAACCAATGACTTACAAAATTGATTCTTCTCACTACTTCGCCTGGTGCTTGGTAATACTGGGATAGGGAAAGGAATGTTTAGTTCTGTGTCAGGATAATGTGACTGAGTGGAATATTGGGTCATGTTTACATTTATGGAATGCAGTAGGATGCCGCTTACATTAACGCATCCACACAGTAATATATTTGTACATGTATATTATGTATAAAATAAACACCACCTGTATCAATGCAGCCCCACACTAAGATGTTTACATTTATATAAGTGGTGTTCTCTGTGACAGAGTGATTAAATTGTCTGACTTTTTTCTAGGTCGGATCCCTAATCTGAAAGTTTGTGGTTCGATTCCCCATGCCCCCCCCCCTCCTCTGCCAATTTGGATTTCCACTGTTGTATATAACTTACAACATCATCAAAGGCCGGTTGCTTTCATATCATGTCTATGTGGTGTGGGAGGTTAAAAATCCCTTGGGTTGGTAAAAGTGTAGGATCGGACTTTCTACTGACAAACTGTCTAATGGTGAAAACAAGTCTGTTCAGACTTATCCAAGATAGGCAGTATAAATCTTCAATAGGATGCCACCTGCATTAGGATGCCACCTGCATTAGCACATCCCCACAGAGGTATGTGTTTTAAATGTGTCTTATCTAGCAAAATACCACATGTGTTAATGCAGCCCACATTCAATACTTACGATTCATTAGGATACCACTTACATGAATGCAGTCGCGCAGAAATATGTTTGTCATGTGTGTATTATGTAGCAAAACATCATCTGCATCAAGGTAGCCCCACACGAAGATGTTGACATTTACACAGTACAGTAGGAAGTCGCCTTTATCAATGCATAAATACAGCCCACACGAAGATGTTGACATTTCCACAGTAGGACGCCGACTGTATGAATGGAGGAATGCAGCCCAGACAAAGATGTTGACATTTCTACAGTACAGTAGGACGCCGACTGTATGAATGGATGAATGCAGCCCAGACAAAGATGTTGACATGTATACAGTACAGTAGGACACCGCCTGTATGAATGCATGAATGCATGAATGCAGCCCACACAAATATGTTGACATTTATAAAGTACAGGAGGACGCCACCTGTATGAATGCATGAATGCAGCCCACACGAAGATGTTGACATTTATACAGTACAGTAGGACGCCACCTGTATAAATGCAAGAATTCAGCCCACACGAAGATGTTGACATTTATATAGTACAGTAGGATGCCGCCTGTATGAATGCATGAATGCAGCCCACACGAAGATGTTGACATGTATACAGTAGGACACTGCCTCTATGAATGCATGAATGCAGCCCACATTAAGATGTTGACATTTATACAGTACAGTAGGACACTGCCTGTATGAATGCATGAATGCAGCCCACACTAAGATGTTGACATTTATACAGTACAGTAGGACGCCGCCTGTATGAACGCATGAATGCAGCCCACACTACGATGTTGACATTTATATAGTACAGTAGGACACTGCCTGTATGAATGCATGAATGCAGCCCACACTAAGATGTTGACATTTATACAGTACAGTAGGACGCCGCCTGTATGAACGCATGAATGCAGCCCACATTAAGATGTTGACATTTATACAGTACAGTAGGACACTGCCTGTATGAATGCATTAATGCAGCCCACACTAAGATGTTGACATTTATACAGTACAGTAGGACGCCGCATGTATGAACGCATGAATGCAGCCCACATTAAGATGTTGACATTTATACAGTACAGTAGGACACTGCCTGTATGAATGCATGAATGCAGCCCACACTAAGATGTTGACATTTATACAGTACAGTAGGACGCCGCCTGTATGAACGCATGATTGCAGCCCACACTACGATGTTCACATTTATATAGTACAGTAGGACGCCACCTGTATGAATGCATGAATGCAGCCCACACTAAGATGTTGACATTTATACAGTACAGTAGGACACTGCCTGCATGAATGCATGAATGCAGCCCACTCTAAGATGTTGACATTTATACAGTACAGTAGGACACCACCTGCATTAGCGCATGCTCAAAGCAGGATGCGCCCTCCACCTATTCATGACCAGCCACATTGAGGAATCCCAAGACGAGCTCTAATTTGTCCAAAATATTGAGATATTTGAAGCGCAACCATGCAAATTTACTTTTTGCAAGCACACCGAAGCGCTGACACCATAGGCTTCTGCAGAAACAGATTCTATTAAATTGTCTCAGTATTCCCTTCTGTGTGGTGACAAATCTTTAATACTTCTAAATTAGATATGTAGAATCAAATCTAGATAATTGTTTAGGCTTCGATGTTTCTATCATACTCTGCAACGTTAACACTGGTGGGAAGTGTATGTGGGGTTGCCATTGGTGAAGGATTAGGGTTGGTAATGGGAGAAGATTCCACTATTAAAAATAGATATTGCCCTTATTAAGACATAGCTAGATAGGCAGCATTGTTGGAAGGGAAGGTGAATGGCAGCAGAGGGAGAGGGAGACCAAGAACATCATGGTTTACAAATATTTCACAGTGGACAGGCTTGAATTATTCACAGTCTATCAGAACAGCACACCATCGGGACAAGTGGAGAACCATTGCATCCAACCCTCGACTAGAGGACGGAACTATTGATTAATTGATTGAGATAGGCAGCAATAGGGCGGGGGTGGGGGGAATTGTATGTGGGTGTGTTATTGGTGAGGGATTAGGGTTGGAGATGGGCGAGGATTATATTACTAAAAATAACTATTGCCCTGATTAAGATGTAGCTCGAAAGGTAGCAATCGGGTGGGGTGGGGGAATTATATGTGGCTTTGTTATTGGTGAGAAATTAAGGGTTGGAGATGGGAGAACATTCTACTACTAAAAATAAATATTGCCCTGATTAAGATGTAGCAAGAAAGACAGCAATTGGTTGTGTGGGAATTGTATGTGGCTTTGCTATTGATGAGGGATTATGATTGGAGATAGCAGAGGATTCTATTACTAAAATTAACTATTGCCCTGATTAAGATGTAGCTAGAAAGGCAGCAATAGCATAACGGGAATTGTGTGTGGCTTCGTTATTGGTGAGGTATTATGATTGGAGATGGGAGAGGATTCTATTACTAAAAATAACTATTTCGGCTTTATATTAAGACATAGATAGAAAGGCAGCAATAGCCTGAAGGGAATTGTGTGTGGCTTCGTTATCGGTGAGGTATTATGATTGGAGATGGGAGAGGATTCTATTACTAAAACTAACTATTGCGCTCATTAAGACATAGGTAGAAAGGCAGCAATTGGTTGTGTGTGAATTGTCTGTGGCTTTGCTATTGATGAGGGATTAGGGTTGCAGATAGCAGAGGATTCTATTACTAAAATTAACTATTGCCCTGATTAAGATCTAGCTCAAAAGGCAGCAATAGCATAACGGGAATTGTGTGTGGCTTCGTTATTGGTGAGGTAATATCATTGGAGATGGGAGAGGATTATATTACTAAAAATAACCATTGCGCTCATTAAGACATAGGTAGAAAGGCAGCAATTGGTTGTGTGTGAATTGTCTGTGGCTTTGCTATTGGTGAGGGATTAGGGTTTTGCAGATAGCAGAGGATTCTACTACTAAATGGAGTGCAAGCTGCACTGACCTTGTGTTGTGTCTCATCCAATGGGGGCATCCTGGGCCCTTTCGTTATCACTGAAATAACAAATGTACATTTAACATTAAGCTTCCTGTGAGTGGGTGGTATAAGTGCTTCTTCATCAGAATACCAGCAACCAATGACATTTCCATGAAAATACAAAAGTAGGGTCTTTTTTTTCTTTAAATCAAATCATTTCCTATGCTTAATAATAACAATTAAAATGAAATAAATCAAATACAAATAGTTGTTTAAATGTGAGTTTGTGAGATTATATTCGTATTTGTCAATAGGAAATACATTAATTTACATTTCTTGTGGGGAGGTAAACCAGTAAATATTGGTTATTGCATCTACTATTATGATGCATTTTCATTAAATGGCCCATCCTGTTATGACCTAACATGTTGCTAGGACGTGACACACCAACAAGCATCATTAAATGGTAATGAAAGCTACAAGATTTACTCAAATATAATCATGTTAAGCTATTGAGATGTTTGCTACAAAAAAAACCTTAACATAATGGCAATGTTATGTACTGACATATAAGTATCCAGTTCTAACATCAGAAGTTTCACGCTGTGTACAACAACTACTTCCTGCGACATAACCATTATGTCTAGATGGTGATGTGCGAATCGGTGCGATGTACAGCATAGACAATAAATGTGTTTGCTGAGGGAGTCAACATAATACATTTTTGTTCTTTTACCACTGCAACTGGATTGAGACCAAATCATACACTATACTCATAGCACCCAACACTTACACTAAGTATATGTATATACACCTTCACCTTCTCCTTGATCAGTTATATTGGTTAAACCCCAAAGGAACCCGACTTTTTCAAAATAGAAAATAATGAGAGTGACTTTTTTAAATTTCATATCGTCATTTGGTTGGTCTAAACCCAATGGCAGTAAAGTCAAATTTTGAGTGAACAAGGAAGATTGTTTGAGCTTGTTCCGCATCCAATTACCATATAAAACCAAATAAAACCCCATGTGGAATGTCCATTGTCAAAGGCTGCCAGACCAACGCTTCGGGTAGACACTACTTTGTTATTCAGATAAATAAAAATGGTTCAAGGTATAAGTCTTTTTTTTTAAACTAGCAGACAGCTTTTCAAACCACCAAGGAATTGTTGCTCGACTGTTCAATGGCCAGCAGACAATGTATTGACATCACCGTTACCTAGTGTAGTGGAGCCTCCGACCCTATCCACCTCTGACACAGCTGTAGCCCCCCTCATCCACACACACCCACACACATACACACATACACACACCCAAACATCAATATCACCCAGACGCAGGCACAAACTCGCCCACCCACTCAGCTACCCACACACCCACACACCACACACACATTCAAACACACATGCACCCACACATCACACACCCACACACCCACACACCCACACACACTCACACACCCACATACCCAAACACCACACACTCACACATCACACATCCACACACCCACACACCAAGCACCCACATTCCCACACTCACACACCCACATACCCACACAACCTATACCCACACACCACACACCCACACACCGACTCACCCACACACCTACACACCCACACACCTACATACCCAAACAGCCACAAACTCGCCCACCCACTCAACTACCCACACACACCACACACACATTCGAACATGCACCCACACACCCAGACAGCCACGCCCACACACACCCACACTCATACATCCATAAACTCACACACCCAGTCTTACGCATGTACACCCACACATCCACATCCACACACACAACAAAGTCTCACACACGCATACCCACATACTCACAAACCCACCCATCAATACCACCAATACGTCCAAGAAAAACTCATATGCCCATATCCACACACCCACAAACGCATTCACCCACAAACCAACACACCCGTACGCATACACACCAACACACCCTGAACCATACATTCACACACTAACACACCCTCACACATCCATATTCCATACATCCACACATGTGCACTCATACACATCCACACACCACCACACACAGGCAACCCACACACTCATGTATCAACACATCCACATACCCGCACATCAATGCACACACCTATCAATCGAAACATCCAGACATCCACACACACACATCTCCCACACAACCACCCACCCACAAACACGCTTCTATACACCCTATGTACACCTACACATCAGTGCACAACATATTTATTTACTCATTCAATGATTCAGACACACTCATAAACCCATAAATCTATACACACACATACATACCCCTTCATACACATTTATCTCCTCGCATATCCACATACATGCTTCGATGCACGTACTTACACCCACACATCCACATACACACATCACCGGGCGGGTGACCGAATCGGTAGAGGGCGGGCCTCGGGTGCGGGAGATCGTAAGTCCGGTTCCCGGTCGAGTCAAACCGATGACTTATAGAATGAATACTTGTCGCTTCCTAGCCTGGTGCTCTGCATTAATAGGATAGGGCAAGAACTGGTTAGCTCAGTGTCAGGATAATGTGACTGAGTGGGATATCGGGTCATGGTGCTGGCATCCTGATGTCCCAGTGAGGCAGCACTATAAAGTTACTATGAGTGTGTACTGTTACAAGTCAGCATCCATTCTGATATGGCCTTAGATGTTGCTAGGACGTAAAACTCCAGCAACCAACCAATCCACACACGCTAACCCACACATCAACACACCACCCACACACACATCCACACGACATCTACAGACGTCCACATTCCAGCCTCCCACAGTCACAAAGCCCTGTTTTGGGAATCACACATGACTGGATACATAAATCTTCCTTTTCCGGCGGATTTCTGGTCAAAATGTCCCTACGTGTTGACTGTTTTTCCTAGTCCTCGTTGCTTATGGGAAGAACCACAATGCCAATTGCACACAACTCGATAAGAAACAGAAACACAATCAAAATAAATGCCACTAACAAAGCGAAGATCACCCAGCGTCCCATCTGAACTTTAAGTTGCATAGTCCGATGGTTTTGAGTTTCTGTCATTTTTCTGAGATAATAAATTACATTAATCATTATAATCTACTTTCCTTTAGCTTGAAGTAACTTTTATTTTAAATGGCTGACTTTTGAGATATTTGAATTGCAAACATACAAAGCTAATTTCGGCAAGCACGCTAAAACTTTGACACCATAGACGTCTGCAGTAACAGGTTCTATTAAATTGACTCAGTATTCCTTTATGTGTGGCAACACATGCCTAAAAAGTCCACCAATATCTAAGTTAGATATGTAGAACCAAATCTAGATAATTGTTTTGCTTTTGAATGTTGTTTGTTTCAACGGACTATGCAGCTTTAATATACTGTCATCAATACATTCTGCTTTATTCTGAATAACATGTTTCCTTCTGCTTCCATCCACTGACACAACAACTGTGTCTGTGTTGGGGGGTGAGGTTCATTTAGGGGAATGGGACTTTACAACCTTAAAACTTAAAACCTTGTTTTCAAAACTGCGACCTTCAACAATGTCATCCTCTGTCAAGAAATGTCACTGAAAGGTTTTGGACGCATTGGAAGAAGTAATAGAGATAAAAAAGTAGTTCAAGATTAATTGCTGACTTCCAAGCAACTTGTTGTCCTATGTGTCCTGCGTTATGTAACTGTAAGCATGTTGGGGGGTGGGTGGGCGGGTGGATAGTGGGGTATGAATAATCATGTATTGGAGTTTTACGTCCTAGCAACATCTAATGTCATATCAGGACGGGTATCGACTTGTGAAAGTGTGCACTCATAGTCACTTTATAGTGCTATCCTGCTGAGAAACCAGGCCACCGGCACGATGACCAGATTTCCCATTCAGTCATATTATCCTGTTACTGAGCTAACCAGTTCTTTTCCTATTCTAGTAATACCGATCGACGTGCTAGGCAGTGGCAAGTGCAAGTATCATTACCACTTATCAATGGATTGATTGTAATGATGTTATTGTCATGTCACTGGTGAAGGCCATAGTGACAGCCACAAGTGAATAGATTTGCTTTACGTCAACCTGTTTGTTTTCTGCAAATGACCATGTGTTAAAATACAATAAAATGTATGCTTTTTGCTGTGACTACCGACTTCACCACTGACATGACAATTTCTTTTGTTTTGTCTATTGAGGCTGTATTTATACTGTCCATAACATATAAGCCTGGGTACCCAGGCGTATTTTCAATGCTGTCCTGTTGTAGTGTTGGTGTTATCTTACCACACAATAGCTGCTGATAAGTTATTTGATTTCCCACATTTCAGTGGCAGATAGATAAAATCATAACAATTAATCATTTGATATGTGATAATTGATTCGTGTTATCCTAGCCAGGGCATCGGCATTGATCAAAAACAATTTCAAGTGGTGATGCAATCCAGTTGTCCTCAGGAATTCTAAAATTTGTTCTTGTTTTACATCATCATCATCATGCTGTCAGTCGCGATGCGACAAAGACTGCTTTCATTACTTGACTGACGTTCTCCATTTAGCTCTCTGATGTGAGAGTGAGTCGGTCTTAATGAGTCGGTCTTAATGTCTCCCAGCTTCAGGTTTCTCTTGATGGTATTTAACAATCTACACAATAAATAAACACATGGTTGTGTGTCAGTGGGTGCTGACACCCAATAAACTTAGCAGGTTTTCCCCGCCTTACTAATAAAAAAAACGATGAGTTAGCCAAGAGTGCCCAATGCCACTGACAGGCAGCAGGAGAGGTCATCACGTTGGTAAAATATTCCGATAATAAAGCATTGGTGGGGGAATGCAAATGTTCTATTGTGAAACAGGTATACTTGGCCAGGTGCATATATGTGTTTATGTAGTTGCTGGTGGTGCTTGAGTGATAGGTAAATAGACATAGTGGTGCTGGCAGGACTGTGTGTAAGGGGCACTCAGAGCCCTACACACTACCCCCTCCCCCCTCTGCTAGTCAAGATCACCACACTCAGCCTCAAGGCAGATGGTGGCCAGGGGAGCCACACAGTTTGGTGGTGGTGGGCAGATCACTGGTAACCATGGGGACCAGGAATGCTGGATCCCCATTGGTAGAGCCAGAAATGCTTGTTTCTCATTGAGAGAATAGGGCCGGGTGATACTCTACACTGAATCCATGTACCATATAAATAATAAACCAGAGGGCTTGACTCGCTCTCTTCTTTCACACTTTATGCTCTTCCTTTCTCTTTGCCTGTATTGATCTCACTATAGCCTGCCTACACAACCACATATTCGAGCAGTAGACTTTACAATATTATAACAGAAGCACCAGTCAAATATCGAAGCCACACAATTATTTTAACAATGTCCCACTCAGGCAGTGTGAGGACGGGGAGAGGGTATTGGAGGGAGGAATGGGGGGGGGGGGGGACTGCTCTCGAAGTGAGTGCCTCTGTTGCGGTTATTTGACACCAGGTGGCGTTTGTACCTGGGCCAGGCGGCCCTTGGAGCGGTGCTGCCTGTTGAATGTCTATTATTCATAGCGCATTAAGCACCCATCTGGCACGAGCTGGCCAGGTGGGAGGGAGCACAGCGAGGAAAGTTGAGAGCCCACCGCAAGGAATATTGGTTGGTTGTTGGAGTTTTACATCCTGGCAACATCTAAGGTCATATCAGGACGGGCACCGATATCCCAATCAGTCATATTATTGTCGTGGGGGGGTGATGAAAATGGGAAATATTGTGCCTAGAGCAGAAATCGAAACAACATCTCTTGCATTCCGGGCTAGTGTGCTAACCATTACACCAGTAGGCTCCTTCATTTCATCACCCTACCACCCATACCTGTCTATGTTGCTCCTTGCTTGATATGTCAGTGCAGACTCCTACATGATCCTGACACTGAGCGAACCAGTCCTTGCCCTATGATAATAATGATGTGCACCCGGCTAGGAAGCGGCAAGTATCAATTGTATAAGTTATTGGTTTGACTCGACCGGGAACCGAACTCCCGATCTCCCGCACGCGAGGCCGGTGCTCTACCGATTCGGCCACCGCGCCCCGTAACCCAGCAGGCACATCCCAGCCAGTGATGTCAGTGCTAAAAGTATGCACAATCCATTTGTCTTTGTGTGTCTGTGTGGCAGTGAGGGGAGCATTAGCTGTGTAAGCAGCGACAATTTCAATCGCGGACAATTGGTCTTCCTCATTTGACTGTTCTTTACCCTATCCCAGTATTGTCGAACGCCATTTTCTAAGCAATTGTTTTGACTCAACCATGAACAAAGGTTTGAAAGTGGGGATTCGAATCCCACAAATCTACCAAAACCGGAGGTGGGTGCTCAACTCACTCAGCCATCTTGTTTGTTTTTAAATGTTATTTGTTGTTAGATTCATTGATTAAAGCCGACATGAGGTGAATTTCAATCCACCTCATTCCACTGCTCCTTGGCAACTACAGATAATACATAACAATTACCAAGAATCAATTGTTAAGTTATTGGTTTTACACGGCTACGCTTTGAACCCAGGGGTTCGAATCCCACGACCAAACCGGAAGTGGACGTTCAACTCATTCGGCCATCCTGTCTGTTCTTTATGCATGTCTTGTATTTTAGTGTTGATTGATTGATTGATGCTATCAATGCATTCTAATCACTGCTGGACGAGTACCGACTCATGATAACGGTCATCAGGTGGCTTTATAGTTTTGCCGTACCAGGACATAGTTGTAAAATATTCCGATAAATCTCATTGGGGGGGAATGCAAATCGTCTATTGGTGTTAAAGGTATATAGGGCCAGGTGCATGAATATGTTTATGTAGTTGCTGGTGATACTTTACTCATGGTCAATACTCATTGTGTGTTAGTCAGATAGTATGTAAAGGGCACTTGGAGCTCTACTCACTACCCTCTCCCCCCTCTATTAGTCACGGATTACCACAAACTCAGCTCAGGGCAGGTGGTGGCCAAGGGAGCCATGCCACATGGTGGTGGTGGGCAGAGCATTGTAACCATGGGGGCACAGGAATGCTTGATGATGTTCATTGGTGGAGCTTTAGATGCTTGATTCTCATTGGAGAATAAGGTCAGGTGGTGTGCCAAACCAGATCCATGTACCACTATCAATAATAAACCTGAGGGCTTGGCTCTCTGTCTCTACTTTCACTGAGCAACACAATCTGTTGCCGTGGTGGTAGAGTGCACACAACAACAATGGAACATTGTGCTTAGAGCAGGACTAGAACCCCCATTTCTGCCATTCTGGTAGAAGCGTCCTAACAATTAGTCTATCTAGATTCCCTAATGCAATGAAATTGTCCGCACCTCCGACGTACGAGGCTCCTTGTATGTGTAAGTGAGGTCCAAACAAAATGTATCTAAAATATGCTTATATGGTTGTGTGCTAAAGGAAAATATGAAAATGTGCATATCGACACCACACATCTACCAAGATGGTTTTTTCAACTTTTTTCTTGTAAGGAACAATTCTTTTGGCTTAACTTTAATCAATACAATCTTGGTGCATGTGTTCAAATGATGTTATGGATGTGTGCTAAAATGATGTTATGGATGTGTGTTTTAAAATGATGTTATGGATGGATGTTACACAGTTAATTTAAACAGGTTTCTCAATTTGTATGAGATCAAAATCAAAAAGTGGAAAAAGAAATTCAATTTTGACATATGCACAACATATAAGTCTTCATATCAATATGGATTCCGCTATCATTTTTAATGTTTTTGGCTATTATTTGGAATGTTTTCACTTTGTGTGTCCATGTCACAGAAGTGGTACACAGTTTCTGAGAACGACCCGTATATATATATATATATATATATATATATATATACAACAACATATATATATATATATATATATGTTTTTGTTATTTGTCTTTTAGTAGATGATAGATATATTACATTCAACTATGAAATATGTGAAAACAATCAAAATATCTTCATTGACAAACTTGTGAAACAACTGAAACCAGAACATTCTCAAACAAAGTTTTGTTTACTTGGAACTGGCAATGTGCTAAAAATAGTTCACTTCTTTTGGGAAATCCTATTTATAAATGTCTTTGTAATTCTTCAATAGGATACTAATTGATATCCCCCGCTCGATCATGTTCATCACAATTTCGAGGTGAATGCCCTTACATTAATGTGTACATTTATCAGGTTGAAGGGTCTTAAACAAATGTGTTTCTATTTTCTTGGAAATGTTTTTAATTCTATATGCAGTGGAACTCAAAAATACTTCTAATTAAGATTGGTTTAATTTCCTCAGATTGTTTATGTAGTAGCCTGCACTGACCTCTCATGAAAGGAGCCTCAAAGATATGGATAGAGTGATGCAGCAGTGAGTCTAGGTATGGTAATGGTTTTTATTTTGTTGTAAATATAGTTTATTCATTGAATAAAGTCTTTTGTCAGTGCCGTGGCACTGGTCTTCCAGCCATGGGAGAATACAGTTATTTACAATATATGTATATGTAGTCTGATATTGTCATCAGCAGCTAGCTCAAGTCAGCTGAAATAACAATATTAATCATTACAAGACTTACATATTGTATAGTTTGACAATTCACATATAAAAATAGCAGTTATATGTTGTATTCATACATACTTAGATACATACATGTGTATTGATTGACCTTTACATTACGGAATGGTTAGGTGCATAGTTTCCCTTCATAGGTTTGTATGCCTACTGTGTTGTGAATTGCATAATTATCATGTTGTTGGAGTTAACATTTTGAGATGGAGTGTTAGTAGAATGCTTTGTTTAATCTGTTAGATAGAGTGTGGTTAGCTTGTAGGGTTATGCTTAACAGGTTAATACCTTGGGTGTGTTTTTTGAATACATGAAGTAGTTTGAGTAAGTAGGTTGTTAGTAATGATGGGATAAACTATGCTAGAGGATTGTACATTTCACTCATTCAGTAGTCAAGTACAGTCTTTATTAGTGTCTATGTTTATAGCAATACTACAAGACTGATTTACATTTTCTGAATTTGCTGGGCAAATACTTTGTAAGGTGGATAACTTGGTTTGTTGCCAGCAGGTAATACACTATTTCCGGAATGGCAAGAACTGTGGGTTCGAATCCTGACGTATACGCAATATTTCCCATATACATCACTCCCATGACATTTTCTATAATCGAAACCTGTTTGAAAAGAACCTAGTTGTTGTTATTAGAAGTGAAGTGCCACTGTTTTACCGCACGGTGATGCAACAGTGTCACTCCTGAATAAAAGGAATAAAGCCATGTGGAAAAGTAACACAGGGTTGATATATAAATGGTGCCACTACCTATGTATTTGGGTAGTTCTAAGATGCACCTCCATAAAATATTGCAAACAATTACAAAAAAGTGATAATAGACATATTAGGTGTATTTTGCTGGTTAGTTACATTTCACATAAGGATCCGCAATGTTCACACTGTGTTTGATTCAGCACGAACGACATGTCCGCCTGCCGTCTTCCCACCCGATGTGCAGTGGACTCTACTTTAGGTGGATGGACGAGCCTAATGTCCATCCACCCGATTGGCCATTGGCTTTCAGACCTTGTCCGCCATCAACTCTCTGCTCACCACCATCTTCTCAATTCTCGTTGATGTGCACACTTTCTTCCGCCCCACCCCACCCCTCCCGGGCCCCCCCGCCGCCCCCACCCCACGACACCCACCTCATCATCCCATCCCGCATTACCCCGACCTACCCGGCCCCTCCCCGCCCTTCCCTGCCCCACCCAGCAGTTTTCGGTCCATCGACTCATCCTCTGCTCACAAGGAGTAGGGACGTCCAATAATCGGATGTAATCCGTTATTGGGTAGAATTGTATTGATTGAGTGAGCCTCTGCCTCCCTAACACACCCACCCCCACCCCCCGCTCCCCTGCTCACCCTCTCCCCCACTCCCCGCCGGGAGAGGAGGGAGAGTGGGAGGGGAGAGGAGGTGGAGGTGGGAGGGGAGGGGGAGTGTAAGAGGGAGAGCGGGCGGCGACGGTGGGGGAAGAGGATCGGATGGGGGAAGAGAAGGGGCGCGGTGAGGGGGGAGGAGGAGAGGGAGGACGGGAGAGGAGGAGAGGGAGGAGGGGAGAGATGGGGAAAGCGTAAGTGGAAGGAGCGGGAGGGGAAGGGGAAGGTGAATAGATGGGGCAGGGTGAGAGGGAAGGGAGAAGGGTTGTGGAGGGATGGGGGTGGAGGTGGAGGGACGGTGAGGGGATGGGTTGAGCAAGTGCATCTATCAACAGGGAATGAGTATTTGACGAAGTGGGATGAGTTTGCGCATAGAATAATGGCTGCTCGTCGAAGGTAGTAAGGAGCATGTCGGTGCAAAATGTCCACAGATGCAAATATTTCGGCTTTACAAAGTCGCATGACCATTACTGGGGTCCATGACTAATAGACGTGGGGTTCACAATCTGGCCGAGACAAACCGATGATGTTATTATTCTAATGTATGCTTGTCGATCCATAGCAAGTTTGGTAGGACAGGGCAAGGAGCAGTGGAATAACAATGAAAGACTAATTGTCCATGTTTGGGATTTCCTTTGTTTAATCAACAAATCTAATACAGAGAAAATATAACTTAGTCCAGGTAGTCTGTACCAATGAATTCATTTGATTTTTAATAATAATAGTAACATGTATTAATGGTTGATTTTCTTTAGCGATGTATCTTTTAGAAGTAAGAAAATGACAATGATGAATGTTTCCTAAAATAGGAACAAATTGGGCCAAGGCAATTCATTGAGTCAGTATTGTATAACTTGGATATTACTTGTCATGTGGCCATATATATATATTTTACCTCGGTACTAAGCCTCTGGCTACTCATGGTCGAGGGAGAAGGAAGCAACATCCGGATTCAGCAATTAGCATATTCCGCTCATAACTGGAGGACATTATGAGCAGCTCAGCAGTTTTTACCAAGGATTTAATCAGTTTCTATTGTAAGTACCGAGACATAAACTGACACAGATGTTTATGAATGATCATAGCACGTGCTTATCAACCTTTCCAGGGGTTGTTTTCTCTATAACATCTGAAGCTGTGCTTTTATCCGGTGCCGTAGAGATTGAGGCATCCATTTTGTTTTTGTATATATATATATATGCATGTGAACTGCGTACATGTATGTATAGATACAGGAGTGTATCTGGTTGTATGTAAAGATTTCAATTGTCGATGTTGATTTCAACATGGGTAATTTAACCCGCAAGTAAAAGTGCATACTTAATATGGAGGCGACTACTGGCGCCATCTATAAAGTCTTTCTTATTAATAATGCTCTGACTGTGGTGCCATCTTCTGTAAATTGGCATAATGAGATGCGACCCAGTTTCATTATAGACACTTCGACCAGAGCATTTCGATCGACATGACGTGTTCTCTCCTTTGGATTTGCTGTCCCTCCAAACCAAACTACAAGTGACACAAAATCCTTGAAATCTTAATAAATCAAACATCTCATGGCTTAAATGTAACAACGAAATAGTAAGAATAAATGCCACTTTATACTGTACTTGTCTTGCGTTGGTTGAATTGGAGATTTGTTGTAACGATGTATTTTACATAAGTATGAGCTTTAATTTAATGTATCATAGGTGACTTGGTGGAAGATCACACCTTGGGGAAGTCATACAGTTAGTTACCTTATTGCACGCTTGTGGTTATATAAGTGAAACCATGGCATTACATGTTTGCAATGTGGTTTAAGAAGTTGACGAATAGAAGGATGAAAAGGCTATGTTTTTTGTGGGTTTTTTTTTGGGGGGGGATGGTTTATTTACCCTGTCCATAACGAGTAAGTCGCACCGCGGCTTGTTTTCATCACTGAACAGCAATAGTCTAAATTTGGTAGCGCCTTTGTCATTTTAGCTGTCGTTATGTTAGTTTTTGTGGTTGTTTTTTTGGGGGGTTCACATTTCTTTTATTTGGTTGGTGCCACTTGGGTGTTTGTTGCAATGTCTGCATTGTGTTTGCTTCAAATGAAATGACTCACGCCAGCCATGCCTGAACAACTCAGAGACAACTGGCACTTCCACACCCGGCGTCAGTCCCCCCCACCTTTTATATGCCAGTCCATCAGTGTACATCAGCACTTCCCAGCAAGCCGACACAGCGACCACACCTCCGGTTTCTCCCACCCACTCACCCTTCTCTTTGTCCTATACTGTGCTACTTATTAAGCCAGACTTCAGATCGATATGCACACCAAACAAAGTGCTCCACACTGTAGGTGTTTGTTGTATCAGTTAGAGCAGAAACATTTTCTATTAAAATTACTTAGTATTACTTCCTTGTGGCAATAACGGTTTTTATTTAATATACCTTCCGTATCAAGGCAAGTATAGGTAAGTAAATTGGTTTTAGAAGTAGGATACTCTCATTCGATTACGAAAATTTAAATTCAGCAAAGTTAGACATCGTCAATACTTGAGCAATATGTGAATACAAGCTGCTGTATGCACCTTGCATTTTCACTGATCATTTTCTCTGATTGTGGTTAATTATTATCGACTTATTCGTACTGATTTGGGAGGCTATAAGGCTATAACACGATGTCTACCGCACCTCATATTCCCAGGTGTTCACTTATGCCAGTACTGATAAGACTCAATTATTACTTATAAATCCAATACTGATTTGGTAGGCTAAAAGGCTATAACACAATGTCTACAGCACCTCATATTCCCAGGTGGTCACCTATCCCAGTACTGACAAGACTCAATTATTACTTATAAATCCACTACTGATTTGGTAGGGTATAAGCCTGTATCAGGATGTCTACAGCACCTCATATTCCCAGGTGGTCACCTAACCCACTACTGACAAGACTCAATTATTACTTATAAATCCATTAATGATTTGGTAGGCTATAAGCCTGTATCAGGATGTCTACCGAACCTCATATTCCCAGGTGGTCACCTATCCCAGTACTGACAAGACTGAATTATTACTTATAAATCCACTACTGATTTGGTAGGCTATAAACCTGTATCAGGATGTCTACAGCACCTCATATTCCCAGGTGGTCACCTATCCCTGTACTGACAAGACTCAATTATTACGTATAAATCCACTAATGATTTGGGGGGCTATAAGTATAAGCCTACAGCACCTCATAGTTCCAGTCCCTCACCCATCCAAGTACTGATGAAACTCAACTATTAATTATCGGCTACTGATTTTGTAGGCTATTAGCCTGTTTCAGGATGCCATTTTTTTGTTAACAGAAAGCAATGTTCTTCAAACAATTTAAACCAGCCCACCTGGCCACCAAGCACTTGGGTTGACTCCTGAGTAAGGCCCTAATCACTGCCCTGATAAGTGTGTGAACAGCAGACGGCGATGAACATATGCTGTACACTATGCAGCATAGGCTTCTCCCCCACTTTCTTTTTATGTTCAGAATGGGTTGTGCTGCACACAATGCAACACATTCCACTTCCACTATGTACAGATGAAATGCGACCACTCCGACGGCTGGAAGACCAGTGCCCCGGCGCTGACAAAATATGTATTCAGATGAATAAAAATATTTACCAAAAAAAAAAAACATCAGCTCTGACGGCAGCATCACGTGACCTTCTCACGAAAGGCCACCTTCTCGAAATAAGGAGTGTGGGCGGCTCAGGTGCAGGGAGGTATTCGACTAACTGGAAGTGCAGGCTTCGTGGTAACACTTCCAATGTGAAAAGTCATTGAAAAAAAGGGGGTGGGGAAGCTACAAAAGGGTTATTTGTCACTACCTCCGCTTGTGCCTGGCAGTATTTGTAGGGTTTCGCAAGGTCGGGTTGGCTCAGTATCAGAATAATTTGGCTATGTCAGATTTCATTGTATTGCTTGTGGCGGAGAAGGTGTCTCAGTGGGGCAGCACTATAAAGCCAACATGAGTGTAGAGCTCATGCAAATAGACCAGGCTGATAATGTGATTTCAGGTATTGTGGCTTACGTTGATTAAAACATCAAACAATGAATCATCTGATTTGTGCTCCGGCTTATTATCTACCCTTTAACATTAAAGGATTCTAAACGCAGAGGAAGTAGAAGCATCACAACTTGCTAGCATTCACTATTCATCCCGACTTACCCCTCCATCAGATCACTAGACACACAACCCACATTCCCCTCACACATACCCCTCCACCTCACCAGCACACACACAACCCATATTCTCATCACATACGCCCCCTCCATCACACCACCACACACACAGCCCACATTCCCCTCACACATACCCCTCCATCAGATCACCACACACACAACCCACATTGTCCTCACACATAGCCCTCCATCACACCACCACACACACAGCCCACATTGTCCTCACACATACCCCTCCATCACACCACCACACACACAGTCCACATTGTCCTCACACATACCCCTCCGTCACACACACAACCCACATTCCCCTCACACATACCCCTCCACCTCACCCTCCCACCTCATCCTCCACACTCCAGTCCCACACCATTCCCCATCAGTCCACTTCACCCGCACAACTACATCCTCACACCCCCACATCTCCACACCCCAACTTCCTCCATATCCCCACATCTCAACAGCCCACAACGCCCATATCCCTACATCCCCACATTCCCACACCTCCATATCCCCACATCCCCACACCTCCACATCCCCACATTCCAATATCCCCTCACCTCCACATCCCCGCATCTCCAAATCCCCACATCCCCATAACTCCAACATTCCCACATCCCCACTCCCCAAAATCCCACATCCATATATTCCCACATCCATATATTCCTCAGCCTCCTCGGCCTCCTCAGCCTCCTCAGCCTGATCAGCCTCCTCAGTCTCCTCAGCCTCCTCAGCCTTCTCAGCCTCCTCTCGCGGACTGCTCACTGTGGTCACTAGGGGGGCTTCCCCTCGGGCCTGATTACCGCCTGCGTCCCGCCGAGACGCCGCAATCTCGCACCAACACGCCGGTCACCATCTCCAGCACTTCCTCCCCAACCCTCCGGCTAGAACCCTCAAATGCACTCATGTTGTTACCATCACCACCTCTACCCACCGCCACCATGCAACCACCACGACAACCGCCGTTACCACCACCAGTACTATCAGCACTACCTCCCATCATCACCACGTAACCAACACCACAACCACCATCAACACCACCAGTACTATCAGCACTACCTCCATTACCGTCACCACCACTACCCACCGTCAACAAGCAACCAGCACCACAACCACCGTCACCACGCAACCACCACCACAACCACCATCACCATTACCAGTACTATCAGCACTACATCCAGTACCATCATCACCACTACCCACCACCACCACGCAACCACCACCACAACCACCATCACCACCACCAGTACTAACAGCAATACCACCAGTACAATCACCACCACCTCCAATCATCACCACGCAACCACCACCACAACCACGGTCACCACCACCAGTAGTATCAGCACTACCTCCAGTACCGTCACCACCACTACCCATCACCACCACCCAACCACCACCACCCAACCACCAGCAAAACCGCCGTCACCACAAGCAGTACTAACAGCACTACCTCCAGTACAATCACCACCACCTCCCATCATCACCACGCAACCAACACCACAACCACCATCACCACCACCAGTACTAACAGCACTACCACCAGTACCGTCACCACCACTACCCACCGCCACCACGCAACCACCACCACAACCACCGCCACCACCACCAGTACTATCAGCACTACCTCCAGTACCGTCACCACCACTACCCACCGCCACCACGCAACCACCACCACAACCACCGTCAGTACTACCAGTACTATAACCTCTACCTCCAGTACCATCACCACCACTACCTACCACCACCACACAACCACCACCACAACCACCGTCACCACCACCAGTACTATCAGCACTACCTCCATTACGGTCACCACCACTACCCACCACCACCACCCAACCACCACCCAACCACCACCACCCAACTACCACCACAACCACCGTCACCACAACCAGTACTAACAGCACTACCACCCGTACAATCACCACCACCTCCCATCATCACCACGCAACCAGCACCACAACCACCATCACCACCACCAGAAATATCAGCACTACCTCCATTACCGTCACCACCACTACCCACCGCCACCACATAACCACCACCACAACCACGGTCACCACCACCAGTACTATCAGCACTACCTCCAGTACCATCACCACGACTACCCACCATCACCATGCAACCACCACCACAACCACCGTCACCACGCAACCACCATCACCACCACCAATAATATCACCACCACCATCACTACCGTCACCACCACCATCACCACAGCCTCCACCACCACACCAGTACCACCACCAACCCCGCGAGTACTATCACCACCATACAACCACCACCACAACCACCATCCACCACCACAATTACCACCACCACCACCAGCACTACCGACAACACTACCCACCATCATTAATGTCACAACGACCACCACCATCATTACCACATCACCACCGTCACCACACCACAACCCACCACTACTACCACCACACCACCACACCACCACTACTACCGTCACACCACCACTACCACCACCAGACCACCAATACTACCACCACAGCACCACACCACCACACCACCACTACCACCACCACTACCACCACCACACCACACCACCACACCACCACCACCACACCACTCCACCACTACCACCACCACACCACTACCACCACCACACCACTATCACACCACCACTACCACCACACTACCAGTACCACCACCACACCACACCACCACTACCACCGCCACACCACTACCATCACCACACCACTACCACACCACCAGTACCACCACACCATCACTACAACCACCACACCACACCACCACTACCACCACCACACCACCACTACCACCACCACACCACCACTACCACCACACCACACCACCACTACCACTACCACCACCACACCATCACTACCACCACACCACCACCAAGTAGAAAAGACTGTGAGTAGGGTCTCCCTAATACAAAACGAGCACGAAGGGAAGAGGGTGTGTGAGGGGTTGACACAAAATGGTGCATTCTGGTGCATTTTAAGAAAAATATGCGCAACAATTTGTATTAAACAAGCTAAAGTCCTTCTGTATTGGGAGATTACAAATTAAAAGTGATAAATCGGGAGATTACAAGTATCCTGGTAGCGCCTTTACAGTACACACGGGGATGCTTCAACACTATACAGCACTTAGCTTCTACAATATTGTAGACCGGTTGCAAATGGGAAACAATGCCCCTAGAGTGGACCATTAACAAACATAAATAGCAAAAACCATTACAATCCAATTCTTAAAAACTGGTGTGTAAGAAATGTTGTTATGTGTGGAGCATCTACTACATCCACTTATATCCACGGTTGGACAGTTCCATTACTTTCTCGTTGCCACGATGGCCGGCAAATACCAGTTCTCTATACGCACTGGTAAGTGGCGCATATAGCTAGTACTTTATTGATTAGATTAAAACAAAGCCTGATCATTAAAGTCTCATCATGGCGGATACACTTGGCAAAACTACGGAGAGTCGTTGCATACCACGTGATAGGGCATGGCAATATAACGCACTGATTATTTAGCGCAGATTGTGGTTAGTTGGTTGGTTGTTGGAGTTTTACGTCCTGGCAACATCTAAGGTCATATCAGAAAGGGTACAGACTTATGACAGTGCACACTCATGGTGACTTTATAGTCCTGCCCACTGGGAAATCAGGCCGGTAGCACCATTACCCAATATCCCACTCAGTCACATTATCCTGACACTAAGCTAACAAGTCCTTGCCCTATCCTTTTAAAGGCGAGTGCCAAGCTAGGATGCGACAGGAATCAATTTGGTAAGTCATTGGTTTGACTCGACCGGGAATTGAACTCCCAATTTCCCCCATGGGAGGCCTGCGCTCTATCGATTCGGCAACCACGTCCGGTGAGTGGGTCAGTTGATATATCGCTTTGTATTGTACAGTTAGGGAGCTATATTGTAGTCGATATGAGACTATGATGGCTTCCATCGCAAAAAATGCTGGGTTTGAATGCTGGTGTAGGACGTTCAAAAGACTACCCGTTCAAAACACTACGGTAGTGTTTTGAACCTAAGTTCTAAAGACTATGGTAGTCTTTTGAGCTTAAGTTCAAAACACTACTGTTAAGTTCAAAACACTACCCCCATGTATGTCCAAAACACTACCCAAGTTCAAAACACTATCACGACACGGCATTGGGGAATAGTGCCACAAAATGTAACCTCATCATCATCATACTGGTACATATTGGCATATGCTGATTGTGCTATGGCGTTTGAAGCACACTGGTTGGTTTGGTTGTTGGGAGTTTATGTCCTGGCAACATCTAAGGTCATATCAGAATGCATGCACTAGTAGTATACGCTGATAGCGCTGTGGCCTCTGTACCATGTATTAGTATACGCTGCTAGTGCTGTGGTGTTTAACAACATGTCAGTAGAATATGCTGATGGTGCTGCGGCGGTTGAAACACATATTCGTAGTATACGCTGCATACTTCCCCACCCTACTGCATACTTCCATACCTTATTGCATACAGCCCCACTCTACTGCCTACTGCAACACCGGGTGTGGTGGCCTAATCGGTAGAGCGCGGGCCTTGCATGCAGAAGGTCAGGAGTTTGGTTCCCATTCAAGTGAAACCAATGACTTTAAAATTGATACTTGTCACTTCCTAGCCTGGCACTCTGCATTATTAGCATAGGGTAAGGACTGGTTACCTCAGTTTCAGGATAATGTGACTGACTGGGGTATCGGGGCATGGTGCCGGCGGCCTGATTTCCCAGTGGTGCAGCACTATAAAATTGCCATGAGTGTGCACTATCACAAGTCGCTACCCATCCTGATATGACCTTAGATGTTGCTAGGATGTGACCTTAGATGTTGCTAGGATGTAAAACAGCAACCAACAACAACAACCCCTACTGCCCCACCCTACTGCACACTTCCTCGCCCTACTGCATACTACCCCACCATACTGCATTCTTCATACGCAGCAATTAGAGTAGTGTTTTGAACTTAAAGGTAGTGTTCTAAACTTAAGGATAGTCTTTTGAGAGTGGCCACAGTAGTGTTTTGAACCTACCTGTTTTTGTGGGATAGTGTTTTGAACTTACTACACCGGCTGAGTGAAACGATTGACTTATCAAATTGGTACTTGTCGTGACCCAGCCTGGTGTTAAGCATTAACATGAGATAGGGCAAGGATGTTTATCATTAAAATTGAGGTAGGGCAAGGACTGGTTTGCTCAGTACATGTATTAGGATAATGCAATTGAATAGAATATCACATAATGGTATCAGCGACTTGATCACCCACTCATACAGCCACGAGTGTGCATTACCCGCAAGTCGGTACCCGCCCTGATGTGACCTTAGATGTTGTCAGGATATGAAACCCCAACAAACATCTTGGATTCCATTGCGTGGATCCACTTCCGGTTTGCAGTCCACTTCCGGTCTGCATCTTTCAGGTGATATGCAATAGATTATTATCACACAGGTGACTTTGATACTGGAGTATTTTCTGCTCGGTCGAATGATACTAGTATCATATCGAGTTTAAAGAGAGCGACGAGTAAGTAGGCCTACACTAGTTCTGCCCGTGTCCAATACAAGAATTACAGACACCGATTGCACATCATAATCATCATTTTCATCGGCTTCCATCGATTTAAAAACGTTCCGTCCACCCATGTCTGGATTGTGATAAACCCCTCATCACGGAAAATAACCAGGGAGTAATTAGTGGCTCTTCCAGCACCCTCCCCCCGATTCGAGCGGATGTGGGTGGACGGCTCTTCCTTCTAGTGGTCACACTCCCAACAATCCACATCCAACAGGACTTCCAGCCGCTTCGGTACTTGAATGTTTATGTTATTATTTGATTTTATTTATTTATTGAAATGATCTATTTTGAATGTATTAGGTGAGCATAATATTGACAGTTAACTGGCATGTTATTTAGACTATTCTGTATTTCGTGTATTGCATTGCATACATTGCATATATTAGGCAATGTAACTTCAGGACAACTCCTAAAAATTGATACTTGTCGCTTCCGAATTGGGCACTCGGCATTATTAGGACAGGGCTGGTGTGCTCAGTGTCAGGATAATGTGACTAGCAGCCAACTGGAAGGCATGGATACCTTATTTACAGTATCCACAGTGAAACTGTGGTAGAATGTATACTGTCAATTTGGTGTGTTTTGTTAACACCTGTGTTCATCATATTTATATCCTTATATTAAAATGTACATGAAATTCGGAAATGGCCAAATTTGTGTGAACAAACGGCAACATTTAAACCTGGGACATCTTTCAAGTGGTTAGATCTGAGTCAACGGACAGCAGCGTTTAGCTCACAAGACCTAAAATTAATATATGCGATGACAGGTGGGATTAATTTCATTTCACAGTGTGTCCATCAAGCAAGATAATCCCGTTATCAGTATAGTAATCTCACTCTGTGAGCCTCGCCGAAACTTTACGGTTGTCATTAAAACAAAAAATGCTACTCCAATGATGTAATACTAAATAAATCATCACACCCATCACACCGCTCGCGCATCTAGATGAGCACATTTCCCTTATCGCTCTTATCTCTGAGAAGCAGGAGAATGTATTATCAATATGATATCGATTAAACCATCCAGTGGTGACTGCATAACAAAAACAGGCATTACCAACTACAGGGCTCCCCCCTCATTGGGAATCGATTTACACTTATTTAGTTACAGTCATTGATTAAGAGCTGGGAACTTCAATTACTGACAATTGATCTTCCTCCTGTCACTGCTCTTTGTTTGATTCCAGTAATGCAGTGTCAGGTTAGGTCATTAACACGTATAAATGTATAAATCATTCACTTGACTCGGCTAGAGTTTGAGCAGGAGATTCCAATCCCATGACCTGCCTGTCTGTGTCATCAAAGACCGTATAATACTAAGACGGCTCACTCAGCCTGTAATGTGTAATCAAAATGATCAAACCCACCACTTGGTGCGCTGGCTGTTCTTTTGGTTAAACAGTTGCTATATTATATATATAAATGTATATATGAATGTGACAGATGTGTGATGATGGCGATGCTGATGATGATGCTGATGCTAATGTGTATTTGTTCATAACAATTTCATATTGATGTGTATTCATACTTACCTATCTCATGTATAATATAATTGTATGTGTTTACATGTGAAACACCAACCAGCAGCTGGGCTGATCAAACCCACCACAAGGTGGCACTGCAAAATTCACATTACCATGGGATAGATAGGGAGTGAGGCATCTTAGTATTATAGGGTCTTTGACTCGGCTAGAGTTCGAACAGGAGATTCCAATCCCAGGACCTGCCGGTCTGTCTCATGCGGCTGAAAATACAATACTTAAGCCTAACATGCACATGTGTTTGTGTGTATATATTCAATGTGATTGACTCACTACAGGTCTAACCTGCTCGCCGGCCTAATCACCCGACCTGACCTACTTAGATTAGCCACACTGTTTACATTTGGTAGCGACACTGATATACTTTGCGTCTGCTCCACCGGCTCGGGCTGCCTCCCCTCGGGCGCCCTTATAATTTGAACCCTTTTAGTCTACTCCTGTTCCTGTACAACATGTTTCCGGACTAATTTAAAATCTGATATTCTCTCTTACTTCTTTTTTCCACTCTCCTGCATTATTGTTGTATTTTACATTGTCCCCAACTCTCATACGCTTGTGCGGCTTACTACATTTCTTGTCATGAAAAACTTTCTGACTTTGCTGTCTTCTCGCTGTCTGTACTTGCTTCGGATTTTGTGTTTCTGGTATCAAGATTTCTTCTGCCATCGGCAACCTGCCTATCAGCCTTCTGCTCATGAGCAGCTGAGCCGGAGATGCATTCAAGATGGGCAATGGAGTGTTTCAATAGATTAACAAAGCTAACTGAAAATCTGTCTTAGTTTTTGCGCATTTTTTTAACATGTCTTTCACCGTCTGCACAAACCTCTCCACCTGGCCATTGCTCCGTGGATATTGCGGACTGGAATATATGGCTTTAAAACCATAATGTTGCGCAAACTCCATGTACTCATGGCTCTTAAATTGTGGACCTTTGTCCGAAATAACCTGACTAGGAATACCATGCCTAGCAAAATTATCCTTCATTGCCTCAATGACTGTGACCAATGACGTATATCTCTCAACAACGTCACCTCTGGATAATTTGTGTAATAATCCATGGTTATCAGGTAATTTTCATGGTTTAATTCAAACAAATCTGCCCCTACTTTATCATATGGCTGACAGGCTATCGGGTGGTTTATCAACAGCTCATTATGCAAACTTTTCCGGTTGTTCGGGCAAGTGTCACTCCGACTGACTTTTTCCTCAATTTGTTTGTTTATGTTAGGCCAGAACATGCAGTCTCGTGCCAGCTGCTTGGATTTCGTTACGCCCAAGTGCATCTCTTGTAACGCCTCAATCATTTCACCGTGGAGCCCTGGAGGGACCACTACCCGATTGTTTTCTACCGTTAACTTGTCTTTGCGTGGGATGTACTGTCTGAGACACGACGGTGTAATAGCTGGCAGCATTCTTCCTCATCTGACACCATGTAATAGTACAATGTCTGAACACTTTGACTTCTGGATACTGAATGGTTTATTCCCGTCCAGGGCTCACTGAACCACCAGCTAAACTTTCCATGATGTCATCTCATTTACATACTCCTTTGTCTCACTCACTGTCTGGAACATTATGCATCTCATTAGCATATATTACAGACGTGTCTAGATGTCTACTATGCATATATTACACTGTTTAACCAAGAGAACAGCCAGGGCACCAAGTGGTGGGTTTGATCATTTTGATTACACAGTACAGGTTGAGTGAGCCGTCTTAGTATTATAGGGTATTTGGTCTCATGTAGGGCAAGGCAATACTCGAGTTTTCTTTGTTGCAAAGTTACATGATTTACTCCTCTTCTTCCTCAACAAATACATAACATATATAGTGTCAGTAGCTTAATCAACCATATTATAAAGTAGTTTTTCTTATATGATATGATGCATGGTCGTGTAGTAGTCCAGACATGAGCCTTACCACTACGCAGTGGTGGCAGAAACTATGCTGCCTACTGTTGCTTTCGTTTTGCGACACGTGGCAGAAGACTAGCTGGAGCATGGGTCCCTGGGTGGACCGCCCCCTACTGTGTCTGACTAGTGGCTCCCCCCACCTTGAGAGGTTACCTGCGACCTGGCTGGTAAGGGAGCGGGTTGCTTGGTTCTGTGATGCCATGGTGGTAAGAGATATTGGAATAACCGGTGGAAGCATACTTTTCTTCCTGTCATCGTCTTTCTATACTGCGTATAAGAGACAGAAGGACAATAAGAGACAGAAAGAGAGGGCGCCCCCGTCTCCGGTTCAGGGATACCATCAAGCGAAACCTGAAGCTGAGAGACATTAAGACCGACTCATGGACGCAACTCTCACAGCAGAGAGCTAAATGGAGAGCGGCAGTCAAGTAATGAAAGCAGTCTTTGTCGCATCGCGACCGACAGCATGATGATGATGATGATAAGAGACATATCAGTGGGAGCCGTTTGTACGTGGCCTATCACAGTTATTTAAGCAACGTAGGCAATATATTGTGTGTAATATGGGCTATTGCTTACTATGGGTAAATACTTGGTAGGTTCCCCTTCCTTTCCAAGAACAAAGAAGATCACCAACAAAGAAGTTCTCAGACAAATTAAAAATAAGAAACGCTTGTTTGCCACTATACAGACAAAGAAACTGATTTATTTTGGCCACATCATTTGTCAGAGTTCAATATACCGTACATTTTTGGAAGGGAAGGTGAATGGCAGCAGAGGGAGAGGGAGACCAAGAACATCATGGTTTCCAAATATTTCACAGTGGACAGGCTTGAATTATTCACAGTCTATCAGAACAGCACACCATCGGGACAAGTGGAGAACCATTGCATCCAACCCTCGACTAGAGGATGGAACTATTGATTGATTGAATTTGGGCTATGACTATGAGGCATTAATATGACAACCAATTAATAATCTGGTTGCTCAGTGACTTTAGTAGCTTGATGTGATGCTATGAGAATTAGTACAATATATTGAATTGGCTCTCATTGGCGCTCATGCTCTCCTATAATTAGCTTTTCTGTAGTCAGGAGAAACTCCAAGAGTCGGCTTGACTGCTTGTGGATGGTTAGATTTTCACTGAGATTCCTGGCACTCTCCTTCTTCAAGGATTATTTCTTGATTTATGATTGGTTGATTATGTCATATGTTCATGGAACCTGCAGGATAAACATTAGTCGTGTGGATAGTGGTATTCCATAATGCCCAGCAAATACAAACTCTCATTAAACCCATATAATATAGTCCCAATGTTTGTACATTCCATCCATGAAAATGCCACATGTAATGGCAAAATGATAAACTACCTTAGAAAATATTAAATGGCAGTTGAAGCTCCTGATAATTAATTACGCAAATCCAAAATATAATGCAAAAAAGAATGCAAAAAAAAACACAAGAGAATTGCATATTGATTTAATTTTCCTACAGTAGAGGGAAATGATTTCAGATGCACTCAGCATTTAAATGCACATTTCTTGATTTATAGATTTCCTTGAGATTTTGCAACAGGAGTATTATTTGAAATAATGCATGACATTGACTATATCCTCGGCGTGAATCTGAGAGCCAAAATACAAAGGCAATAATGAATCATTAGCCACGACCCCACTCCCCCTATTGATGGTGTCGTGAATTGACGGAAACTAATTAAAAACCAAAGTACAAATTGGAATTCTGTCAGCAAATAGATTAATTGAATAAAAAGTGGAATTAATTGCAGGCAGTCAACATTCAGGTTTTAAGCCACTCGTGCTTGGCTGTATTCTCTACAGGCTGATAAATGTAGAACAGGCAGATCATTTGAATACCAATCAAACACAGTATCGATTATGCAATTGCGCTGCAGCAGGCGACATTGAGTTAAGTAGGAAAAGTTCCTGATTTGATCACCAGGGGCTGTCCAAATTGCATACAGTGCAAGGCCAGGTGAAGGTTGGTTTCCGAGGTGTTTCTTCATTTGTTTTGACCAGACAGGATGGCCAAATGAGTTGAGCGTCCGTCTCCCGCTTTGGTAGATTGCAAGATTCGAAGGCAACAATTTGAAACCTGGTCGAGTCAAAGCAATGACTTACAAATATATACTTGTCACTTCCTGAGCCAGGTGCTAGGCATTATTAGGATAGCACAAGGACTGGGTGCCTCAGTGTGATGATAATGTGACTGAGTGGGACATCAGGTCATGGTGCTGGTGGCATGGTTTCCCAGTGGGGCAGCACTATAAAGTCGCCATGAGTGTGCATTGTCACAAGTTCGATACCCATCCTGATATGACCTTAGATGTTGCCAGGACGTAAAACTCCAACAACAAACCAAACAACCATGCTTACACTAGGGGCTGTCAGATTGCACACGGTGCAAGGCCAGGTGAACGTTTTGAGGTTTTTCTTCTTTTTTGTGTGCGCGTATGTGCATGTGGGTGTGTGCGCCTGAGCGCGTGTGTGTACCGTGTTGGCTCTCTGATAGCTCAAAGAGTACTGGTATCACGAAATAGAATCGACCCCTCAATGTTGTCTCCCCCAGAGATTGTATTCCCATCCCTATCCTCCTCCCCTCACCTCCACCCTCCGGTCCGCCTCCACGTCCCTCCTCCACTCACCCCCTAGCCCCCATTCTCACCTCCCACGCCCTCACCTTCCCACCACCCCTCACCTACGTCCTCCACATCTCTCTCTCTCTCCCATCCCTATAAACCACCACCCTCCTCCCTTCTCCTCCCACCTGTACCCCACTCCTCCACCTCCCACTGTTTTAATACGAAATAAAACAACCAATATATTTGTATCCATATATATGCATATTTGGAGTCGTATATATATATATATAGACGTGCAAGTATGCATATATATGTAAATATCCGGTGGAGATACAGAATCCCACATTATTACAAACCTTGCTTTCTACCAGAGCTCTGAGGGGGTGCGGTGAGCAGGATTAGCGTTGCATTGCTATTAATAGCACTGGAAACAGGGAACTGGTGTCATGAAATAGAATCGCCCCCTCAAAATTGTCTTCCCTTGACGATTCTATTTCAAGGGCGTAGTTTAATTTTAAAATAGATTCGACAATTTTGAGGGGCGATTCTATTTTGTGACACCAGCTCCCTGTTGCCTGTGCTATTAATAGCTACGCGATGTTAAGCCTGCTCACCGCACCCCTTCAACGCTTTGGTAGAAAGCCAGGGTTGTAATCACGCTGGATGTTGTGTCTCCACCGGATATTTATGATGAGGGGGGAAGTGTGTGTGTGGGGGGGGAGGGGGTTATTATATCACGGACGAAGAACGAAAGAAAATTAGGATCCGGAGGGTGTAATCAATATGTGCTGTGTCGCTTTTTCCACCCTGAGCCATTTTTACAAACAATGTGTCGCCAAAACAGTGTATTATTGTATGTATGAACCAGTTAGAAATGTCGCTAACAGTGGTGGTAGTGGTTCACCACTCGCTAGTGGCACCATGTGAGAGAATTTGGAACTAGAAACCCTAATTGCGAATGAGGTTTGGGGAGTGAGGTTGGCACATCCAGTAGGGACGGCAATTCCCTTTTGCACCTTTATACTCGCATCATTTGTTATACATCATATATATCAGAATAGAGTTCAGTTGTAAATACACAGTTCTGGATAGAAAAGGAGATAATGTCCTTGTTTATATTGCCATAATTTCAAAATAGATCACATATATACATATGTTTCCGGGCGCAAGTGACAGTGGTAACGCCGGAAGTTAAGGTGGAGCCGTGGTGGCGCCACCAGTACCTGTATGAGTACGGAGCAAATACATGAAGAGCCCATTCGCTAATAATATAATATAACAATAATATAATATAATAATATTTAGAGTAATCCCTTCCGCGGCTCTATACTCGCATAATGATTATACATCACATATATTCATATATATACATGATATTATATGTATACATACCTTTAAATATGTATATATCTACATATCCATATATCTCATAATCATCATCATGCTGTCGACAAAGACTGCTTTCATTACTTGAGTACCGCTCTCCATTTAGCTCTCTGCTGTAAGAGTTGCGTCCATGAGTCAGTCCTAATGTCTCTCAGCTTCAGATTTCTCTTGATGGTATTACATTTCATGAAAGCTGCCTGCAAAGGTCTTGAAGTGCTGCTGGCTTTTGCAAGTTACCAGCGGCACTCTCTCGGGGAGCAAATAGAGGTTTCACACCGGCAAGAACATGTCAAGACAGGCGCAAAACTATTTGTCCCTGCTGTGGCTGGTCGGGAGATGTTGGGAGTTCCATACATCAACCACCCTTATTGCTGCCACAGTGACATGGTTTTCTGTTTAGGGTTTGCTCCCTTAGCCTTCGGTTCTGTCAAGAACCTGTACCACAAGGCAGTGGTATACAACTCTGCAGGGCAGGGGCGTCAAACTCCCTGAGGTAATGCTATACCTGCAATACCTGCATACCAGATACATATACATATATCTACAAATGTCGGACGCGGTGGCCTAATCGGTAGTGTGCAGGCTTCCCGTGCTGAAGGTCTGGAGATCGAAACCCGGCTGAGTCAAACCAACGACTTACAAAATTGCTACTTGTTTCTACCTATATTGGCGCTCGAAATCACTAGGATCAGATAAGGACTGGTTAGCTCAGTATCAGGATAATGTGACTGAGTGGACAATCGGGGTATGGTGCCAGCTGTATGGTCTCCCAGTGTGACAGCACTATGAAGTTGTTATGAGTGCGCACCGTCATAAGTCGGTACCCATCATGATGTGACCTTATCTATTGCCAGGTTGTAAAACCCAAAAAAACAATACTATACCGGCCTGTACGTATATCTACATATATATATATTATATACATATACATAATCTACATATGAAGAGTTCATGCGCAAAACCACGGAAACGGCAATCCAAAAATGGAGATGAACATTGGAATCAAGCCTACAAAAAGTTGATTTGTCTCTATTCCTACTCTTTTGTTCATTGCTCATAACCATATGATCATATGAAATGTGGAATTAGTGAGAATTACAAATATTTTCAGGTACAAATCTGCTATTTAAACTGCATTTCTGGATTGGTGTATATGTGGTTTTGCGCCTGAACTCTTCATATATTGATATATATGTACACATATATCTACGTAACATATAATAATGAGTGCATTTTATCATAGAAGAATAATGAGCAAACATACCTGCTCTTAAAGTTGCATAGTCCGATGATTTTGAATTTCTGTATTTTGTCTGAGATAAATATATTAGATAGATCACTAGTATCTACTTTACATTATTTAAAACTCTGACACCATAGACTTCTGCAGTAACAGGTTCTGTTAAATTGACTCAGTATTGCTTTCTATGCTGAAACAAATGCTTAATAAGTGCATCATTATCTAAGTTAGATATGTAAAATCAAATCTAGAAAATTGGTTTGGTTTTGACAATTTTATATTTCATCGGACTATGCAGCTTTAAGCATGATGAGCTGGGAAGGAGTCAACTCCTATAGCTCATGTTTTATCGAAGAAAAATTGCTAGTTTTGGAAGTGCCAATAACAACTCCCTAATTATTATATCTGATAAGGCGCTTATCATCATCCATATATATATATATGAGTTGCATAGTGAATTATGTGAGTATAAACAAAGGACCGGCTACCTGTTATGTTGGTGATGGTTTCTAATTCCGCTGCTGACGCCACTGTATATGGCCAACTGTAGTTGGTCACTGGTGGATGGATTGTTAACTTTTATTCAATTGGCTATGGATTATATATCCTGTATGTAAGTACAAAATTGGCTACGAATTAAGGGACACAAAAAAGGACAGCAAGACGAGGAGTGGTGGACGCCTACCTTTATTTCCCGAGGCCCATTGGATCAGGCCCGCAGCAAATAGCACAATAAATAATATGTAAATAATAAATAGCAAGCAATTAAATACAAAGTTCCATAAAACCATATTGAATAGAAGCTCCGCCCCTTTATACTCATATAATAAATTATATATCACATATATAATGAACTAGAGTTGTGTCCCCACCTACCAACCCCACAACCGACAGACCCTATATTTAATGCCTTTCCACCAACTTCCCCGAGGCCAAACAACCATATCTATCTTCCTCTACTAAGCAACAAACTACCCACGAATATAGCCTCGAAACTTCATAGTTGCAACATCCACATACTCCTCAACACCATGCTACCATGTCATTAACTCCAGCTGTAGTCCGTCCTGATATGAACATAGATGATGTCAGGACGTAAAACTCCAACAACCAACAAGCTGTAGGTGTTGAGAATCCTGAAGCAATCCTCGTAACCCAATCGATCCAAACTAAGCAATCGAAAGAGAAATGAAAAAGTATTTAAACATTGATCATAAACAACATTCCATTGCATATCAACCACTAGCCCACCACCTCAACTTCACTCTAAGTTGTCTAATTTCCCAGACCAAGACCCGTGAGCCTTAATTATTCCATGTAATTCAGGACACGAGAAGGAACTACATAGTATGGGAATGTTATTAGTCTAAGTCAAAGAGCATCAGGTCAAGGTCAAGTTCAATTGTCAGGTATAAGGTTCAGGTAAAAGGTTTGAGTCTCTGCACGACCTGGCACTCAACCCTTGCGATTCAAGTGTCTTATAAGTAGGGTTGGGTGGGGCTGTGAGAAATGGCAGGTGGTGGTGTCAGTCTGCCATCTGGATGGTAAGTGGCGGAAGTGACGTCAGATATGGGTCACTGGGTAGAGGCGGTGGCCGCCAGCGCATGCGCCGGCCACCTGGAGTTAGTATGAATAAAAGGGGGGAATGGGTGGCAGCGTTAAGGTCGGGTTTGAAATGGGGAAGCACTATCTGTCCCATCTCGGTCCCGAATTACCCACTTTGCCAAAGCAACATGACCACCATATGGGATATACTTTTATGTATGTTTATGCATATCTATGTTGCGATAAATTATCTCTTCCATGATCAATCACATGTATTACCTTTATAAATAATCATATTCTTTAACGTATCTGGAATGCCTAGCATATCTCAAATATTATCTGCATGCATCCCATTTAATTGTTTAACTTGTGGTTCATCTTGCTGTTATTATTTTGTTTATCTGTTAAAGTGTTTTGATACTTTTATTACTTAATAATTGTTAGTTTATCGAGATTCATTTGAGTTTACATGTAGGAAGATCACTCCTTTGCAAAATGGACGATCAAAACTGCACTACCATATTTTATGGCAAATTCACAATCAAATTAACTTAAACAATAATACATGTTTCTTATTGGTGTATGGTTACATCCAGTGTGACACACATGGGTAATATAGTCTCTGTAGGATATTGTTGCAGTGACGCCACCTGCAGACAAACCAAACACTGGAAAGTGTAAATCACTACAAATACCTAGGCCTAGAACTAGATAGCCAGCTAAACTACAATCTGTGTGTAACAAAAATCATACAAAAAGTAAATCACAAACTATGGCTATTTGCTAAACTAAGAAACTATATGACACAAGATATGTCAATAAAAATCTTCAAAGGCATGGTACTCCCCTACTTTGACTATGGGGATGTAATCTACATGGGTGCTAAAAAAGAGATACTTAAAGAATTGCAGATACTACAAAATAGGGCCCTGAAAATCTGCCTGAAATTAGACAAACTACACCCCACTTATGACCTACACAAAAGAACTAAAGTAAAGCTACTAGAAAACAGAAGGATAATCCACCTAAAAACATTAGCATATGGATATAGCCAAGACATTAAGCGTCTAACCCAACCACTAAGGGACACCAGAGCAAGCAAGGCACCACTACTAAGGCAGACCAGAAGCAAGATCAAAGCCCATGAAAGAGGCACACTGGAAATGGCTGCCAAGGCATGGAATGCACAAACGGTGAAAGAAAGACAAATCCCTGACCTAAAAACGTACAAAAAATATTTGTGCAAAATAAAAACTGGGAACCGCAACTGAACTGCCCCACAAGGGGGCAGGTGATATGTCACGGCCCACCAACTGGACAGCCCAGGGCGGGATAACCGGAAATATAAAAGCCAGATAACATAACCAACAACAATATAAATCAAATCAAATTCAAACAAACATAACTCAACCACCTATTACGTACAGGCCTATGGACATGTAAATAAAATAGGCTAGTATAGAATTAAGTAGAAAAAAGTGGAAAACTCTTCCCAAGAAAACCCCAAAACACTAACATAGAACCCTCAGAAAACAACTAACATAGTAATAAGAATAGAACAAAAATTCAATGCCAAGAGGGCCCAAAAAAACTAACATAGGCTACTAAATGCACCAACAGATCTATCTGCTACTGAAATGCAGACAATCAAATAACTTAGCAGCAGCTACTGCTTGGTAAGACAACACCAACACTACAGCTGGCCAGCATTGAAAACAAGCCTGGATACCCGGGCTTACATGCTATGGACAGTATAAATACAGCCTCAATAAAAAAAAAGATTTTAAAAAGAGTGTTCCATCTCACTAATCTCCTCCACGCATTGCTCTACCCAATCAGTTTGAAAGTACACCGTCTGAACACTTTGACTTCTGGATACTGAATCCTTTATTCCTGTCCAGGGCTCACTGAACCGCGGCTAAACTTTCCATGATGTCATCTCATTTACATACTCCTTTGTCTCACTCACTGTCTAGAACATCATGCATCTCATTAGCATATATTACCCATGTCTATTACGCATATATCACATCCCCCCCTTAAAGTATTTCTGAAACATACAATGTTTTAAAATGACCATACAATAACCAACATATATGCATACTTAGCTTAAACCACAGGTTCTAGCAAATGTCTGAGCGCACTATGGTGCTGAAGTCCTCTGATTGTCCGGCAGCTTAGCCTCCACATTATATATTGTCCATTAATTACAAGTGTCTGAACGTCTATTACGCATATATCACAATCAGTACTGACAAGCTTGTATGGCAAGGGATGTCTAATCATTGGTCAGATAGTTTATTGCTCAATCCAACCTGTGTGTATTTGTATTCTGTTATCTATGGCTAATATTTATATTACCTTCGGTGCTGAATCGGACGAGATGGCCGAATCGATAAGAGCACTACGTGGCTTCCCGCGCGGAAGGTCCGGGGATCGAATCCCAGCCGAATCAAACCAATGACTTAATAAATTGATGCTTGTCACTAGGTAACCTGGCACTTAGCGTTAAAAGAATAGCACAAGGACTGGGTTGCTCAGTGTGAGTGACTGATTGGGATATCAGGTCATGGTAGCTATGCTATGACTCAAAGCCCCAACAAATCAGTGGTGTTCTCTGTTGCGGAGTGGTTAGAGTGTCTGACTTTTTTCTAGGTCGGACTCCTAATCTGAAGGTTGGTGGTTCGATTCCCCGTGCCCCCATCTCTGCCAATTTGGATTTCCACCGCTGTGTATAACTTACAGTGTCATCAAAGGCCAGTTGCTCTCATACCATGTCTATGTGGTGTGGGAGGTTAAAAATCCCTTGGGTCGGTAAAAGTGTACGCTCAGGCTTTCTATCGACAAACTGTCTAATGGTGAAAACAAGCCTATTCAGGCTTATCGATGATAGGCAGTATAAATCTTCAACAACAACAAATGAACATTTGGTGCTGACTGAGCGGATTTATGGAGGAGAGTAATGGGGTAGAACACCACCGGGGTCACCAGTGTAGTGTTATCCTGCAGGCATTGTATTAGTGGTGCAGAGTCTGTTGGTAATATAAAGAGTAGGGACAAGGGTCGCCGCTAGGTAGTTAGTTATATTTGTATAATAAATTGTACAGCACAGATTGAAATCTGATGTAGTAAAGAGAGGATTAATACTACAGTTGTCCAAATCCCTGTATTATTGCATTCATATATTGTGTGTGAATAGTGCTGATAAAGCACACTATATCATGTCAATGCCCATTCCAGTCTTACAAAACTGATATCACAAAAGTAATGTAAATATAAGAGAGCCATCATTAGCACTGGGGTGATTTACAATTAAAAGATTATTTGAAATATTTACATCTTGGTTAGAATAGTCTGAGGATAAAGAAGTTTTACTTGGTCGTAATGCTAGCCTCCTTATGAGTTTACTCTTGCCTTATTGTTAGCTTGTCATTTATCCTGTCATTAACCTGTAATTATCCTGTTATTACCATGTCATTACCCTGTACTATCCTTGCATTGCCTCGCACTTAAAATAAAGTGCTGTTTTTCCACTCCTGCCTCCTCGTTCCTTCTTCGTCGCGTATCATGATGACATTTTACTGTAAGCAGGTGATTCTTCAGGACGAATTAAAACCTGTCAAGACATGCTGTTTTTATTTACATCCTTTGGCAACTAATTCCAGAAAGTGGAACATGGAACACAAAAGGCACAATCGCTAAATAATTTGAGTCTCTGAACACAGAAAAACCAGTGGTCCAAATCTGGTTCCTCAAAGGCTGAGGTATGTGCTGTCCTGTCTGTAGGAAAGTGCATATAAAAGACCCTTTGCTGATTATCGGAAAGAGTAGCCTATGTGGCGGCAGTGGGTTTCCTACAAAGAAATATGTCAGAATGACCATATGTTTGACGTCCAATGGCCGATGATAAAAACCAATGTGCTCTAGAGGCATCGTTAAGTAAAACAAACTTTACTTTACTGAACAAAGAAACGTAATAATATCTGACTGGATGATCTGATTGATTGGAATGCCTCTGGTGGCCACTGATAGTTGGTAGACCGTGGGATCGTAGGTTCGAACCCTGGTCGAGTCAAACCAATGACTTACAAATCGATACTTGTCGCTTCCAAGCAAGGTGTTCGGCATTATTAGGATAGGGCAAGGTCGGGTTGTCTCAGTGTCATGGTAATGTGGCTGAGTGGGATATCAGGTAATGGTGTTGGTAGCCTGTCTCCCAGTGGGGCAGCACTATAAAGTCGCCATGAGTGCGCGTTGTCACAGGTCGGTACCGTCCTGATATGACCTTAGATGTTGCGAGGACGTAAAACGTTTATTCCGCCCAGGTCACAATAGGAATGACCTATCACTGCCCAGTCTGGTACCATGCACCCTACCTCGAGGGTGGCCAATGTTGTTACTTCTTAGCAAGAGGGGTCAGCGTGGTCGCCACCATCTGGTAGTGGGCTTATTGAGGACTACTGCAATAGCTTTATAGGTGGTTAGTAAATTCTTGAACTCAGTACATTGTCTTACTGGCAGTTATCAGCGCAGGAATATATATATATCGGACACTTTAATGAGCGTCTAGGGCATGCACAATAAAAAGGGCATACCGGTAAAGTTTGAAATCTGGAGGCAGAGTGACTGCCCGGGGCAGATATCGCCCGGTGGTGGCGCTCGGGCCCGGCTAGCCAGGGCAAATCCCGGGCAGGTCACCGATTGGACAATAATATAAATAACAAAGTATACAAAATAATAAATAATAATGAAACTCCGCCTGTTTTTATATCTGCATAATTCATTATACATCCTATATATAAGTGAAGTGGGCGAGACTGCTCGCCGTGGGCATTTGCGCACGAGTTCCGAGTGACTCGCATCTCTAGATGCGTGTCACTTGGTTGCACGGGTGCGCAAATCGCCAACATTTACGCGGCCACGGGTTCTCAGCCGTGATGCGTTGCTTGGTTACGTCGATTGCGACTTTCCAAGCAGCGAAAGGAAGGTCGGGGTGTTCGGACCCAGACCCATCGGACGTGTTTTTACACGCCTTGATGTTTTAGCCGAGATTTAGGCCTTATTTATGGAAATTCGGAACTAATTTAATGAAACAACACGGGAGGGAAAGGGAGACATATACTTCTTTATTAACTACCCATATTTCGCTGGTATCACTGTTAGTTATGGCAAGAATAAACGGTTGTGAGCTCTTGGAAGGGTCAGTTGGAACGTTCCTTGCATTCTTTACTTTCCTCCAGTCTTATTGTAGATTAACCGCTATGGAAAAACCTGATATTTGATTGCTTTAGATGTAATTAAGGGCCTTAAGCCTAAATAGGCCTTATGCAGTCGATTAACCCATCTGCGGGAATGCATTAACAGACACATTAACAGAATTAACGTAGTGTTACTTTTGGGCTAAAATAACGACATGCTCTTAGGCGGCTTCACCCTGACAGCAGCAGCAACACTAGCTGGACTGCTTAGTTCTGGATCAATTTAGTAACATTAATACAACCCAAACGGCGAGGGGACAACCAGTTATTTGAAATAACCTAATGTAAATATCCTTTAGCCCGATAAATGCGCACAATGGCAAAAGACAGTATTTAGACGAAACTCTGGCTGGCCGCCTTCAGTACGGGGTGGACACTGACGGAGACTGACGACCTGCAGACGGGATGAGAGGCTACAGCAGCCCGCGGCAGGCCCAAGGAAAACCACAAGGAAACAATTACATAATATTAACTAGTTAGACTCCCCTTCAGCGGGGGTGGTGGAATAGCCCGAACGGTTAAATATATATATATATATATGATATATATATGTGAATATATATATGAGAACAATATATGATACTACCTGGAGATAAATATTATTGAAACTACCTGGATGTTGTAATATTTCTGTCATATTCATATTCATATTTTCAGTGGTAGAGTGAGTCAGTGCAACGGCCGATGATGCATGAGCAAGGAGGTGGCCCCACACGGGGAGGTCAGGCAGGACTAGTATATGACCCAATGAGTAGAGATGACCAGCTGATAATTTAGTGGCAGAGGAGTAGATGGATCTTCTGGCTCATTGTACAGGTATAATGGTTTATACTGCATATAAATATATATATATATACATATGCATATATATATGGGCATCCATATATATCTAGTGTGTAAAATCATTAGTATGATGTAGTAATATGAATCCCCCTGGCGGGTAGGTGCTGAGGCTTTAATGAAGCAGACACCCAGTTACTTACGGTGTCGTGTACAGGCCTTGAAATATGCCAGAGAATTTAATCAGCGCCTCTACCGTGGCAATTGCAATGACAGGCTGAGATTGCTTCTTGGTGTTCCTTTTTCTTTTCCTTTTTCTGTTTTTTTGCAACATTGTAGCCATTTATCTCCGACGTGTTAATCCTAATTCCTTCTTGTATGAAATTCTTTTGTGTGTTTTTATTCTTTCTAATTCCTGGATATAGTGCTGGAGGGTGCAATATATATATATATTTCCCTGTATCCTCCAGTATGTGTGACGCGAGAGGAGGGGGGAACCCGTATACAACTCCCCGTCCACTGTATGTGTGTGTGTGGGGGGGGGTGGGGGGGGGGGGGGGGGGGGGGGGGGGAATCCACCAATGCGCTAATGGAGGAATAGTAGCAAAGTATATATGTTCCCATAGCATTCATGTGTATGTATAAATGTTTACCTTTATGCAAATATTATATAAGCGGTGAAAGTGAATCTGCTGTGTGCTGATTCTGGAAGGTTCTATGGTACAGCTAGAGCGGCGTGGAGCCCTGCTGCTTGTTGGGGCAGGTAAGCAAAGCAGCTGGTCAGCAAGTGCTTCCTGTCCTAACACTGGTTGATCACTTCTACCTGAATAGTGCGTTATGCATCACACATATATATTATATTTATGTAGGTATGCATGCATATATATTTATGCATATATATATACATACATAGATATTTACATATATATGTATATAATATATGTGTATATACACACATATATGCAGATATATGCATATATATACATATATATATATGAATATATGACAAAATATGTATGTGATGTCAAAGTATTATGTGAGTATAAAGGCATTGAAGGGAACTATTGTTGTTTTTGTCCATTATTGTCACTTTTACATGTTACCTCAGCAAACCGGGACAGTGGTGAGGTTTCATCGGCATGCCTGCTGTGTGTTATTGTGCTCTTGGTCGGATGACTTTTACTGCTGACACATCGGTTTTCTTACATTTGGCATTTGACCTCGTTTCCAAGGTGATAAAAAAAACGGCGCTCACACTTCCAAGTCGATGGCACCGTGGAATTTGTTGATTACTTGATCGATTGCTGTCTTCTGCTCCTGCCACATATATCGGCATTTCAGGATAGATGTTGACTTGATTGAGACAGTGAAAGCCATTGCCATGCTATGTGATGTATAACGCATTGTACGAGTATAAATGCATGGGTAACATGTACATCCCATATTTCCCCTGCACGCTTTGGTGGAGTGCCCCCCCCCTCACATCCCTCCTCCCCCATCCCGATTCCCCCTCCCTTTTCCCCTCTCTCTCTCCGCCATCTCCTCCCTTCTTCCTCCTCCCCTTGCCCTCCCGTTCCCTTATCCCCTCCACATGCCATCATCCCCGCCCCTCTCCCCTTTCCCTTCCCCCTCACCTTTCCTCTCTACTCCCGCCACATGCCAGCCTCCCCGCCCCCTCACCTTTCCTCCCTACCCCTCCACATGCTACCCTCCCCGCCCCTCTCCCCCTTCCCTCCCCCTCACCTTTCCTCCCTATCCCATCCACATGCCACCCTCCCCGCCCCACTCCTCCTCCCCTGCCCCCTCACCTTTCCTCCCTACCCCCTCCATATGGCAGCCTCCCCGCCCCCTCACCTTTCCTCCCTACCCCCTCCACATGCCACTCTTCCCGCCCCTCTCCCCCTTCCCTCCCTCTCACCTTTCCTCCCTATCCCATCCACATGCCACCCTCCCCGCCCCACTCCTCCTCCCCTCCCCCCTCACCTTTCCTCCCTACCCCCTCCATATGGCAGCCTCCCCGCCCCCTCACATTTCCTCCCTACCCCCTCCACATGCCACTCTTCCCGCCCCTCTCACCCTTCCCTCCCCCCTCACCTGTCCTCCCTACCCCCTCCCAATGCCACCCTCCCCGTCCCCATTCCGTGCCCCCTCACCTTTCCTCCCTGCCCCCTCCCCATTAATCCCTCACTTCTCTCCCCCTCCCCCTCCCCCTCCCCCCTCCCCCTCCCCCTCCCCTCCCCCCCCCCCCCCTTCCCCTCCGCCTCTCCCTCTCCCCCTCCCCTCCCCCTCTCCCCTCCCCTCCCCTCCCCCTTCCACTCCACCTCTCCCTCTCCCTCCCCCTCCCCCTCCCCCTCCTCCCCCTCCCCCTCCCCCTCCCCCTTCCCCTCCCCTCCCCTTCCCACTCCCCCTACCCCTCCCCGTCCCCCTCCCCATCCCCATCCCCATTCCCGTCCCCCTCCTCCTCTCCTCCCCCTCCCCCTCCCCCTCCCCCTCCTCCTCCCCCTCCCCTTCCCCTCCACCCCCCCTGCCCACCTTCCCTGCCTTCTCTCCAATCACCCATGGGTCCCACCACCCTGACCATCATGGCACTATAACAACACGCGAGGTTCCTCCGTAGTGAGGCAGGTACCTGTTCCAGATGGCTGGTCAATAGTAGAGCGGTAAGTATTAGTAGATTATACCCTGTACTGTGTGCCCAATGGTCTAGTAGTTAACGGTCAGATAACCTCCCTCCCCGGCGCCTCTGGCACAAGTTGGGGAGAAGAGTTGTCAGACAGAGGATATCTGCGAGAACTGTCATTTAAAGTGGCATTACAGTAAAACCTCTCTAACCGAGCACCTCCACAGATCGACCATCTCCTATATCGATCGCTTTATTTGGGTCCCAAATGATCACCCATACAATACCATTGTAATGATAACAAAAATTCCTAAACCGACCACCTTCCTAAATGGACCATTTAGAGTCGGTCCCATGGTTGGTCGATTTAAAGATGTTTTACTGTATTTACAGAGCAGGGCATATTCATATCGGTTTACGATTGGTAATAATTACATTTGATCCATAGGGGAGGAGAGACACCCCACGGCTGTTCCGCCAACCACCCCCCCGCTCCCTCCCACCAGATCTACGCTTCCTACACCTACGCGACTAAACCATTGGGGGCATAATCAATTATCACGACCCGGGAGATTCGGGTCACCCGAGTTGCTAGAATTTAAAATTGAACACCGCGAGTGGAGTTGACAAAAACACGTGCCATGTGCAAAAGGCCCAGTAACCCACCTCTTGGCTAGGGTTTGCTAGGAACGATGACGTCACATTTGTGCTGGTACCGTCCTGCAGGATAATAGCTACCAGTACCAGTCCTACATGTTTTTTTTTGGTAATAACACAGATTAATGAAATGGAAATATAACTAAACTATGCAATCATAAAGTACTTTAAATCATATTTTGCTGTAGCTATATCGGTTATTAAAAAAAAAGAAAAAAATGTTTGCATTAAGCCACCATTTTTTTCACCCCGAGCATGGAGAAGGGTATTTGATTATTCGACCCGAGTCTGTAGGATGTGCGCATATGCCAAAAAGTGGCTCAGGTGACTCGAGTTGATTACTCGATTACGCGCTGGGTGGCTGCCACACCAGCGCCCCCTACAGCCGTCCACTGGAAGCGCCAGTTTCGCTGCTGCCAACACCGGCACTTCTCCACTGGCAGCTGAGTGGCCAGCACTGAATGTTACCACCCGCCCACCTAACTATGTGTGATTTACCTGATTATCGATTACTTGATTATTTGATTCCCACATATCTATGTTACACCACTTTGACTCTCCGTTGTTGGGCCTGAGGGTTCTTTAACACTTTAGTAAAACACACCCCAATGTCCAAGTCAACGCCTGATTTCCGTCCTTCAGTTTATGACTCAGTGAAATGATAAATGAGTCGTAAATGAGTCTCATGTTGACAGTAGTATCCAATCCTGGGAAAGTTGTATTTCATGGAAGATCAGAGGAGATAAAGAATTATGAATTCAATCTGAAATAAGAGTAGGTGAGGCGTAACCCTATGAACTGTCAAATAAGAACATTGCACTTAGGGAAGATGATCTTAGAATATATTTATATGTTTATGTATTTATGCATTCGTAAATGTATGTATTTATATATTTATATATTTATGTATTTATGTATTTATTTTTTTATATATTATTATGTATTTATGGGTTTTATGTATTTATGTATCTATGTATTTATGTATTTATGCATTTACGTATTTATGTATTGATGTATTTTTGTATGTATCTATATATGTATTTAGATATGTATGTAGTTAGATATTTATGTATCATATAATTATATTTTATATAGTTCTATATTTTATATAGTTCTATGTTTAGATATCTTTATGTTTTTATGTATTATTTCTTTATTTCTTTTATTTTATTTTGTTATATCTTTATATTGTATATGTTTATACTGTTATACTTTATATTTGTGTATATTTATTCTTTATATTTTATATTTCCTATAATTATATTTGTATATGTTATATTCATATATATATATATGCATATTTCTTTCACTTTTTCATGTATTATATAGATATAGATATGTATTATATAGATATGTCCTTATTAATACACAATATGCAGCGATAGTTAAGATGAATATAAAAGTGCATCACGAAACCAATAAAGCGACTCCTACCGGAAAAATGTGGTACTAATAGCCAGCTGCACGAAGTGGCCATCAATCAAAGAACTTCAGATGGGGCTATTTGAGGCTGTTTTATGGACGTGGTCCAACTGCTTGATTAAAGAAAAAAACACCCAGCTAGATTTAGTAGTTAGTAGGCACGTGTGGAGCATAGTGTATTCGGATATAATCTGCTAGTCTCCAGCTGGAAATTAGTCGGACGGGTCACTGAGAGCAGGCCCTAGATAATAGACGATTTCCACCACCAGGATGCTTTCTAGCAGTAATGAAATGACTAGTGTGGTGGGTGATAAGCTCACTGTGCAGCATATTTTGTGGAAAAGGTCTTATACTCATAGTTATAGGCGATTTCCACCACTAACAAAATGTCTTGTCAACTATAAACTTAGCTTGTTTTATAAGAGAAAAAATGTAACCCGTAGCGATTGTTTGAGTTGCCCCGAGTATACATATTCTACTCGGTGTTACTCCCAATTTTTGCATGAACCGCAGTGACTGGTGCTGTACATTATACAGCAGGAGCCACTCCCTTAATTCTACAGGATCAGTGCTGTGACTAATACAGTACTGACCAAACTTAAGCCCCGTTCACACTGGCGAGTTAAAACGATTAATTTAAATCGACTTGTATAGTTTGACTCACATTTGCCATGTGGACGCTACGCTAAAGCGATGTATGTGTGAATCGCTTCATCTAGTTCACTGCAAGTAAACCACCTCGCGAGGTAGTATAGATGAAGCGATGTAGCTGGTTCCTGGGCGGTGATAGTGTAAAATAGCAGTGCTTGCCAGATACAGGCTCAGGTGTAACTATTGCTAGTGCCCAGCAGTGTTAGGGCCTGATTAGGCCGAAATCTATTGAATGCGATCATATTTAACAGAATTACATCCTCAAATAATGAAATTTAATTAAATTAACCCTAAATTCCAAGTGATATTAACGTAGCAGCTACATGGGCGTCGAATCGACTAGTGAAAACTAAACAAATAGCAGTGCTCGCCAGATACAGATGGGGGTACTTGCTCATGCGCAGACATCGATTTCCGCCTTAAACAGCTCCATGTGTGGACACGACACTAGTTCGCCTCATCTAGTTCGCCGTATCTAGTTCGGCCTAAAGTTGTGCTGTGTGAACGGGGCTATAGATTATTTAAAATGTCAATTCCAATAGGAAGATGGCTGGAAGACCAGTGCTCCGGCGCTGACAAATGTCATATTCAGATGAATTAATACTTTACAAAAAAAAAACTTGAACTTTGGCATTAAGGGAAGAACTAGTATATTGGGTAGTACATCAGTGTGCAGAATGCTTTGTGGAAAAGGTCTTAATGTTGATTTCCATCAGCAATCCGCCCTCTGATGGCAGTGGCAAGAACTAATGTTTTAGATAATGGTCCATTGTGCCGCATGCTCTAGGGAAAGGGTCTTAAAGATTATTTCAACAATCACTTTCACTTTGGCATCAACAGTTAGTTTTTATTTAATGATGCCTCTAGAGCGCATTGATTTTCATCATCGGCTATTGGAAATTGTCAAAGCACTTTGTCATCAATGAAAGAACCATTAATGTTTTTATTATCTCACTGTGCAGTATGCTTTGTGGAAAAGGTATTATAGTCGATTTTCATTTTGCATACAAATTCCTTACAGACAGAAAGGATTCCAGAAAAGCGATGCTTATCTAGCTGGTCTCCATGATGTGAATGAACGAGTGATGACAATAACAAATGATTCAACTTAAGCTACATTTTTAACTAAGGATTATGATGAGCTACTGATGCGTCTCTTCACAGTTAGTAAAAAACAAAGTAATGATAGGAATATTATATGTATATTGTGTCATGGATTCATGTACTTACATGCAGTATCAGTAGTTATTTTGCATGTATGTTAATAGGGGTAAATCTTATGTTCTTTGCCATAGCAACTTCATATTTTAAATTATGCGACTAGTTAATGACAACTATATCCTATTATATATATTCTTTACTGGTAATCGATTTAGTATGCATTCAGATAGCTTATCTTTAGTTTTTTACAGACGTTTTTCAAAGTTTTAAGGTTTCTAATCTCTATTGGTATTGTGTACCAGAAATTGGTTCCTTGGTTTTCAGTTGTTATTTTGCCATATTTGTTTCTAGTGTGTTTGTGATGTATGTTATTTATCTGCCGTGTGTTATTGGAATGGACCTGATTGGTTTCTTTGAAGAGATTATCAAATATTTCAGGGAGGAGGCCATTATTTTGCTTGTAAACAAATTTTGCAATGTATATTTTATAAATGTCAGTTACCATAAGTAAGTCCAGGTCTTTATGAAGTGATTTAGTTGGGGTGAGACAGTCTTTGCTATACAGTATTGAACATGCTCTTCGAAAACTATATATTGAAGCAGGTGTGAGATAATATTCTGACTCCCAGAATAAAGTATCTTCTCAGTCACTTTATTATGCGTTATAAAGCGAATATCCCTATCATATTGTGATTGTAGGTCAATGGATGTTTGTGGTGGGTTAGAGGATATGTCAACATTGTTTATTATATTAAAGCAAGATATGTATAGCTACTCATTTTCATATATGTTGATGTACATATTATATAAGATGGTTTGTTTGAAATATAAATATCGTTATGTCGTAGTGATTATTTTAACCAAAAGTAACAATCAATTCATATCAGAAAAGAATTAAACATGTATGTTAAGAAATGTGGGTGGGGAGTCACAATATGATAGGGAGAAGTCTCTTTAATATGCATAGTAACGTAACTTGATTATGGGATTCAGAATATTATCTCACACGGGAAAATATGCGAGCCTACAATTTGACTTGATTGTTGGGGAATGGTGGGAAAACGTGGGGTGCTTAACTGCTCACAGAACAACTCTCCAAGCTGATGTTGGGAAAAAAACATAAAATATGGGTGTGCGTGTCGAGTGATCGGGTGAAGTGCAGGGACCGGATGGAAGCAAGTAGAGGTGGCTTTGTGCGCGGAGTGAGGGCTTCTGGGTCGGCTGTGAATGAAGGAGGGAGAGTGGAGGAGTATTGAGGTCTCTGATTGGAGGAGGGAGAGTGAAGGATCTTGGGGGCCTCTGATTGGAGGAGGGAGAGTGAAGAATTCTAGGTGGCCTATGATTGGAGGAGGGAGATTGAGGGATTCTGGGTTAACTCTGATTGGAGGAGGGAGAGTGAGGGTTTCTGGGTGGTCTCTGATAGGAAGAGGGAGAGTGAATGATTCTGGGTGGTCTCTGATTGGAGGAGGGAGAGTGAGGGATTCTGGGTGATCTCTGATTGGAGGAGGAAGAGTGGGGGGTTCTGGGTGGTCTCTGATTGGAGGAGGGAGAGTGAAGGATTGTGGGTGGATCTTGGTTGGAGGAGGGAGAGTGAAGGATTATGGGTGGATCCTGATTGGAGGAGGGAGAGTGAAGGATGTTGGGTGGATCCTGATTGGAGGAGGAAGGGTGAATGATTCTGGGTGGATCCTGATTGGAGGAGAGAGAGTGAAGGATGTTGGGTGGATCCTGATTGGATGAGGGAGAGTGAAGGACTCTGATTGGAGGAGGAAGAGTTAGGGATGTGTAAGTCAGCAGTTCAAAGTCAGAGTTCAAAGCCAGGGATATATATCTATATGTCTAGAGTAGAAAAAATAAATACATATATGCCAAGAAAATCAAAAAAGAATTAACATAGACTACTAACCATACCAACCAACTATCTATCTGCTACTGAAATGCAGGCAATCAAATACCTTATCAGCAGCTACTGTGTGGTAAGATAACCCCAATACTACAGCTGGCCAGCATTGAAAACAAGCCTGAATACCCAGGTTTATATGCTATGGACAGTATAAATACAGCCTCAATAAAAGAAATTTTAAATTTTAAAAAGAGTAATTGTAAGCATTTAAACTACCTATGGACGTAAGCTAACTAATAGAGGACAAGGGGGGGGGAGAAGTGAGGAGATGGGGGAGAGAGAGGGGGAAAGGGACGGGGAATCGGGATGGGGGAGGAGGGATGTGATGGGGGGGGGGGGGGGGGGGGGGGGGGGGGGGGGGGGGGTGGGGGGGGGGGGGGGGGTGGGGGTGGGGGGGGGGCAGGGAGACCAGTGTAATGGTCTGCACTGGCCTCTCGGGAAAGGACCCACATAGACAGGTAGGTGTGGATAGGGTGATGACATCAGGGAGCCTATGTGTTGTAATGGTTAGCACACTAGCCTGGAATGCAAGAGTTGTGGGTTCTAATCTAGCTATAGGTATAATGTTCCCTATTTTCATCACCCCACAACAATGTCATTTGAGTAGGTACCATACCAACCTCGGGCTACCTGCGGGATACCTGCAGCAAATTCAACAGTGTGATGTCAGTGCTACAACGGCGGAGACTGGTGGCGCCTCGCGTTGGATCACTGAACTAACAGTAAACAAATTAGTGGCGTCCTGCTCGGTGCAGGTGAACTTGAAGGGCAGGACACTCTCACAACTCTGACAAACACGTCTGGATGCCAACCACATGTGAGCAATGAGTGGCTGAAGCTGGCACCAACAGGAATATTACATTTCTCACACCTCCACACCCACTCCCTCACAGACCCACACCACGCCTCCCCAACCTCCAGTCCCTCACACACACCACGACTACCCCACCTCCACGCATACGAACCCCACCCCCATTCACTCACACACCACCCCTACCCCACCTCCACTCACCCGTACCCCACACCAACTCCCTCACAGAACCACACCACGCCTACCCCACTTCTATTCACTCACTCACACACACCTCCACCTAGTCACATGCACTGTTTCTTTGTTGTTTTACCTCCTAGCAGCATCTGATGTCATATCAGGACAGGTACCGACTTGTGACAGTGCGCATTCGTGGCGACTTTATAGTGCTGCCCCCTGGGAAATCAGGCCACTGATGCCATGACCTGATATCCCACTCAGTCACATTATCCTGACATTAAGCTAAACAGTGGTTGCCCTATCCTATTAATGCTGAGCGCCAGGTTAGGAAGCGACAAGTACACATTTTATAGTCATTGGTTTGACTCGACCGTGAACCGAACTCCCGACCTTCTGACCTCCCGTACGCAAGGCCCGCGCTTTACCGATTAGGCCACCGCGCCTGGTTAGTCACATGCACCATCCCTACTTCACCACCACTCATTCACGTAGCCACACCACCCCTACCACACCTCCTCCTGCCCTTGTCAGCCCCGCAAGCCACGCCTCACATTCTCCCTCACCCACACCACCCACACCCACAACCACACTCATTCCCACTCCCACACCAACTTCCACTCTCACAACCACTCCCACACACACACCCACGCCCACTCCCAGTCCCAGATCCAGACCTACTCCTAGACCCACACCCACTCCCACTCATACTCCCACACCCACTCCCTCACCCACACTCACACCCTCTCCTCCTCCACCTCCCACTGCCACACTCACTCTCAGCCCACCCCCACGTGTACACCTACACCTACTCCCCTTCCGAGCCCATACTCACAACTATCCCCACCCACACCCACACTTGTGTACAACCCACCCCCACCTGGACGCCCAGAAATTAATATAGCCACACACCACAACACTCCCATTTCCAATCCCCCCTGACATCCCAACAAACACCCCATGCTACCCCGACCACCACCCCCCACACCCACACTCCCACACAACCACATATAGGTGTATACACAATATCCCACTCTCATACAGACATCAGTTATATTACACTCACACTGACAGCTACACACACCCACACATCAACACACCCACACACCCATATATATATACTGCTACAGTTGCACACACCCAACAATTGACCCATTCTTCCACATCAACCCATACACCAATCCATTCCTCCACACCCATCCACTCCCATACACTCCAATACATGCCCACAATTCACCAACACCCACAGTCCCACCTACCTTCACCCCCACACCTACACACCCATCTATCTCAGTCGGCCGTCTTAGCACGTCACACATTTCCTCCCCCCTCAGGCCTCCGTCCCTCCTCCTCCCTCCCCTGCTATCTCCCCCTCCCCTCCTTCCTCCCCGTCCTCCCCTTCCTCCATCATTGATTGCCTGCCTCCCCCTCCTTCCTCTCTCCCCCTCCTTCCCCCTCCTCCTCCTTTCTCCCCTTCCTTCTCCCTCCCCATCGAGCCTCCGCCTGCCTCACCCTCTTTTGCCCGCCCTCCTCCTGCTTTCCTTCCTCCCCCTGCTCCCTCCTCCCTCCTCCCTCCTCCCTCCTCCTTCCTCCCTCCTCCCTCCTCTCTCCTCCCTCCTCCCTCCGCCCTCCTCCCTCCTCCCTTCTCCTTCCTTCCTCCTGCCTCCTTCCTCCTCCCTCCTCCCTCCTCCCCCTCGTTCACCCCTCCTCCCTCCTCCGTCCTCCTCCGTCCCCCGCCCCCCCCCCCTCCGTCGCCCCTCTTCCCTCCCCTCCTGCCTTACCCCTTCTGCCCTTTTCCACCTCCTACCTCCTTTCCTCCTCATGTCCCTCCCTTCCTACCTGCTCCCTCCTCCTCCCCTCCCCCCCCCCTCCCTCCATTCCCTCCGCCCCCTCTCACTCCGTCCCCCTCCCACATCCTTCCTTCCTGTCTCCTTAACAATTGCCGGAAGGAAGCCCCGTTCCTTTGGATTGACAACAACAATAATATTGAGCAGAGCAAATACATTTACCTACAAACAAAAAGCATCCAAGTAGACTTCCCCCAAAATATTTCTTTTTCTGCGTAATATTGTGTCATTAATAAGGCACTGGTCTTCTGGCCATGCATAACTATAGTCATTTATATACACATATTAAGGCACATTAGAAAGTATATTGAGCATTAGTGATATAGCGATATAGCGAATGGTAGACAGGAAGTGTGAACACTTATTTGTCTCTCTTTTTTATTTGTTGGTACATTAGTTGTCCCAAGCAGGGGAAATCCCCGTCACAGACGACTGGTCTTCCCCACTCTACTGCTGGTCGATAGAAAACCAGAGCCTACACTTTTACCGACCCAAGGGATTTTTAACCTCCCACACCACATAGACATGGTATGAGAGCAACTGGCCTTTGATGACGCTGTAAGTTATACACAGCGGTGGAAATCCAAATTGGCAGAGCTGGGGGCACGGGGAATCAAACCGCCGACCCTCAGATTAGGAGTCTGACCTAGAAAAAAGTCAGACACTCTAACCACTCCACCACAGATAATGTCAACTTAACTAAATGAAATATACGAGAGTACAGTCAGACCTTGTTGAATAAATAGGTCATTACTACATCAATTCTAGATTGTAGTTGGATGCCAGTTGCTATGTTAGTATGGAGAGGTACTGACTTATTATGGTCGTGATACCTCGTCTTA